>CM075781.1:31028734-31408734 GCA_037974665.1 Ehretia macrophylla
GATTTTTTCTATTTGGATTTGTTCCCCCGTCGTGATTCAAAGAGAATGGATAAAAGGCTCGTGGGATTGACGTGAGGGGGCATGGATGGCTATATTTCTAGGAGCGAACTCCGGGCGAATATAAAATGCATGGATCCAAGTTACGCCTAGGAATGAAGGACAATTCCGAGTCCGCTTTGTCTACGAACAAAGAAGCTATAAGTAATGCAACTATGAATCTCATGGAGAGTTCGATCCTGGCTCAGGATGAACGCTGGCGGCATGCTTAACACATGCAAGTCACCTTTGCTATGTCATCCGATGCTGTTCACAAAGCGGCTCTTACTATAGATCGAGCTATCTCCGAGTTGAAATCGATCCTAGACCCAGGAATCTTTTAATTAATAGAACCTATCCTCCTAGGGCGAAAGGGAAAGGCGATTAAAAGGCTGCTTTTAGGCCTAAGCAAAGCAGGTAGAGGCATTGGAAGAGAAGAGGACGTGGTAGATAGTCAGTCAGGAACCAAGCGAAAAAAAGACAGCTACCAAAGAAAAAATTGATGCAGATAGAGAATACGCCACTATTCAAAGGCTCTTGCCACTGCTGTCGGTCTTACCAGTCTTTTATTTAGTATGAGTACTCGTAGCCACTCTTTGTACTAATCCCAAGTGCAGAGAAGATGCTCTTGGTGTTCGAACTAGTCATTAATGGTCTCATTGGTATCCTTTTTTTCGGTAAGCCGCTCCTCTCTTTACAGTCGAGTGGCATTAGCTCATCTCCCTCTGGTCGAGCTGCTCCGCTCCTTGGCAGTCAATCTATTACCCACCCCTGCTAACATAAAAAAAGAGCTTTTTGGGCACCAAGTCATATCTTGGAATGTCAGGATGTGGAATTTAGTTATTGAGATTAGATTACTAATTAGTCATACATACCCTAACCTATATTGGTAAAGTTAAGCAGCTGACTTTCCCCAAAGATGAGACTAGAAGAGTTGCATGCTCAAATGTGAGAAATTGTAAACAATCTCTTGTACATCCAAAGCATCTTCAAAGCACTTCTCGGAGGTGAAAAGAGACCGACGGAGGACTTCACTTTATCTTTTAAAGAATGGCCTTTACAGCGCCCTATGCCGATTCCCATTTTCACTTTTTTGCCTCGAGACTTCCTGGGGAATAAAAGTATAGGATGGAATTTTGATACTATAGTAAGCTGTTCTCAATGGGCTTAGCCAAGTTCTCACCGTTCAGCAGTGAAATATTCCTATGATATAGTAGCTTAGTCATTTGTGAATCCCTTTCTTGAGTCCAGGAGAAAGTAACATCTATAAAGAGTTGTCAGAACCCTTGCACACGAAAGAGGATTGGAGTTGAAAACTGCTTTACCTTAGGAAAGGGATGCGATACCATTCCCTTCTTTCATATATGAGTTGTGAGTAGTTCTCTCGTCCGCTCGTGCGACTATGTATTTTTGTTTATAGACTCTTTTCCTTTCCTTAGCTGAGCTGAGGTACCATTGAGCTGAGGTACCGTTGTTGGCGCCATAAGGAAATGAATTCATTTTAATTCAAAGTATGAAACTAGGGCTGAGCCCGTTCCTCAAGCTTAAGAGCTACGAGGATACCGCCTTTCAAGGCACTCTGAAATCGGTAATGCCTTCCTTGTCAATTAAGTGTTCGGCCTATTGATAAACACCGATTAGGACGCAACCATATTCTAAAGCTTTGGAACGAACGACAAGCAGTAGTTGGAGGAAGAGATCACCTTATTTCTTATTTTTTATATTTTTTTCTCAATCTTTCCATCAATAGTGGAGAAATGACAATTGGAAATCAACCCCCCATTCCCTTGTTGCTTCAAAAATGGAGCTTTGACTTCCCGACAGACAGATCTAACGGGTTAACTTCACTGTGCCCGAAGGTAGGGTCAGTTCTACAAGCCTTAGGCAAAGAGTTGGCTTCTATTCACATCTTTTTCTGACTCTTAGAATGTATTAATATCCCCTCTTCCCGCTATTCTATGGAATGGACATCTAGGGGGCATGATCGTAGCTCTCATCTCCCAAATAAGAATGAGATAAGAAATGGATGTATGATTGCGTCTTGCCTTTTTCGTAGAAAGGACATACCAAGATAGGGAACCGTTTTATCCAACAAACGGCCGCGGCACAAACAGACGCCTAATCACATTCCCGAACGGGAGGAACCCCTTTCCCCTGTTATATCGGGTTTTGGTAGTCGGGCCTAATTTGCCGAATAGGTGCAATCGTAAGTGACGTTGTTTACCTTAGTTACTATAACTTTCTTTTCCACGTTGCTTATCAAAAGTAGCCAACGGCGCGGGTCTAGAATAGTGCACAGACGACCAAAGGTTGTAGTTTCTCTTCACCGAGGCAGAAGAGAGATGGACCACTTGGAGTCTAGTTAAACTAGCCATTTAATTACTGAACATGACATCACATCTATGTCATGTGAGCATCTAGGAATTAAAACTTCCAAGGCGGATATGCACCTTTATGCCTGGTTCCAGTATTTGCAGTCTTCGATTCGGTCCTCAAGGAATGTGTAATAAAAAAACCCGCCCCAGGAGAGGGGACTGTACTTCTCTTCTTTCCCTACATCCATATTAAAAGTACTACATCCCGTAACCCGCGCTATCAGGTTGTCCAGCCCTTCAGTTCTCTCTTTCTCCTCTTAGGAAGAAGTAGCTGCTACTGTAATCATATCTGCTATTCGCATATCCGCTCAAGCAAGTTTGTCCCAAGCCAGTCTGTTCACAAATCGGATGTTAGCTCTTTGGCACGAATCTGCTCTTCTCCTAGCTCTTATTAAATCCCCTGCTATTGAAAACGGTCTTGGCCATGTAACAGGAGCGATTTTCAATTTCTTTACCGAAAGATCCATGAAACCAAAAGTTTGAACAAGTTTAGCATCTTGAGGTCGCCGAGGCATCGCCTTACTAACGAGCCGACAAAGTCTAATTAACTCCATTTAGTTAGCTCGGATTTGCATCACACAGTGCCCGGTATCAACTGTCAGTGTTGTCATGCCTAACTTTATCAGCTTCGACATTCCCCATACAGTTATGGCAAAAGTTGAGTTTTCTATAAACTTAGGAAGACCTACAAATCTTCAATGAGAAGCCCAGGCTAGGAAAATATGCACCATAGAGTCACCTTGACAGTTATGAATTCCAAACCATTCACCTTTTCTTCTTTCTGCCTCCTTTGTGGAATACCAGATCAAGAGATGAATTAGCGAATCACAGCTCTAAGTCGAAGCATGCCTGAACCTTCTTTAGTAGTGAGTCGTACCGAGTAGCTCCTAGCAAGGGCTTCAATATTACAGTAATGCCTGCAATTTCATTGCCTTGGGTACGAATGTCATGGTCAAAGCTGCTTTCTCTAGACACCATGGAAAAGATCATTGACGAGCCCAATCTCTAAGTCTGAAATTGTAAGTTTCATCCTCTTTATGAGCCTGACCTGAATCATATGGGTTAACAATTCTCATTTATTAGTTACAAAAAGCCCTTCTCCAGGAAGTAAACCAAGAGTCATTCATCTGAGCCGGCAAATTTGAATTCTGATGCGTCGGTGCGCAAAGCAAGCACTCTTAGAACTACGATGTGCAATCTTCGGTTGCCTATCATTGATTGTCCATTAAAGGCTGACTCCGCTAGGCAAGAGGACTACTACTAGGATTATTCAACTACTAACTGATGACCAAGGGACTACTCTTTCTCTTCCACTACTAATATTGACTGACCTATTGATAGGATAGCAGAGGCAGTTGAGAGTATATCCAGAGAAAAAGAAAAAACCTATGCAGCTGTAGGGCACACAAAGAGCTCGTTCCATTTTTGAACCAAGTCTTATTGCACTAGCTATCTTTCATGGAAGGGGGAATCTGAAAGTATAAAGTATAGAATAGAAGTGAACGCCTTTCTACTAGAAGGAAGGCTAGCGTCCAGAGGCACTACTAGGAAAAGGGACAAGGAATGACTCCACTTTAGAAGATTCTAGTCGTCCAGCAGTTTTCTTTTCTTGGAAAGACAAACTTGAATTGGCTCGTGCACACACACATGGAACTTTTTACCGCCAGGGAGGGTTCTGGATCTAATAAGCAGAAATTGATGGTCTCCTTTGAAAGTGGGGTTGCCTAAGAAAGCGCCTTTTCCTACTACTACTAGTAGAATGCCGGTTTTCGTCACTTTTATTTGAGTTGATAAGGTGATCTGATCTCGCCTCTAAGCAGGTCGAAGAAAAGGTTGTTATCACAGTCCTACCGCCGAATACAACAATTAGACTGCTCTGTTAGGAAGTTCTTTCTCCCAGACATTCTCATGTTTAAGTTCACTAGACCGAGTAGTAAAGAAGACGTATGTAGCGGTAGGCTGTTATAGACGTGTGGGGGCCATTTCCTATCTTCCTCGCCCTTGGTTACAAAACCGCACTCCTGGGTCGGTCCTTTTGCCTGGCCACTACCTATAGGGGACAAGGCCTTCTTCTCCAGTCACAAATTCTCCACTGGTTCTTCTTCGGCTTCGGATGCAGATATGTCTGCTGAAGCCTAGGTTTACTATTATATATATAGCCCAGAGTAATTACTTCTGGAACCAAATTTCATCTATCCTTCTTTGTGAAGCAGAGATAGGTTAAGATGTGGTAGTGTCCGCCGCTCATTCACATTGCTGAGAGTATGCCGTGCCAATTGGCTTAGACTGGGGGTACTACTTTAGACAAGCAAACAAGGCAAGTTGAAAAGGTTTTTTTTCCTTCCATTCCTCTCCATATCGGTCGAGTTACTTCATACCTTGTTCTATCAAACAAGCTTGTAAACACCTTTCCCTTGGGCTTGGAAATCGATAATAAAGAAAAAAAATTGGAAAAGGCCGGACCAGGCATCCTCAGATCTTTTGTTTGGACCAAGGAAGAAGAGGGTCAAGGCAAAGCGTGGAGCCACCGATCGATACACCGGCTTCCATGTCCAGCAGTAGCCCTATGAGGTACCGCTCAAGCCAAGTAGCGTGGTCTTCAGGAACAAGCAAGGGGCGCGAAAGCCGTTGCGCTAACGCGCATCCGTTTTCTTTCTCATTTAGGCTATCTAATATAATAGAAAGGGCTTTAGCAACGAAAGCGTTTTTCACCTTATTTAAAAAAAGAGTTCCGCTTGACTTGAAAGTCCGTCCTACTTTAGAGCAGATGAAAGGGATTCAGTCAACTCTCCGAAAGTACTCTTAGGCGAGCTAGGCTCAATGAAATCTTTGTCTTGCAAAAAGATAGATGATTACTTGAACTCCAGTTTTAGGGCAGGGCGTAAGGCAAGGGGATCTTGAATCAAAGAATTCCTGTCCGGCAAGCAAAGTAGAAAAAGTATGATTCTTGTTCTTCTCTAGCGGTATCGACTTTTGGGTAGTGGTGGGTTCAGTCAGGTTTGGTGGTATCCTTTTTTTTAAGTCATTTTGATCCCATCCCAACACGGTAAAGAATAAAGAAGTAGGGCGATCGATCCCACATAGAGTCACTTCTTTAGCGCTTGTTCGGAATGGAATAAGCTCTTCTTGTTCAAATCGATTCTTCCCACTCTCTTGTGAGTTCAAAACTTTTCTGTGGTGAGGTTGATCGATTCACTTTCCCTTCGTCCCTTGAATCTATCTATTCCGACTACAGAGCATGAATGACTCTTGCTCTCGGTGAAATCCCTTTAGATTAATAGAAGACAGTTCCAGCAGAATCCTAAGAAGACTTGAACCTGGTACTCACTCCTAAAGCAAGCATTTCCCTTGTGCCTGCTATTCCCTCTTCAAGAAGTTAATCCGGATCCTCATCCTCATCTTTTGAACTCTCGGCTGATTCAGCAGGAGCCATTCTTTCAACTCAAGCCCTTCTTGCTCACATCTTCTTTCTCTTTCCTGGTAAAGCTATTCAAAGTCCCAAAAAACATAGTCAGAAGGGAAAGCGATTGAGTGACAGAGATTCCAATTCAACTTCTCCCACGGGGAAATCAAGCCTTTATAGTGAAGCTAGCCTATTAGGCGCTGTGTAAGAGCTCTATGCTATCTATGGAATAGTGGTCAGTGCCGCTTCATTGACTGCTTGAAAGTTTGAACCAAGTCTTGGAATCGGCACTACCGCAGCTAGGATAGATGCTCTTTCTCTTGTTTAGTTGTGACCAAGAATTACCAATGTTGAAGAAGTTGCCTTTGATGGTCTCGTACTTTAAGTAGAAGATCCCCGAAAAGTCACTTAAAGGGCTTCTCTTTCTAAGTCTTTTTGAAAAGAAAGAAGAATGTAGGCTGCCAGATAGTAAAGTTCGAAGGGGCAAGAATTGCTCTCTTGTCACAATTCTCTTATCTGCTATTGGTGCTTTAGGTTTAGTATGGGCAATAGGAATAGGAAATGCCCTAACCTAAAAGTTTTCTTTCTCTGGAGTTGAGTGATCTTTCTCTTTTTATGATTCCTGTTAGCATTAGCGAATCTGCTACACAAATGTTTGAAGGAGTAACCGCAGTTATTGATTGAATCCGCATCTGGCAGCAGTTTTCACGCAGTGAATTTTTCTTTCAAAACCAAAGAATGACGTAGGTAGACTAGAAGGAAGAGTTTCGGGCTTAAGGCATAGTAGCTCTATTGCGGCTACCTTTGCTATGTCATCCGATGCTGTTCACAAAGCGGCTCTTACTATAGACCCGGCCATTCTCCGACTTAAATAATTTAGGAGTGATAAAAGCAAGCTAACAAGTCAGGTAAGAAGGTTAGCAGACGAAATAGAAGAACACTGAGGAACGATGAAGTTAGCCCATGCTTCAAGGTCGAATGATATCAGTTCTCTTTACCCAAGAAGCGCAGGGGAAAGCTTTGCCAGCGAACCTTTAGCTGCTCCTACCCCTCCAGTGCTTACTATTGTGCTTCTCTCCTTACTTTACTCTATCCTGATTCTAGCAAAATTTCCTTGAGGATAGGACCCTGAAGGAAGGCGGGAAGGTTAGCCTACAAAAGGAGGCAAGGGAATGGGGAGAAGGGAATCGAAGGAAAGATGGGGCTTTCTTCCATCTACTTCGTTCACTTTCTTACTTCACCTTGACTTACTCACTGGAATGATTAATTCATTGGAACCCTTTGAACCTTCCTTCCTTGGCTCACTACTTTCTTGTTTTGATCCTTGGGATCAAGTTAAGGTAGCTCTAGATCTACACAGAAGTCGAAAGGAAAGAGATGCTTACACTATGCGTGGTCAGAGGGCTATTCTTCTATTGATTCGGCGAATGAAAGAGCTAGTTCTACGGCTAAGTCTACTCAATGGTTGTTTTTTCTTTTTTATCCCCAGCCAGGCACCTTCCCAGCGGGTCAAGGTGCTCCAAGGCTTCATGTACAGGGAGACAATAACTTCGATTTACAGCTGTACGTCTCGTTCGCGCCAATTCGGCTATCTTCGATCAAGGTATTTTCCATGAGATTTCTTTATTACAGTTTATACCTCTAGTAGACTCTTTTGAACGCTGAGTAGTATTGATTAGTTTAGGCAATCCGACCTCTTCCTCCAGTAAGGTGTAGATTGAAATTGATCTACTTCCTTCTATCTATGAGATTGTTTGGCAGATGGATTAAGCAAGCGCAGACCCGCGCCACCAGCAGCACAAAAGAGCAGCCTACAAGAGGAATAAGACCAGACTAATAACTCAATTGAAAATGAATTCAGAAATGAATGGTCAGCTCGGATAAAAAAATGAAATTCGTCGGAAGTCTTAGCTAGCTTTAAGGTAGGGTCTCAGGATTTCTGCTGGCAAGCCTTTATCCTTTCTATGGTCGGGCTCAGACTTGCCAGTTCAAGGCAGACTACAAAGCCAAACTTTTTAAGCAAGCATCATTCAGATCGATAAACTCCAATCGAATAACCTAAGGGACAGGATTTCTCATCCAGAAGAATAGGATTTTCTTCATTTCAAAGTACGAACTGGCTGAGAAAGGCCGAAATAAAGTTTTTCTTTTCCACGGCGTTATTTACCGGACTAGAGAAGCATTTTAGGAATTTGAGGTATCGCTTGTGATAAGGATGAAGTCTCATTCATATAGTAATGTCCTTAGTTTGCACCCTATTTGAGACAGAGACTAAGGCAGGTTTGGAACTCTATCCTATCACCTTTATCAAATCCATAGCTCTCTTCCTTAATGCAACTGTCCTATTCCTACCATTAGAATATATATATTTCTTGTGTCATATCTAAAGTTTTAGATATCAAAGCGGACGCTATCCTATATGAAGAAAGAGCTTGTTGACCTTAGGAGACTCATCTATTCATTGCTAGGGAAGTGCGGTCAAAGGTTTCTACCTGTGACTAACTTAGTATGCTTTTGGTAGTAGCAGCCATACCAACAATCTATCTTTCATAAATAAGCACTTGCATTACAGTGCGAGATCTGCCAAGCTAAACTCAATCATAACCCACCGGCTCAAACACAAACAAAGGCTGGATCGGTTCACTGAACGCAAACAAAATATAACAAGTACTCTATCAATTAGGTCAACGAAAGCATTTCTAGCTATAAGAGAGTAGAGTTATCAAAATTTAACTATTTTCCTAAGTAAGAAGGGGTTGGTTATTCCTCTGATTGTTAATAGAATAGCCCCAAAGTATTTGGGTCTAAGGCAAATAAATAGTTCCGATGGTAAATACATACGAGGCATAGGAAAAAAAACCTCTTTGCCCGATCCCAATCTAGGGCCTAATTCACTTACGTAAAGGGAAGGGTAGTGGGTGAGGTATGTTTTTCACTCTGTATTTTAGTATGTCAATAGATGAGTGAAGCGAAGGGACTATCCACCGATAGGCACGAGAGGTTAATAATCCAGGGGAGCATGTAATTGAATAAAATAAAAATCACACCAAGCTATAGGTGCATTTATTATATCTGATTTGGCTATCGGCCTGGCCTTTTTTACTTTTCCTACTGCCAAGTCAAAGCTAAGACCGCTAATGTCGCATCAATGAATGTGAGTCAGTAGACCATTCTCAACATAAGATAGATAATAATGAGCCATACTTATCCTTACACACCCTCGCTCCTGAGGCAACTCCAAAACCAAAAGCCAAAAAAAATCAGCAAGAGTGATACACTTTTCTAAAGCAACTGAAGGCATAGTGCACTTGGACAAAAGTAGGTAAATCAATTACATGCCTTAAGCATAGTGACAGTATTGCTTTCCTGTCACTACTATTTCTCTTACCCGGAAAAAGCCGTGAGTCAGATTCTCATTCGTAGGCCCTAGAGGGATTGGTTCCGAGGACTTTGGCTACTAATTCAGTATGAATTCACTCTGCTACTAGTTCGATTTTCACTAAGCCGAATCTTTTTTTTCTTTCAATGGCAGCGTTATGTCTAAATAGGATGAGGAATATCTCATTTGTCCAATCCACCTCACAGTGTCCTTTCCTTCTTCTTTTTTTCACGTGCATAACCTATTCTATCAAAGAGCCAAAGGTCCCATGTTTGGGGAATCCTCCTAGTTAGCGTTCCGTTGTTCCCACGCATATTTCAAAGAGCCTAAATCCAATAGCAGGTAAGACCGCTAATGCCACATCAAACTCCTCTTGTTCTGGCATATGTCTCTTCTTCTAAAGATAGAATGCCCTTGCCCTTCTTCTTGCATCTCGTGCAGCCTCTTCGTGCATTCTTCCTAAGGCTAACTGCGCATTCGATGCCTATTCTCTTACTATTGATTCAACATCCTATTCCACTTAAGGCACCTAGTTGAAAATAAAGGAAGCTTCTTCTCGAGCAGGCCATTCAATAGCATTTGCCCCTCTTTCTGTGGTAGTCGAACTAATAACCTTTTCTGATTCACTATTTCGAAAGTGCTTGAGAAAGAAGATTGATCATATATTATATATGCTAGTTATTGCCGATCTTGGGGCATTAAGAATTGAATCGCTTCTTCCAACTCTGGATAGGCAAAATTCCCTCTTATAAATTGTGCTCTTCTTTCAGTTGAATGATTTTCCTTGTCCTCTTCTGATTCAACCTTATCGGTGCCCCCAAAGAAAGAGGCCCCACATCTCAATTCCTTACTAGGCGTGCCTTATTCTGTTGCTATTGCTACTACTACATCCCTCGCTATAGTAATAAAGGAAGGTGCAGAGCAAAAGGGGCATAGCGGGGTGATGGTTTTAATTAACTATCCATTGTCTCATGATTCATCTATCTATCTTCGATTTCCAAGTATGGTATTCGACGTTGCTAGTGAGCTCGGTTTGAGAAGGTCGATTGCAAGATAGTGCTGACTATGCCTTCGAAAAGCTCTTTTTGGCCCGGTATGAATACTAACAGAATCCTGATGAATAAAGAGTGGAGCAAGAACATCATTCAAGTGGGAAATAGTGATGGCTACTCTCTCTCTTCTATTATAAAATTCATAGTTAGATGCGTGATCTATTCTATTTATTATATGTGCACCAGAGGAGCGGTAAGAAGACTTGTTTTCTGTCTCGCGTGGATAAGAGTTAGTTGCATACCTGGCTTGCTTGGAGAGTGAAAATCCTTACGCAGTAGATCAATAGTTGCGGATTCAATCCTTTACCTTCTTTCTTACTTTCATGCCCAACTTTCCTGAGATAGAGATCCAAACAAAAGCTGAATGCCTGAAAAAGCAAAGACAGATTCAAAAGTCAAATGCACCGGGATCATTTATTGATACTTCCCTTGAATGGACAGTGGAATTATAGTATAAACGATCAAGTCAACCATAGTCCTGCTACTAAGACTGAGTCATGAACCAATGCGACTAGAACAACTTATTTTATTTAGCGCAATGAGTCTAGCTAACCCAATCATGCTGTACCCGCCTGAGCCTTTTCGTTCGAGTTTATTATGCCCAGTAGTAATGTTTGATAGAGGAAATGCCAAAGCAAGGTTGACTGAATAAAGGAATCAACTAGAACCCCTTATTCGCATTCGCATTCTCTTTCTCCGAATGCTTCAAGGAAGGCTAATAGAAAGAAGTACCCGAACAAGAAAACTTTTTCGCTCTCAATCCCTTGCTTGTTTTTTCTCACTTATTACTAGCAGCTCATCCTTTACACCTGAGAACAACCTATTCTTTTTCACAGCAAAGCATGAAGAGTCAAAAGAGTTCACATATGTTGAGAGCTTTCAAGCAAAAGAGGAACTAAAAGCTGTCTGATCCAATGCAACCTGATTCATTAGATGTAAACCTCTGAAAAATGTGAAAGTGGGTAAGTGGGTTCCTTCTTTTCTTACCCTCACATAAAAAGGGAGTAACTTCTATGAGGGACGTCGTGCGACCCAGCATGGGAAAATCCAATTTCCTTGGGGCGTGTAAGTCCTGGCATCACGAAGTGAACTAGACTGGTTTCGGTCTCTCTCTGCATGAAGCACCCAAGCTTCATACAGGGTCTCATTAGGTTTTTTCCCCGGTCTTGCTGGCTCACCTCGACATTCAAGGTTAGCCCCTAATCTGAGTGAGGGTCACTCCTTTCGTTCCCCTCGGGTTCTGTTCTATTAATGGAATCCCCAAAAGCGGAAGAAGCGAAATGGTAAAGGTCCCTTCCTTCAATTACTTCTTTGCCTTCTCTTACCAATGGTTTTTAAAGACTGTTTCATCCTACCATCTTCATCCTATCTTCATGTCCTATAATCTCTGTTGTTGAAGCTGTTGAGAATCGCTGACACTACCAGATCAGCATCTGTTAACTCTCCAGGCTAAGCCAATAAGATCGAATAAGAGGAAGTTTCATGTGCTTTCGGGAAATATCAACAATATTCCAAAAAGAAAAAAAAAGCAACCCCCAAAAAGAGCTCAGGGCATGAGATGCAGCGGTTAGGTCCCTCTTGTCTTCTGCACCAGTTCCTGATTCAATTGCCCAAGAAAGGGCTATGCGAAAGGTTGCTTCAATATTCCTTTTGGTGGGTAGTTTTTGTTGAGAGCAAAGACAGAACGGATGGAAGAGGCACGTGACTGGTTGGACGTTGGGGAATAGAGGAATGTTTCTAGTCATACTACCACAAAAAATGAGTAGCATTTGGTAAGGCCAAAATGGAACAGAGAAAATAGAGTGGTTTCTTGAGCTCCTAGGCAAAGGTTTCACAAGAGGCGAGTGGGTGGGCTATGAATAAGCATAGGCCGGCTATTTCGCATTTCCCGTTCTCCTTATTAGCTAAGGATGGGAAATCCGTGGCATATCTTCATCAATCAGGCAATTAAAGTAGCGATTATTTTTTTCTCTTTGTGAATTTAAATAAAAGGTAATGGATAGTTATAAAAAAAGCCCCTTTGTACTAGATTTTCTAAGATGGCTTCTTTTTAACCATTTCTTGTAGGTGACGAACGATGGATGGTTCTAAATCTATCGCGAGGTAAAAAATCATGAGGATTTGATCAGCCCGGCTAAAACTTGCCTGTGTTAGCAGCCGGCTACCTTTTCCTATAATGTAAGAAGAAGTTCGGAAGTGGTGGTCAAGTACAAAGGATCTTTTTTCATCATTAATGGGATGCTACTGTACCTCTTGATCTAAACCAGAATCAGGGAAGACGATCCACCGATGCTGACCAACCACAGTGGGGTCTATTCCATACCATGCCCTCGGGAGAAAGTCTAGTATAGTAAGGGCTCGCGCCTCTGGTGTCTGCTGCTAAGTCATACATTAAATCAAGAGAGGTACACACTTTCGGCTTTGAAGGAGTAGTCATCGTTGGAGTAAGGGCATACACCTTTTCTTCAACCATGTCTCGAAAGAAAGTAGCCAGGCTTCCTGCTATGAAAGTTGCAAGGTCAAGGGATAAAAAGCAACTGACTAACAATCCACTAAGCAAGATAGGTCAAGCTTAAGACTAGGAGTTTCCATTGGAGTTGGAGGCCTCATTTATGGGACATCCATCAAAGCCATCCCATTCAAGCTGCCCCTACTTTATTGGGCCAAAGGTCTCTCCTTGATGGATCAATTGAACAACTTTACAGATTTTGAAATAATTCCGAACCGCTATAGAAGCGAACGACTTGATCGCGAACTATATTGTTTGTTCGACTGATCGACTCGAATCGATTGGGCTTCGTTCCGGATAGTGTAAAGTCATAAGCCTTTCTTTCTCTTTGGGCCTTCACTTGTCTGCTTTCGTTCCATTCCTTTCCAACTCATTTCTGGTTCAACAATTTAAACACCGCACCGGGCGGCAGATGGGTCTAGAGAACCGAACTGTCTCACCACAATTTCTTTCCAGTTAGCTAAACTTCTCCTGATAAATATACGTCTCACTTGAGTAGTAAGTCGTACGAAACCTTAAGAAATGGTGATCTACTAGTTGATTCAAGAAGGATCCATTGAGTAGTAATTCGATTAGTTTTCTCACGTAGTTCTGGTTGAATCTGCTGCGCACCTTTGGCTCTGGGGTATCCTGTATATAGAGAGGATCAAGGCGGATTAAAGAAAAGAATTGATAAAGCATCAATCAGTTGACATGACATGAAAGCCTTCTCTTAGAAAGGTGTAGTGTAGATTAGGTGGGTGTTTAGTGAGCTCGAGATAGGTTCCTGAGAAGAGGAAAGGACATCGGGTACAATCTTTCTTTGATCCCAACTCGCTAGTTACATCAAACCACACCACGTCTGTAATGTACTTACTACTATGGAAAACAACCGATCCTAATTATATTATATATAAGAAGAACCTGGTGCTATAAAGCAAACTGCGTTTGTATTAATGCCCGAAAACTCCTATGTCTTTCTTGGTTAGAACAACCAGTAATTTTCGACAAGTCTTTCTTCATTTTTAGAGAAAGAAGCGAAAATACTAGAAAAAAGAAAGAAAGTGCCAAAACGAAAGTATCAGTCCCTGGTATCAATATACACGCAAACCCCTCCACTAGTACCATCATATACGCTCTTTCAAGAAAAGGGATAGAATGACAGTCTATCAGTCTTACCAGCATCCATACAAAAGGGAGTGTAGTTACCTATCAGCTAGTTAAACAGATAAGATTCTTATTAATTATATAAGGAATAAGGATCCCATATCGATTGAATGAAGATGGATGGGTTTAGATAGGTTCGTTCCAACCTGCTCTTTGGGACCATGAAAGAATCAGGATCTAGCGCTGTTGAACGACTATAGTTTCTACTTGTCAATGATCAGGTAGCCACCTAATAAAGTGAGTGGCGGATACGGATCAATACTCCGAGTAGGATGTTCAAAGAGCTAGTTAAATGGTGGTTTTGGCCCCCTGCTACAAAGCTAGGATCCCAAGGAGAGGCATTGTTCGCCTTGTGTTTGGACCTGCAAGGAGGAAGAGATAGCACAGTCTTATAAGGGGCCTCGCAATCTATTGAGGGGAGGGAAAAAGAAACCAACAGCACCCCTTGAGTATGACAAGAGAGGACTTCTTACTCTATCCTTATGGGAATGTCATTGCATGAAGGGACCTTGAGGGCTGACTTACTCTACATTCAAAAGAAGTATTATATCAACCGTAGATAGGGAGCAAAGTCAGATTGGTGTCATAGTAAGCGTTAGGCCCCTGTTTCATGGATCGTATGAAAGCGCTCTTTTGGCTTATGGAATTTATAGAACTCGCTCGAGAAGACAAAAGAAGGAATGGAAGGTACTATAGGAGAAGGCTTCGTGTCTTTCCCTAATTCAAGAATCAGGAATCTAACCTTTGTTCTATGTTTTGGAGTAAGCCAATCAATGTGCCCGCTGTGGTGTATGAGCAAATGATCTGATCCTATGCGCCTTTCTCCTTTTAGTGAAACCAACCTCTCTTAGCTCGTGTTATAATATCAGCGCCAAGTAACTTCATCAAATGAAAAAAGAAGGATAGGATTCTAGGGCTTGAATGAGAAAAAATCAGAGCTAGTTTACTTCCATTCCAGACTTCTACCTCTATGAGGCTTTATGGTGCTTGGCTAGATATAGGGGGTCATCTTATAAGCCGTAGCATTTAAGGCTTAATCACTCCGTATAGACACACCTAGACTACGAAGCAAGGATGGTGGGTAAGGAATCTTCTCACGCAGAAGCAGAAGGAAAGGAAATGATTTATTTGCATTGAAGCTGAGCGCGGTGGGTTGGAAAAGTACGGTAGTCTACGTTAGTAGTGATTTGCCTGTCGGAGTAAAGAGAATGGCAGGTCTTGAGTTATAGGTCAAACACTTGAGGACCAGATTCACCCTCTTTTTCTATCTTTTTAGTGAAATATCGAACCTTTACTATGTAGTAAATATAGTCAAAGATATCCTCAGTCAATCTCCAAGAGTCCCTTTTTAGGTTTAGGAAAGAAAGTCCACCTGCCAAGCCCAACCTCTTAATAGCTTCCTTTACTTTAGGTCTTAAAATAGCCTTCCTTACCAACAATGGCTTAGTTAACTTAACGTATAGTCTATTTTTCTCCCCTACAGAAAAGGTTCTTTCACCTATCACGAAAGCTCAGATCTGGGCGCGGGCAGACGTGGATATCGCGGTAGTCATTTAGGGCAGATTTGATCAGTCAGAAGGAATCGAAGGAAAGCTACTTGATTGACCAGACAAAGACTAGTTCAACCTTCCTTTACTCGAGCTGAATCTTGATCAAGTTAAGTCAGAAAGGTTGAATTTATATTGAAGTAGGAAGCCTAAAGCCTAAATATTAAGACCAAACGAAGTGAATGTTAAAGCTTCTAATGCCTGCCCCGGTCTTTCTATCTCTTTGAAGATAGAACTTTCGATTCAATACAATTCCAACAAGAAAGAAAAGCTAGGCTTGGCTTGGATTTGAGCTACTAACGAAGAAAAAAGCTTGGAGCTCCGTAAAATGAAATTGCTCAATCTAAACTTCTAACTTTAGAGATTGGCTTGGAACGAGTTGAACCTGCCTGAACTGATTGACTCGCTCATCAAACTTCCAATGCAGTCTTATCTTCTATGCAATATATGCGTTCAGTTGAAGTTCTTCGCCTTGGTCTACTCCTTCATGTAGTGAGTCGAGGTTTGTCCCTAAGGAGAAAGATGAAGCAAAACCCTAATGATTAGATTATAGGGTTGGACCCCTTTTTAAGAAGGAGCATGAAGGTGCCAAAAAGAGGGCTTTTATCACGTTTGAGAGTTATGGGAAGGTTCCCTCTTTGGCAGAAAGTGGAAAGTCTTTGAGTAGCGTTGTCCTTCTATTGATAGATTCATGATTTGGATAGATGAAGATAAGGCCAACTTATCTCGATCTGGTCATTCACCCGATATGGGAATACCTTTCAGTAAGACAAGACTCGAAAAAGTCCGATTCAACTGGCAACCGAATATGTGAAGAAATCAACTGCATTAGCACTTCATAAGGGAATACCGGACTCAGTAAATTCTTTAGTTAACATCGAGACTAAGTCCCATTGAATCTCTTGGAGGAAGATCAGTAGGCGAGAAGTGAGGCGATTTGTTGCCCATTCTATTACTTTCACGTAAATTACTTATGAGTCAATACCCCGAACTCCACTCTTTTGAATAAGCAATCTTCTTTCGACTGGGCCTAAGATCAAGAGCAATTTAGCTTTGGCATTGGATCGCTTTCTTCTATTCTAGAGATGGGGATCCAGCTCCTCTGAGTGATCTGTCTAGATTTCAGAATAGAAATGGGCAAGGCAGATCAGCCAAGCCAAGGGGTGAAGCGGTCCAATTCAATGTTTTACTGTTATGCATAGTAATTCTCCTGTTAGGAATCGATCTAGCTACTTATCCTATAGATAGAGAGTGTTGGAAATCACCTCCGCTATTTCAACTGTTGTCGGTATAACTGCTTCGGTAGTATACTTACCTAAACAGATAATTCATACCATGATTAGCAGACCCTTCTCAACTCTAGCAATTTCAAGCGGACCAGTCTCCAATTACCTTGCAAAGCGTTAGCACTAGCCAGGTCAATAGCTAAAGTATCAATGAAAGTCTCTATTTCAGTAAAGTAGAAATGACAGCAGTTAAGGTAACAGAAGACAATGCCTGCTAGAGGTATGATTCTGATCTTTGCGCAAGAAATAGCAATAATATATGTTATTTTCTTTTTGGCACAGCTCCTCTTTAATGCCAGTGGTGTGAGGGAGTTCGCTAGGGAAGTTAACTATTTCAGTTGCTGCTCTGGGAGGAGGTTGAATCATTAGTAAAAATATCCATGCACAGTAAATATCAATAGGTTGAAATCAGATAAAGGCAAATATGGCTTTGAGGAAGAATACGAATGGGATTCCACATTCATAGGTTGTTGGGAGGTTTGGATAGGACATTGAAAGCTTAGCTTAGTAAGGAAATGAACTTTTTGCACAATGGAAAGAAGAGGTTGTTAGAGAAGGAGCAGCTTCTGAGGAAGCATCCAATTCCCAGTGGTATCGTATAATAAGAGAGAGGGTAGCTAGGATGAAGGCTAGCCTAGTTTCACCTTGATTCTACTTATTTTGTTGCCTTTACTGTCGAGATTCTGTTGACGTTCAGTCTACCTTCGTACAAGATCGAAGAAATAAGGTTTTTTCTCATTCTTAAACTATGTTCATATTGATGAAATCAAAAAGGCCATATAATATAACTGGCAGCTTTAATTAATGAAAAGAAAAGCGAAGGCCCGCCATCAGCTAGCATTGCGCTTTGGAATCGATTTCTTATCAATGGCCGATTGATAATGTGATTAGCCTTTTCTTAACTAATTGAGATATATATCGATTAGCAGAAGCCACTCTTTATGCAAGACTTTGATATCCCCTCTCTTTAAAATGAAAAGTAAGAGGTCTTCGAGCCTCCTGCGCAATCTATGGCAGGACTGCCCGTCTCTACTTCTATGACTCTATATAAGAGATCCAGTTCTATCATTAGCTCTATGATTTGTTGAATAGTACACTTCTCCTCTTTTCTTTTTGGGAAAGGAAGGGAAGAAATCCTTCTTTGCTGTATCTAGCTCCTTTTGGAAATGGAAAGAAATCGCATTGAAAAGCCCGATCTAGATCATCAAAGTAGAAATTTAAGAAAATCGGGGCAGCTACAAGTGGCAGTCCTTTGTTTGGCAATACATTCTCTCCGGACTCAGTTATAACAGTAATTTCCATTTATGAAGCAATTAGCTCCATCAGAAATGGATCCTTTATTACAAATAAGACTTTCCAAGAGTCTTGCGGCTTTTTAAGGAGGAAGCATGATCGCAAAGCAAGAGCTTTTCAGCCTTCCCCTAGCCAGAAATGTGAGCTAGATAATCTCTTTCACTCTTCTCCTTTCCACATGCGAAAGAACAAGGACCCTTTTTTCATTGAAAATTAGATTGATCATTCCAACAAGAGATGTTAGAAGCATTTTTTCACTGGTGATTTTTCTTTTTTCATTGCTTTGGAGAAGGGAAGGGGGAGTGGTGAGGCGGGCCCCATCCACCAGATTACTTTACAAACTGGAATGAATCCCAGGTATAGGAACTGGTTTAACAAAAGGGGTCGAGAACTACATAGATCTGATACCTTCTTCCCTTGGTATGAGAGGTAGGTTATGTAGGAAGACAACTTTCCCCAGGTGGTTCCGATCCCAAACGGCCAAATAATCAATTAGTATGCCAGAACTCTTTCTCTTAAGGCACAGAGTGAACTGTCGGGCTAGGAGCTGCGTTGTTTCATAAGAAGTTCCCCTCTAAATAGATGGCGAGAATTTGTTTTTGGTGGTAGGGCAGTAGGAAGTAGCCTTTTCTTCAAGCAGGGCTTTCTCAATAGCCAGAAGCTCTTCCTTCCATTAGTCATCTGGGCTTGTAGTTGCGTTGCATATCCCTTATTTCATTTCGCTTTAGAGCGAGGTCCTTATTTATTTTATACAATTTATTCTATAACAACAGGATACTATTGCTTGCTGGCTACGAATCCTATTTCACGAAATGACTTTCCTTTCTTAGACTAAGTCTCTTACTCTTACTTGAGATCTTATCTTGTATTCTTTATAAGCTGTGTTACGAGTTCTAGCAAGCCTTAAGCTAGTTAGAATTTATATTCTAAAATACATAAAAGTGAGTACAACAAGTCTTGAATCAGGTTTTTCCAAGGGTTGGAAGTTAGCTTTTCGTTTCTAGTCCTTGATCATCAAGATCAAGCGAGTAAGAAATGAGTGAGCCCCAAAAAGGTAAGGTTATAGGTCCAAGGGTCGCTCCTTCCATTTATATCTATAATATCCTAGATAACTTACTGCATTTCCCCATGATGGTTAACCTCCTTCTTTATTTCGGGGCTTGGCGTAAGGGCAATGGCTTTACAAGCATAGAAATTTTTCTCCGGGTATTGTTTCTGTTGCAAGCAAGGGGTTAGGCTCGAAGCAACTAGACTATCAGGGATCCACGACCTTTCTTCCATTTCTCAATATCAACTCCCGAGTCTCGCTCCATTTATATCTCTATTGATATAAACAAGTATCGTTTCGCTCGTACATCCAATTTAATTACTTTGTAACCTTTACTTGATCACTGGACGGCTTTATCTTTGTTTTCAATCTGTCTTGTGTCATGTAAGCAAAACTCACTTGTTGGCTTACACAACTAGGCATTAGGAGCGTAGAAGCGAGAGTGGGAAAAACGAGTATAATATACTTTACACGAGAGGTCAAGAGGCGATGCCCGTATGGTTACCACCTAAAGCGGCTCTAGACTTTCCACCCAGGCGTAAAAATAGTTATTGGCAAAACTTAAGGATTAAGCTTTGCATAGGAAGCTGCCACCTGTCTGTAATAGGAACTGAGTCATTAAAAGCAAGAGTTTCATCAGCATCGAGTTCTTGAGCCCATGGAACGGGGAATGTTAATGAGTCACTAACCCATAGTGCGTAAGAGTCACGTACCCCTTAGTCTGGGTAAAGCTTCCTAAACCTCGCGATTCGACCGTTGGAATTGAGTCAATCTTGCCAAATTGCCAACTTGAATGTCTGGGTCTGTCCTATAGAATTGCTCATGGAACTTGTTTTCCAAATCGTAAAAAATTGTTAATAGAGTTTGTAGGGATGTTCATATACCAGGGGAAGGCCGATTTAGTAAGAGAGTTGGCAAAGAGCCTCAACTTTAGGTAGTCCTTGGACCTAGCTTCCCCGCACTAGATCGAGAACCGAGTTATATGCTGAATAGTCGAATTCTTCTCCTCACCAGAAAAGAGAACAAACTCCGACACCTTATACCCCTTTGGAAACTAATGAACCCGGTCGATCCAATCAGGGTTTCCTAGCCGTCGGCCTCAGATGGATGAGACAAAGAACGCAACTCAGGGGGCGATACCAAAGATAATAAGTCAAGGACACTGGCTACTCTATCAACTCAATTTTCTTGCATGAGGATGCCAGTTTGAACTTTCAATCTTTCGTAGGCTCATCTCCTCGATTGGCATTCCGATCCTGGTTATTCATAGATAGTCGGCACTTTGAGTCATAGGCTATCGACCATTCCTGATAGCCACAGCTCTGCCCCTTCCTTATATGGGTTTCTATACTTGAGATCGAGGAGAGATGCGAGAATTATACGGGACTAACTTGATGGTCTTTATGTGAGCACAGCATCCCTTCCGAGTAAAGTAGTGTGTAGGAACTGAGCATACTCTAGAATCACGCGCATTAAAGGCTGCTTCCGCTAGACAATCCTCTTCCATGGGACTATTCTTGCAATCTGACTTGGGACTATTATTCAACTACCAGGACCACTAGTGATGACTGACTGATCCAGAGAGCTCAAATTGACGGTTAGGTGGTTCGGTTGCTTCAAAGGAAGGGGTTCTTCGAGGAAAGATTCGGGTGAAGAATGAGGTTGTGATAGGATTTTCTTTTTCATCAAAGAGTTATGTGCGCGCTGTGCCCCTTTGGTTGGAGCGCTTTGCTTTGCCACTGATCTTGAGTCAAAAAGAGGTGTTGCGTGTGTACCTGAACTTATAAAATTACACATGAATGACGTAGATCACCACAAGGAGCTCATTAGTAATGTCAGGGTTGCACTTGCCCTGGCTCCTCCTACACGTATCCCGAGTCGTGAGGTTCAACTGAAAGTTTAAATAGAATTCCATATCAGCTGTGGTGGTTTGCTCCCTCCGGCTCATTGATCTGTGGTTATACGGGTCTTTTCTGGAAATTGTATCGAAACCGGCACCAGCCACTGACCGGAGAGTCGTGTGCTTGGAGTAGTTAGAGAATAAAATGAAGAGTCGATTTCATCTTGACCTTGATGTGATAGGTCTTGCATCATATTTCCTTAACGAGGCATTCCACATAGGTCGCCGTGTTAAATTATATTCGTTCTGATGGTTCCAAAACATTGATCGAAGTATGCCCCGAACCACCCCTCTCCCTTATGGAAGTCTACTTTTCAAAAACAATAAGGAGATTCGGACTTAGACGCTCAGAAATCTCTTTCGCAAAGTAAACATCTATTTCCCAGAAAAATGGGCTAGCTATATGCTTAAAAGAGGGGAATCCGCATTCCTATCTATCTATTGAACTTATTTCCTCGTCTTGAAGAAAGGCTAACCCTTGAGCTTCGGCTACCTGCGGAACCCTGTATTCGATTCGTTCTATACTGTTCTTTCTTGGAGAATGAATGGGGTCCCAAACATCCAGTTGATAGCGAGGTTTCTACCTTGATTATCTGCACTTCCCAGGTTGAGCTGGTCAGTCAGGGCCAGGTTCCCATAAAGGGCTTCCACCTCAGCCTATTGGTAGCCCACACAATGTTAGCATCCAGCTCGATTCTCACCCCTGGTCCTGAAAGGTGGACATCGCCCGCCTTGGCTGGGCTTTAAAAACCCCATCGAAGTCTAATTCCCATTCCAGGCCATCCTGTTAGCTATCCGAGTGAATCCTAATCTGGGAGAAGGGGTGGGGGGGAGGCCCTATCTGTTTTAGAAGGTCCGGAGATTTATTTCAAAAAAATAGGAATGTCCGAGTAGTTAGTCCGCATGTCCTTAACTACCTTGTTCTTGATTGTTTTCTCATTCAATTGGTCTCCCTGTAAGTCGCCGACTCTTGCATTTTACAAAGGGACCAGTAGACTACCGATTTCAGGCAGGTCTAAACTATCAGAATCTTGGTTCCCCATGAGCTTTCGGCCCACCTTGTCCCAGTCAGCAAAAGTGAGTTTCCTTATATACGAACTATCATCTGGAATAGGATATGGAGAAGATTCAATCTTTCCCTTATTTCACAACTCGGGCACCTGGTTGGCCCAACCATTCCATTCCTTTAGATTTCAGCCTTTCTTCAGTAGCAGGTCTACCATGAGCAACAAGCCACATGAAGGAGTTGGCCATCAGCCATTCTTTCGGCTTACAGATTCTATTCCATCTGATCTCCTAAGTTCCAACAGGGGTCTACCTTAGTGGAATCCCCTCCTAACGAAGAATGGAAGAAGGTCCTCCCTATCTCCCCACACTGGGATGTCCTGATCATCAGAGCATCCTATCGTCCACAAGGCGATCTTTCCTCTCAAGAACAAATGCTTAGAAAGTATACTTTTCTGCAATTGGGATGGTCAAAGTCTCCACGGCGTTTCTGGCTCACAATGATGTTGGAGGGAATCAACCGAGACTGGCCTTGAGGGACACAGCAAAGTTCAATCATAAACCACTTTGCCTCGGTTTCTTAATGCCTAATATTTTCACAGGATGTTCATCACACAAGCATTATAATGTACGTTACTGTTACTGATGAGCAGCTGCAATCTCAGTTGCTTAGATTAGATGCAAGCATTTTTCATGTGTCTTAGTGCCATAAAAGTATGATCCTTATTGTCAACTGATTACACGCATAGTTACTCATTCGCCTTGTAACTGTTTCATTCACAAACATCTATATGTTCAGGCAAAGAACATATTCAGGTAATAGGTTTTCCTCTATCATTTACTCACTGCCCGGTCGTGGAAGCCTGGTTTCCCTTCCTTGTTGTTTCATGCAACCTTCAAGCGTATATCAACTTTGTTGCCGCATATGCGCTGTTACTAGTACTAGTACTACTATTAATTAGAATAAGCTTATAATAAGGTATACTATCACAGATTCGCTTCAAGAAGAGATTGTTGTTTGAGGGGTGCTTATACAGTTTAGTCTTTTAGGACATGGCTGACAGACAGATTACGAACCAACAAAGTAGCGTCCCTTGATGTTTTTAGGGGGCCTTGATCTGGGAAACCCCCTACTTGGGTATAGTTTCCACAGCCGTTTTACCTGACTTCTGTGTTTGACTTTGATATGATTTTTGACAGATTTCCTTGGCATGTTTTTTGAACATTTCTTAAAAAAAAGGTAGGAATTACCAAGCAATCATCAACCGGCCCCTTTTCAAGACTTGCAAGCACCATTCTGATATCTTTTAAAAGCTAAACGAGAAGAAGCCCTAGGTTTCCAATTTCAATATTGGAGATTGGCATAGTACTTTATACTAAGTTATATCATTTGGCTTTAAAGAAGACTTTGCTCTCTTAATAGCGACGGATGATTATTC
Organism: Ehretia macrophylla; assembly: GCA_037974665.1. NCBI lineage: Eukaryota > Viridiplantae > Streptophyta > Magnoliopsida > Boraginales > Ehretiaceae > Ehretia > Ehretia macrophylla. Next base: position 31,052,153 of record CM075781.1, read on the forward strand.
TCCCGATTTATATTAGAATGATATGTTGATAATCCTTCTTGCTATAAGTCCATATTCATTGCATTGGTCCATGGCTCTCTCATTCTAAAAGTAGTTGTCTCCATCCCGTCTATGAGCAGGGCTTTGAACCTCGGATACAACTAATAAACTACGGAGTTCTTCTTTAAAGGAAAGGGGATGTGAGTGACTACTACTAAATACTAAAGGACCAAAAAGCCTTTCTCGTCTATCATGGAGAACCTTCCCGGGCTCTACCTCTACCATAGACTTAGAATAAGCGGGAACTAGAGGACTAAGAATCGAGAAGAAAAGCCTTCAGAGCCAAGACCTACTTCTAAATCAGTATAACTACGGATGAAGCAATAACACTTCTCCTACAGACATCAAAGAAATCGATGTCTAAAGCCAACGATTTGATAACTCCTCTCGGCGGGAAAAGCTGACCCGGTGACCAAATCCGAACCCTAGATCTCCTTTACCTTTCATTTTTAAGGCATACGAAATAAGATCTAGCTTTTTACACCAATCCACACACAACTTCTCCATTCTAGAAAAGGAGCTGAAGAGAAAGACTAGTGATACAATTCAAATTCATTCCAATTTCTGCAAGGGAAGCAGGCATAGAACTTGAAGATTAAGCAGGTGTCAAAAGCTCTTTCGATATTAAAACCAAAAATAAAAAATAAGAACAATTAGCAGCAGTGGCTAAAGCCTTATCTTTACCTTTGGAAGAGTCACCATTCCCAAAAGGTAACCCCTATCTTGCAAACCTCTAGTAGAAAAACCTCTCTTGCTATTTTGATCCTATCTTTTGTGCCTTTAATCCTAATAGAAGTTCTCGCACTTGAGAATAAATACCTTTTTTAGTGTCTTTCTCGAGTTATCGATTCGTTGACCATTTTTCTATCTATAACCGAGTTTTAAAACCAATGACATAAGGGAGTATAGCATTCACTCTATCGATAGAAGGCTTTTTTTAGGCAGTGTAGTACGATTACCTGACTACAGTACTTTAGTAACTCAAATGCAATTGTACCCTCAGCCATAAGGAAATTTGAAATTCATTATCAAGGCGGATTAGCTCTTAAGACTGCTCCGCTCACTAGGATACCGTCTTACGCTGTACTCGGTCTCAGACCGGACAGAACGAAACAACTTTCTTGCTCTTTCTGTAGCTAATCGAGGAGAAGTTCTCTAAACATCCCTGGTTGTTACTGTTTTAGGAAGTCAACTCTTGCCACTCCTACCCCAGGTTATCAGGCATCACATCCGAAAATTCGATCCGGAAGATAGGATAACTCCTAGCTTTTAAGCTCATAGCTGCAGGCTGCCCAACTTTCCTTCTAGCTAATCCCGTGCCCAACTCTTGGGTTTTTTAGAATCTCACCGGGAGAATGCTCTTAAATTCACTTGGATGCTAGCATGTGTGATTGACCAAAGCAGGTGATACACAACCAACCAAACCTCGGGGTTTACATGTGCATGTGCCCGAGAGGAAGTAATCATTCTAATGAAATTCTCCCATCAAGTCAAGCACCAGTTCAAATAAATAAAAGTAGATAGGTCCAATAAATGATGGATAGATAAATAAGGTTTTAAATAATAGGAATTGAATAAAAAAAAAGCAGTAACTTACCCAAAAAAAAAGGTATGAAAGTAGAGTCGTACCTCTCATATGTACCCCTACACCTTTTCCTTCCTTTCATTAGCTCGCAAGTCTCAATCCCAGCTATTATCTTGTGTGATAGTCCAGGAGGAAAGGTTTGATGTCTATTGAAAGCTTTAATCAGCTAAAGAGATATGTTAGAGCTACATTAAATGAAGCGTTCTACAGCGAGTGGAAAAAAAGGAAATGGTTTTTTAAATGCTACATCCGCTCACATAAAAGATTGTTATGTCTAGGGTGTACTTCGCATGGTGCCATGCCAAGATTTTTGAGAAAGCCAGATCTCTTATTGTTATTGTATTGTACAAGTTTTTAGGCTCCCTTCCAGTTAACCTTAAGGATCTGCATCTTTGGCTAAATGTTTAATGAATCTTTAGTGGGATAGTCAAAAGTCCTAAAAAGGGTCAGACACGGTTTCCGTATCGGGGTTGCCACTTCCCAAATTAAGAGTAATTGATCTTGTTTTTAATCCATCTTTGCAGACTATATGTCCCAATCACTTCCCTTGGTTCGCTATAAACTGACTCTTGGTAGGATTCCAAGATAAGAAAGCCTTTTTACTTACATATTTAATATCAAAGCCTTTCTTTTACCTCTGGAATTGGCCTGGCCTTTTTCAATTTAGAAAGCCAGAGTTTCAGATAGGTAGAAAATCTGATATCATCTAATAGGAGGAATTAAGCCTAATATGAAACTATAAGCAAGCAAGAAAGAAGATATCGCCTAGTCTAACGAAACTAGAGGCAATTCATATTGGAAAGAGTAATTTGATTTCTTTAGCAGCATCGAGGTATGTTCTTTTCCTAAACGTTGATGGAATGGATGGAATTCCCTTGAATATAAGTAGACCCCTAACCATAACTAAAGTCAAAAGCACTTCAGGTCTTCAGGCGCATAAGGAAGAAATCCTCCATTATGGAAGAAAGCGACTTTCACTTCTCTTTCTTCAATTGAGTCAGAAGTTCCATTTCACCAATACCCAGTCTCGACTTTCGGTGATTGAAATAATGCATATCGAGGGAATGAAAAGATAGTAGAAAAGGAAGTCTCAAATATTCTCTCAAAGCCCTCTAATCCTCCTGTTTTTGGGCAGGATCTACTTCAAGTAGTAAAGATCTTCTCTTTTGAAAAACCGCCACGGATGCCTAGATCACTGTCGACTTGAGTCGTTAAGCTACAGATTGGCCTTCATCCTTTGCATAAGAGATTGTTGAAGACTTGACCCTTCCATTCACTATGATAGGACAGTCATCCGAAACAAGAGAATTGCGGCGTCAAGACATCTATATGACCAAGAAGGCCATCTCACGAATTGGATTTGAACCAATATCGATGCTACTTTCCCTTTAACAGATCATGAGTGTGTCGTCCTCCTCATTATAGTCCTCCTAAAATCAATAGTATTTCGTCAAAAAACATCCTGTCTTTTCACCTTAGTAGTCCTATGCATAGTCAGTACTATAGCCCCAATCATGGCTACTAATAAAATAAGACTAGAAACCAAAAACCAGACGAAATAGTAGGTATAAAGTAAATTGCCCAATGTTTCCAAATTAGTCCAACTTCGTACCTTTCCGGCATAAACTGTATATCTCATAGAGGTCGTATTTCTTTGGGTTGGTAGTAATAGAATGCTTTCATTATCTAAAATGAAGAACATTTCCCACCAAAAGATCAGTCCAATAATACCACTCACTGGTAAATAGCGCAATATTTCTTCGTGCATCTCCGCTATTTGAATATGGAACATCATAACAACGAATAGGAATGAAACGACTATAGCTCCTATATGAACTACTGGGAAGATCATAGCGAAGAAGTCAAGACCTAACAAAAGAAGTAAACCTGAAGTGTTACGAAAGACTGGGATGGGAAACAAAACGGAATGTACCGGATTTTTAGCACGTACAACCATCAAACCAGATACCAAAGCAGGGCTCGACAAAACAGAAAGTATCATAGTCAATGGACCCTGAAATGGAACTTTCATACTGGAGCAAGAACTAGCACGAAAGTCAATTTATTACGACCAGCGCGGTTGTTCGTATTTCATTTTCTTCTTCCCTTAGCACATAGTTACTTACGGAATCTAAAAACGAACAAAACTTCGTTCGAATTGGATGTGTTAAGCATGGTGCCAGCGTTTATCCTAAGCCTGGATTCTGCTCTCCTTGATTCTAGACTAGAGTCTGACCTCATTGATTGCCCTCGCCCTTCAATGCTCGTAGCTGAAAGTCGAATAAAGGATGCTTGCTCTGATTCCTTCCCTAACCCTTGACTGGATAGCTCTTTTTCAGGCTAAGAGCCCTCCCTCTTCATGAACAGAGGCATGAGCTCTATATTTTATAAATGAGAGATTTCTTGATTAGAGTAGAGATCCCATTATCTCCTTAGTCAAGTCCTATTTTAGCCTTGTGTCCAGCGGAGCTTCGAGCTAAGCACGAAAGGAAATATTTTTGTTATCTTCGGCCTCATTTTCGAGGAAGGATGCTGCGATAGAGGAGAATCGACTTGAATTTCCCCTTCAGCCCTTGCCTTGGGAAAAGAAAGACTGTATTACCGCACTCTTAAAGCACTCGTTCTAGCATATATGTCTTTGTCACAGCCAGTGGAATATATATTCCTTATATTTGACTATCGGGATTGTGACCATCCTATGAGATTGGACGATAGGGATTTGTCCCAGAACTCTCAGGCCACTTTACCAAGACAATAGGGTAGGGAGCGGGCAGCCTTAAATGAGGAACTAGCCCAATCTATTATATACGATCACTGATCAAATTGGGAATCGGGGCTTTCTCCTACTCCTCCAAGTCAGCAACGGGCAATACGGGTACTAATTTCATGGTGATTTGTTTTCACCTCCTTCCCCTACACCTCTATGACAGACTGCAAGCACAGAAGCTAAAAGAACGATTGCCCTACGGAGGAATGCCCGAGTTTCAGAGCGGAGGTGAAGAAGCTTTCATTCGACAAGAGGAAGCATCGTGGGAGGATGGAACTCTACTTTACATAAGCTATTTAGAGCGATCCTTGTAGATTAGAGAAAAAAAGGAAATTGCAAGGAAAGAGCTGGACTTTGCTACAGAGAGATACTAGGGAAGACTCTGACTACTAACTGTAGGGATCCCGTAGGCCTCACATTCGATTAGGGAAGGAAGGCCCGAGACGACAATAATCAGTGGACTGCTCGCTGCATTGATTCTTTATCCCCAGATGGATATTGATAGATTCCTAGTACCGACCTTACTTCAAGGTCAGGGTCAGGAAGCAAAAACATTCGACCTGGTTCAGGTTCACCTATATACCATTAAGCAAAAACAAAAGCAAGTTTAAGGTTAACCTTTAGCTATTTCCCGATTTGTCTTTTGAAAGGAACCCAACTCAAAGCATTCAGTCTCAAAGGATCTCATCGGGGAAGTACTCTGTCCAGTAGCCCATGTTCTACACTGGCTTAATGGCTTGGTGGATGTCAAAGAGGTTTTAACTCTTCTCACTCATTCTTTGACGGCTGAAGACCAACCAGCACAAGAATTGAATAGAAGCGTGAAGACTTGACCAACGAGGTACAGGATCGATAAACAGCTCAACCAATTCGCAATTTAACTAAAACTTAGAGAATTGACATCGGAGAACAGGCCAATGGCCCAAAACAAATGAGAAGAAAAGATAGGGGGTCGGCCATCAACTAGCACGCTAACCTCCCATCGACTAGGGCCAAGACAAGTAAAGGAGCGAGGTACGAGCTTCTTCTTATTTCTTTTCTTATACCTTTTCCTTCTCTTCTTCTATTCTTGCCCTAGCTACTAAGGCTGAAGGGGCCTCGTCTAACTTTTCTCCTGATGCTGAGTCAGCTCACTTAGGGGTTACTTGCCTTTGAAATAGCAGCCTTTCTCATCCAATATAGAAGACGAATTATCCTTCTACGGATCATGACGATGAGAGTTATGAACTAGGGCCTAGGGATAGATAGAGGGGTTCCCATTTAAAGACTGAACTTCTCCTTTGATAGAAGGGATGATGGGCTTAGCACTAGGACCAATAGATTGGATTAGGACAAACCAAGTTGATCGCCTACTTGGAATGAAAGGGGAAGTAAGAGATAGGAATATAGGCCAGCTATCTAGGCCATGAAAGCAAAGAAGACATGGTCAAATTTACCCTATTCTTACTTGAACTGCTCTCACCTGAACTCAGTCTCCTTTCCAAGCCAATTTCTATCAAGAATGTTGATCTATTATCACTCTATATGGTTTGCTCTAGCTAAGATTTATGAGAGATATTTTCTCCATCAGAATTTGAATAGAAAGAACTTGACTCTGCCTCATCCCCTAAGTCACAAAGCCCTAATTTGCCCATCAATTCATAGTGATTGGTCTATTGTTGACCTAGTCTAAAATAGTGGCTAAAATGTGAGTGGTGAGAATGAGAAGTTTCTTACCAGACCTCATTGGACCTTTACAAGGCAGCCTACTTGTCCCTGGACATCTTCTTATTGTTTGTTAGAATGTCCTAGTATATATAGTGGTGCAGAAAATCAAACATACTTTTAGTAGGAGCGACGCAGGTTGAGGAACGATGGGCCTTCTCCTTCTGGCCATCAAAGACGATTTTGACAAACATATGGTAATAGATTGGAATGGAAATTCATTAAAGAAAAAGACATGCTCTCTCATCTTACCATTCCTCTCCCTATTGGTCGAGCATCTTCAAACCTCTATCTCTCATTCTCAATAAAGTCATTATATAATGAATTTAGACTCCAAGTCCTATTCTATCCTTATTAATGGTAGTCAAAGAAAAGCTTTCAAGCCATCGAGAGGCTGAAGACAGTTTCCTTGTTGACCAATTCCTTTTGTCTTAGTAATATAATAAAAGGTCTTGGGCATATCATAGAAGCTGGAGTGGGGGAAAAAGAATGGAAAAGAGCGAGTTGTAGAGCTGGTAATGAAGCCTTGTTGCTAGACTCTAGTATGCGAATCATTGAGTTGTTAAACTCTGGAGAATAGAAGGAGCGCATTAAGGATGACGGAACAAGGGCTTCCCCTTCTATCTAGAAAAAGCTTGGCCTTCGTCTCTATTCTATTATGTGATTGGACCCTTTGGCTAAAGTGGATATCCCCCTCGCTCAACCTGGCTTCAATAAGTGGGACCCCTTGGCTACCCCTCTCAGTGCCTGCGAGTTCAAGGACAAACGTGCCGCGGGTTAATAGAATGGCGTCCCCGAAACTATAATTAGCTGCAGACTTCTTGATCACAGCCAGGGTCAGCTCTAGGCTAGCAAGTAGCAAACCTGAGACCAAAGGGAGACTACTATGCAAGAAAGCCTAGTTTAAGGAGGACGGAAGGTAGAGCGTCGAGCATTTTATTATTATATATTTATTTTTCTAAGTATTTGATTTCTTTTTCTAGCTAGCTCTATCCCTAGTAGATGTCACGCCCCGACCCAACCCCCAAGCTAAAGGTTAAGTCCGGACCCGACACACGGACAGAGTCTCCCCTGTACCGTGGACATTCTGAAAACCTGTTAACTTACAAATAAGGTAATTACAAGGAAAGCAAACTTTCCATGACTATATATGTAAAGATTCAAGGCCATCCGAGCCTTGAAGCAAACAACAATACCAAAACCACACAAGCATGCAAGAAATTTGTTTACAACATAGTCTAGTAGCCAAGACATTCTAGGATATCAATAAAACATAATTAAAAGATAACACATTTTTACCTTAAGCCAATCACTACCAAGCATGCAAAGTGAATAAAGGCAGAAACATAGTTATTACAAGACATAGGCTTCCAATACTACACCACAATCTACTGTCCTTCAACTTTACACAACAATATATACATAGCCCTTAGGCCACAAAATAGGACATAAGATAAACAGTCGAGCCTTCCACAAAGCAGCAAGAAATTAAACCACCTCAAGCTATCAGGCACAGCAACTAAGGTAAAGGCTCAATCTGAACTTCTTCTTCCTCAACTAACTCAACAAGCTGGGGATCACCCTCAGCGTCTCCTGAAACATATATCGAGGTATGAGCAACCACTGTTGCCCAGTGAGGGATATAGTCCCGGGGCGTGCAATGCAACAGATAATACAATTATACAACAATAACACTTAGACAATTAAAGAAACAATGATAACTTAAATAACCACACATTTAAAGGATACATTTTACACAATCCCCTATATACCAATCTTCACTGGTCTTCATTCACGATCCACGAACCACGAGCACGATCACGATAAGCCGGCATAACCCCAAACACTCCAGTGGGTGTACTCCGAATGTACCCTGATAATCCTACGACCCAACATCCCCTGGCAATCTCCAGACCAGGCGAATAAGGGACTAGGGCACGGAGATTGAATATCCACCAGCAAGCCCTCTGCCGCCCAGCCGATATTCAACGAATCCGCCCCTGACACTATGGTTGCGCAACCACTATGCAATGCACTTAACAATGGCAAGTTAATAGCAATAATATAAGCATTAACACATAGGAGGAGTAACAAAGTAGGTTGACCTCGATGCAATTAGAATAGAACAATTATATAAGCAAATATGCAATTTTACAAGGAGACATATGCAAATTAAGTATAGAATCACACCAAAAGTTTCAAAACAACTTGAAACCACATATAAACACTCAAGAAGTTATGCCATTGGTTTAGAAGTGTGAGTCAACCGAAATAGCTCATAAACCCCTTTGTTTTTCAAACTATTTCTCTTCCAAACCAAGGTTAATGATTCCATTTTCAAAGGAAACTCTCCCAACTTTCTAACTAACCCTCAAGCTACCCTCTCAACCCTCTAACTCATTCAAATTCCCGCAATTACCCCGAAAGCCCCGAATTCCCTCTTATGGCTTTAAACTACACATACAATGTCCGGGCTTCAAACAAAGGATATCAAGGCTTCTATAGCACCTAGGTAGCCTAAGGATACTAAAATTGAAGCCCAAATTCACCTGGATTCGCATTAACCCCGAAAGCCCTTTGTTAAAGTCGGCTATTTTACATTTTCTGCGATTTTAGGACAATACAAGTGCACGGGGCTATTAGACTACCTTCACTAACACCTAAGGCATCTATCAGAAGTATTGAATCAAGTTAAAACGCGCGATTTCACAAAACCCTAAAATTCCCGTCACTATTCACCCTAAAAATCAAACTAACGATTATAACCGTTTAAAAAGCGAAACGATGGCTTAAAGGTGTTCCCTAGCATTCATATACATGGTATAATAGCATAGATAATCAATACAATAGCATATGAACACATTTTCAACAAATCAAGAAAATAGCAACTATTTAAAAATGCGAAAATAGGCCATGAAATCCCTCACCAATACGCATAGGAGCACCTAGGAACCTTGCAGACACCCTACACTAGTTGCTCAAGGCTTGGAGTGGCTTGAAATGAAGGATTGAAGAGCAAACAAATGTTGTTTTCCCACTGTTTGCTGTTGTCGGCCTGCTCCTGCTTCTATTTTAGCTTTTATTTTTTTTTCTTTGTTATCTTATGAGCTAAATAAGGTTATTTAATGAATGGCTAAGGTGGGGTCTTGTTTGGGTGTTTAAGTGGCTTCTAAAATGCGCGTAGTAAGCTTAAAAACGAGCCTAAGGTGAAACATGTGTGCTAGTTAATTAAATCTCTAAGTTAGTTACGTAACACTATTCATTCAACTACAAAAATTATTTTCTAAACGAGCTCTCCTAACGCCTTTAGCTCAAATGCACATTTTTCCCACTACTTTTACAATTAATATGATTTAATAAAAATGCTAATTAACCAATAGAATGCAGTTTAAAAATGAAGTGAATAGTAACTTAAGAAGGCAGTTAATAAGACATACAAAAAGATGCGCAAACAAAGGATGCAACAGTAATTAAATGCATGGCTAAAACTCGGGCGTCACATCCTCTCCCCCTTAAACTAATTGCGTCCACGTAATTCTTACATGATTCGGTGAATAACTCTGGATACCGTTCCCGCATCTGATCCTCTCTCTCCCACGTCGCATCCTCTACTCTGTGATGATCCCACAGAACTTTAACCATCGGAATGCTTTTAGTCCTCAACTCCTGAACTTTCTGATCAACAATTCAAAGAGGTTTCTCTATGTAGGTCAAAGTTTCACTGATCTCTAGCGGTTCCGGCTCAAGTATGTAAGAGGGATCTGGCTGATACTTCCGAAGCATAGAAACATGGAATACATCATGAATTCTGCCCAGACTGGGAGGTAAAGCTAGACGATAAGCCAAATCACCAACAGTTTCAGTTATCTCAAATGGTCCCACATATCGAGGACTGAGTTTACCCCCTTTACCATGCCGAATCAAACCCTTGCGAGGAGAAATTTTCAGAAATACTCGATCCCCTATGGAAAATTTCAGATCACGACGGCGTCTATTTGCATAACTCTTTTTTCGGCTCTGTGCTGTAAGCATTCTTTTTCTGATAAGCTGCACATGATCAATCATTTTGTTCATTTCAGGTAAGTGAGTAGGGTCGATAGTCTTCATTTCACCAACATCATCCCAGTAGAAAGGAGACCGGCATTTACGCCCATATAGTGCCTCATAAGGTGCCATACCAATAGTAGCTTGGTAACTATTGTTATAGGCGAACTCTGCGAGTGGCAAATACTTCTCCCAACTCTTACCGAAGTCCAGAATGCAAGCCCGCAACATATCCTCGAGGATTAAGATAGTTCTCTCGGATTGACCATCTGTCTGAGGATGATAAGTTGTACTGAAACTCAAAGTCGTGCCCAAAGCTTTCTGAATTTTCTGCCAGAATTGAGATGTGAATCTGGGATCTCTATCTGACACAATACTCTTTGGAATCCCATGAAGTCGAACAACATTCTCAATATAAAACTCTACTAGCTTATCAAGAGAATCAGACTTCTTTTTAGCAATGAAGTGAGAAGTCTTGGTCAGTCTGTCCACAATAACCCAAACTGAGTCATTACCCTTTGAAGACCTCGGTAAATCAGAGACGAAATCCATGGTAATATGATCCCATTTCCAAACAGGAATAGCCAAAGGCTGCAACAACCCTGTAGGTCTCTGATACTCTGCTTTAACCTTCTGACAAGTAAGACATCGGGCAACATAGTCAGCAATTTCTCTCTTCATATTATTCCACCAGAAATTCTGCTTCAAATCTTTATACATTTTAGTACTGCCTGGATGGATAGTATATCTGGAACTGTGTGCCTCAGCAAGAATATCCTTCTTCAGAGTTGGATCATTCGGAATACAGATTCTACCTTTGAATTTGAGAATACCATCGTCGTGCAGTTTGAAATCCGACTCTCCCCCTTTAGAATTCTCTAAGACTTTCAACAATTGAATATCAGCCTGTTGAGCTTCTCGAATCCTGGATAATAACATAGATTGAATCTACAAACTTGTGAATTGGATACCAGAATTTGAAGTACTAGGCTTCCATAAGCATAATTCTTCCATGAATTCCCAATTCTTGATAATCAAGCTAGCAACAGTAGCCTTTCGGCTCAAAGCATCAGCAACAATATTAGCCTTACCTGGAAGATAGTTGATGGTGCAGTTATAATCCTCAAGTAATTCCAGCCAACGCCTCTGCCTCATGTTCAACTCTTTCTGTGAAAACAGATATTTCAAACTCTTATGATCTGTAAAGATTTCAAACTTGTTGCCCCAGAGATAATGATGTCATTTCTTTAATGCAAGAATGATAACTGCAAGCTCAAGATCGTGAGTCAGATAATTGAGTTCATAAGGTTTTAGTTTCTTGGAAGCATAAGCAATAACTCGGCCATTCTGCATCAATACACAACCCAGACCTTCCTTCGAAGCATCACTATAGATCACCAGATTATCATATCCCTCAGGTAACGCAAGGATAGGAGCTGTAGTCAATCTCTTCTTCAATTCCTGGAAGCTAGCCTTGCATTTATCATTCCAGTCAAATACTGTTTTCTTCTGAGTAAGTTGAGTTAAAGGCCCTGCGATCTTAGAGAAATCCTTGACAAACCTCCGATAATACCCAGCTAAACCAAGGAAGCTACGAATTTTCGTGACAGTTTCAGGTCGTTTCCAAGATAACACAACTTCAATATTCGCTGGATCAACAGAAATACCATCCTGCGAGATAATATGGCCAAGAAAAGCAACTTGCTTAAGCCAGAATTCACATTTGCTAAACTTTGCAAATAACTGATGCTCCTGAAGAGTCTGCAACACAATTCTGAGATGTTGTTCATGTTCCGCCTCAGATTTAGAATAGACAAGAATATCATCAATGAATATGACCATAAATTGGTCCAGATAAGGACGGAATACCCTCTGCATTAAATCCATGAATGCGGCGGGAGCATTAGTAAAACCAAACGGCAAGACAAAAAACTCATAATGGCCATACCGAGTTCTGAAAGCAGTTTTAGGAACATCGTCTTTCTTAATCCTTAACTGATAATAGCCTTGCCTCAGATCGAATTTTGAGAATACCCTGGCGCCTTGCAACTGATCAAATAACTCTTCAATTAAAGGCAAATGATATTTGTTTTTGATGGTTACCTGATTAAGACCCCGATAATCAATGCATAAGCGAAGAGATCCGTCTTTCTTTTTAACAAATAGGACTGGCGCACCCCAAGGCGAAGAACTCGGCTGAATGAATCCCTTCTCAAGCAAGCCCTGTAATTGAACTTTCAATTCCTGCAATTTAGGTGGAGCCATTCTATACGGAGTGCTAGAGATAGGTGAAGTCCTCGGCAGTAAGTCAATCATGAACTCTATCTCTCTATCAGGCGGTAACCCAGGTAATTCCTCAGGAAAGACCCCCGGAAACTCTCTCACGATAGGTACATCATTCAATTTCAATTGATCCCCAGGTTGATTAATCAAATATGCAAGATAAGCCTCACAACCCTTGCTCAATAATTTAGATGCCCTAATAGAAGAAATAATAGGAGTTCCTGTAGATTTTCTACTACCAACTATTTTAAGTACAGGCTGGTCAGGCATTTCTAGATACACAATCTTCTTTCTACAATCAAGCTGGGCATAATATTTACTTAACCAGTCCATCCCCAATATAATTTCAAAGTCATTGAAGGGTAGGATAATCAAATCAGCAGGAAAAACACGACCCTCAATAAAAATACTACATGCTCTGCAAATAGATCTAGTAACAAACTTCGGACCCATAGGAGTATAAACCACAATCTCATGCAACAGTTTATCATGTTTCAGTTTAGCATTTTGTGCACAAGCAGGAGTAATAAAAGAATGCGAAGCCCCGGAATCAATTAAAACCTTAACTGATTGATCATTAAGAAGAAAAATACCTTCTACCACATCGGTAGTATCCGGAAGCTCCTCAGCATCCAAAGCAAATACACGGGCCTGACCTCGTAGTGGTGGTGCTGCAGCTGGTGCCCTGGTCTGAGAGTTCTGAGCTGACGTCTGACCCCTAGGGTTCTTAAATTTCTGACAGTCCTTAACCCTGTGCTGATCACTGCCGCAACCTGTACACTTGTTATGTTTCTTCCAACAAACATCCTCAGTGTGGCCCTGGCGCTGACAGAAGCTGAACTGCTGGTGACATCTTGCAACAGTGCCTCCCGAATGAGCTCTGTAAATAGAGGTAGCTGAACTACCCTGCTGCGAACGGGAAACTGCTGGACGGAATTGACTCTGAGTCTGACTCTGAACTGGTCGTGTCTGAGTCTGAGTAGGCCCTGTATAACTCTGAGTCTGCCTCGGCTGTGTACTCTGCCCAACTGATACAGCCTGCCCCTGGTACCCTTGACTCTAAGACTGAAACCGTTTACTCGATTGACTGGTCTCAGCTAACACATCGGCCTTGCGTTTCTCATATCTCGAGGCGGCTCGGACTACTGCAGCATAGTTAGGAAAATCATTTGCAGACAAATTCAGCATAATATCCCTCCTTAAACCCAGGATGAACCTCTGGATCTTCATGTCCTCCGGCTGAATCAAAGCTGGTGCATAACGGGAAATCCTGGTAAAAGTAGCCTCATATTGATCTACCGTCATACTTCCCTGTTTCAAGTTTATGAACTCTGTTTGACGCCTCTCGCGGGCAACCACCGATATGTACTTGTCTCGAAATTCTCGGACAAAGTCGGCCCACGAATGATGAACCCCCTCAGCTTCCCATTTCTCACTGACGGTATTCCACCAATCTTCAGCGTCACCCTCAAGAAGGAAAGTGGCATAAGTAATCTTCCTGTCATCATGGCACTCGAGTATTGCTGCCACTCTCTCAAACTTCCTCAGCCACATCTCAGCCTTCATATCGTCCGGTTCTCCAAAGAAAGTATAGGCCCCATGATGAATGAACCGGTCATACAAATTCCCTCCGGTAGGGCCACTACCTCCGGCTCTCGCAGCCTGATTACCTCCAACGACCCCCGGCTGACCCTGCTGTGTCACAAACTGAGCGATAGTGTTCATAGCAGTGGCCATCATGGCCAAGATCTGTGCAGTGCTCGATTCTGGAACCTGTGGTGCATTCTCTGCCACCTCAGCTTCCTGTCCATGAATCCCCTCTCGTTGTCTACCCACATTCTGATCCTCAGCACGACGGCGGGGTCCCATCTCGAATAGCTAGAATGCAGAGTGTTATGACAAGTATATATATGTATATATGCAATTTATAAGTAAACACATAAAGAAAAGTCCAAATAGATTCACATAAAGTCAAGTACATAGAAGTTCAAATAAATATTCCACATTCTTGAAGTACACATAAATCACTAGATCATACTTGACATTCTAGACTCTTGATATTCTATTTCCATGCTAGCATGTTCATTCTTTATTCAAATTTCGCTTAGGCAAATCAAAATCAAAGACTCATGTATTCACAAAGTCACATAACAAATCTCTACCCACAGACCGAGAAATTTAACCCGGCTTCATGCAATCTATAGCTCTGATACCACTTAAATGTCACGCCCCGACCCAACCCCCAAGCTAAAGGTTAAGTCCGGACCCGACACACGGACAGAGTCTCCCCTGTACCGTGGACATTCTGAAAACCTGTAAACTTACAAATAAGGTAATTACAAGGAAAGCAAACTTTCCATGACTATATATGTAAAGATTCAAGGCCATCCGAGCCTTGAAGCAAACAACAATACCAAAACCACACAAGTATGCAAGAAATTTGTTTACAACATAGTCTAGTAGCCAAGACATTCTAGGATATCAATAAAACATAATTAAAAGATAACACATTTCTACCTTAAGCCAATCACTCCCAAGCATGCAAAGTGAATAAAGGCAGAAACATAGTTATTACAAGACATAGGCTTCCAATACTACACCACAATCTACTGTCCTTCAACTTTACACAACAATATATACATAGCCCTTAGGCCACAAAATAGGACATAAGATAAACAGTCGAGCCTTCCACAAAGCAGCAAGAAATTAAACCACCTCAAGCTATCAGGCACAGCAACTAAGGTAAAGGCTCAATCTGAACTTCTTCTTCCTCAACTAACTCAACAAGCTGGGGATCACCCTCAGCGTCTCCTGAAACATATATCGAGGTATGAGCAACCACTGTTGCCTAGTGAGGGATATAGTCCCGGGGCGTGCAATGCAACAGATAATACAATTATACAACAATAACACTTAGACAATTAAAGAAACAATGATAACTTAAATAACCACACATTTAAAGGATACATTTCACACAATCCCCTATATACCAATCTTCACTGGTCTTCATTCACGATCCACGAACCACGAGCACGATCACGATAAGCCGGCATAACCCCAAACACTCCAGTGGGTGTACTCCGGATGTACCCGATAATCCTACGACCCAACATCCCCTGGCAATCTCCAGACCAGGCGAATGAGGGACTAGGGCACGGAGATTGAATATCCACCGGCAAGCCCTGTGCGGCGCAGGCGATATTCAACACATCCGCCCCTGACACTATGGTTGCGCAACCACTATGCAATGCACTTAACAATGGCAAGTTAATAGCAATAATATAAGCATTAACACATAGGAGGATCAACAAAGTAGGTTGACCTCGATACAATCAGAATAGAACAATTATATAGGCAAATATGCAAGTTTACAAGGAGACATATGCAAATTAAGTATAGAATCACACCAAAAGTTTCAAAACAACTTGAAACCACATATAAACACTCAAGAAGTTATGCCATGGGTTTAGAAGTGTGAGTCAACCGAAATAGCTCATAAACCCCTTTGTTTTTCAAACTATTTCTCTTCCAAACCAAGGTTAATGATTCCATTTTCAAAGGAAACTCTCCCAACTTTCTAACTAACCCTCAAGGTACCCTCTCAACCCTCTAACTCATTCAAATGCCCGCAATTACCCCGAAAGCCCCGAATTCCCTCTTATGGCTTTAAACTACACATACAATGTCCGGGCTTCAAACAAAGGATATCAAGGCTTCTATAGCACCTAGGTAGCCTAAGGATACTAGAATTGAAGCCCAAATTCACCCGGATTCGCATTAACCCCGAAAGCCCTTTGTTAAAGTTGACTATTTTTTGTTTTATGCAATTTTAGGACAATGCAAGTGCACGGGGCTATTAGTCTACCTTCACTAGCACCTAAGGCATCTATTAGAAGTATTGAATCAAGTTAAAACGCGCGATTTCGCAAAACCCTAAAATTCCCGTCACTATTCACCCTAAAAATCAAACTAACGATTCTAACCGTTTAAAAAGCGAAACGATGGCTTAAATGTGTTCCCTAGCATTCATATACATGGTATATTAGCATAGATAATCAATACAATAGCATATGAACACATTTTCAACAAATCAAGAAAATAGCAACTATTTAGAAATGCAAAAATAAGCCGTGAAATCCCTCACCAATACGCGTAAGAGCACCTAGGAACCTTGCACACACCCTACACTAGTTGCTCAAGGCTTGGAGTGGCTTGAAATGAAGGATTGAAGAGCAAAAAATGTTGTTTTCCCACTGTTTGCTGCTGTCGGCCTGCTCCTGCTTCTATTTCGGCTTTTATTTTTTTTTTCTTTGTTATCTTATGAGCTAAATAAGGTTATTTAATGAATGGCTAAGGTGGGGCCTTGTTTGGGTGTTTAAGTGGCTTCTAAAATGCGCGTAGTAAGCTTAAAAACGAGCCTAAGGTGAAACATGTGTGCTAGTTAATTAAATCTCTAAGTTAGTTACGTAACACTATTCATTCAACTATAAAAATCATTTTCTAAACGAGCTCTCCTAACGCCTTTAGCTCAAATGCACATTTTTCCCACTACTTTTACAATTAATATGATTTAATAAAAATGCTAATTAACCAATAGAATGCAGTTTAAAAATGAAGTGAATAGTAACTTAAGAAGGCAGTTAATAAGACATAGAAAGAGATGCGCAAACAAAGGATGCAACAGTAATTAAATGCATGGTTAAAACTCGGGCGTCACAGTAGAGGCCCAAGTAGACTATACTATAAAGGCCAGCGTCCAAGGACCTACCAGACCGCTGATCTCACTTAAGCACTCAACGTCACAAATAGCAATAAGAAGGGGCAAGCATAAGGTCAACGATCACTCATGTCACGGGCAGCAGATCCAATGAGCTCAACTTCTACTGAAAAAATAGGCTAGACTTCCTTTGAAATGGAGGGACGCCAGTCTTTTTCTCTTCTATGTTAATTGTATTTTGGACAAAAAGGCAGGAATGCCAATGACTTCTCCCTCTTCCTCTTCCCTGGACGTGAGGACTGTTCGTCCCCTGTCTATTCATCAGGCTTTGGCATGCTCTCTCTTTCGAAAATTGGGGCCAGAATACCTGGACTTCGGGTTAGAAGGCAGATTGTCCTTTCTCTATTATAGTAGGAGTGGTTAATTGCTCTTCTTTTAGGGCTAGAAATATCCTCAGGTCATTAAGGATGGTCAAAGCAATAGAGTTTTCCGAGGGGAGCAGAGAATTCCACTCCTCGATTAGGAGGTTACAGCCTTTTTTTATGAATAAACCGTGATTATGAATAGTCAGGAGCGAGGTTATGAGCTGGTAGAGACACAAAACCTGGGCACTGGTGACTAGTTGAAGGTGTGCTCATTCCCTGAAAAGAAAAAGGTGAGTGCAACGAAGGGAATCCAAGTTTTTTGGATTGTGCCGATACGCGGATAGGGATGTCAATGGGAATCCTCTCAGGAAAGAAATATATTTTTCTATCCAAGTCCGAATGGGATTGGCTTGTTTTCTCTGTCCTACTGGTAGAATGCATCGACTACATCTCAACTAAGACTTTCGCCAAGGATGAGCTTTTTTCAAGACTAACTAACTAAATGTCTGAACTAATGAATGGCCAAAGCAGGGTCTCGGCACAAAAGAAAGGGCGGGCAAAAGCGTCTATGGGACCATTCGACATTCATAGCCTTTCAATCCTATTCGAATTTTGTGCTACAAAAAAAGAATAACCATCAGAGAAAGAATCATCACTAGCGGTTGTTTAAGTATCGTAGACTGCTTGTCAAAGTTTCCATAACATAAGGATGAGAAGTCTGATTAAGGCTAGCTTGTGGTTTTTTTGTGGAAAAAATACCCATCAAGTTGGATCTTATCCTCCTCAATGAGGTCTTGAACAAAACGCCTAATAGTCATGCATCTCTTAGTGCTATGCCCAACATAACGATGGAATTTTCAATCTTTTTGGGGGTAGTCTCTGTTTTTCTTTTCTTTCGAGAGTCCTCCGATATTCCAAAGATTTTCTCTCTTGAGAACTCCCCCCACACTAGGGGTTCCTTGTCTTCCTTGGTTATGTAAGCAAGATAGGCTCCCCACCCTTTCATGAATTTGATGTCACATTGTCTCCCTTCAAACTCTGGATACAGTTCTCTGATCGTTCTCTTAGTGGTGTTTTTAGAGGCATTAGCAGTATGCGCTACCGCATGAAAATGAAAGCCCTTTCTTTATGATTCTCTTTTGCTACAACCACCGACGTACACTTAAACGCTCCATAAAAGATTTGCTCTACTTCTTCTTGAGAAGAATTTCTGGTTTCTGCATGACTTAGAGTTATTGCTATAAAAAGTCGCACTGTACTTGGTGTATTATTTTTACTGATATTTTGATTAGAATTATTATGACTGCTTCAAGGAAGAAAGACAAGCATTGAACCATAAATAAAGTGGTTCGATTAACGAGGGAGAAAGAGACATTCATCTGTATTATCAAAATAAATCAACGAAGGCATACCGTTCCACTAGGGGTGACGAGAGAGCGCTGTACTGTATGAAGGAAGGCAAGATAGCTCTACCCATGCCATCTAGTCGAGCCCCAAGCACTATCCTCAACCCGCACTCAAGAATGCTAATATATAGGAAGTACCCATGTTTCTCTTTGTCTATACATATAGTAGTTATAAGCAACTATAAGTAAGCCGATTTCGCACATCACATAAGCAAAAGAGGTCAGAATTCGTGTAACTCAGGAAATAGGACAAACCCATTTTGGAATGAAGTGGGACTTTCTTTTATTTGAAAGATCTTCCTTATTTCTTATGTTAACAAAGTAGGAGTCAAGTGCTTCATTTGATGGAAGCACGAGTTGAGCTGCAATACTTTCTTCTCTTTCTCTATAAACCGAAAATTGATTTGCCGATAGGGAGTATAAGAGTGACATAAGATCTTCCTTAAAGAGTTAAGAGCCCAATGGGGAAGGGTTAACAAATTATGTGTATAAGCAGTCAAAGAATATCGGATGGAATCTTGCCTGACAAGCAGGCAATGGTTTTGATTTCCTCGATCTATTCTATGCTTTGTAAAATGTCTTTCTTGCTCGGTGATCAGCCAATGAAGTCATTCTGGATCCCTGACTCGTCTTATTCTGGGCCTTTGGCCTGTTTGACATTGGGTCAAATATGTCTGGGCATCGTCCCTTCTCTTGATCTACTTCAGTTACAACTCGATAGTGAGTATTGAAGGTCAAGTAAGGGATTGGGTTGAGAGGGGGGTCAGAGTCCTACTATATACGAATTACTTAATAGCTAACGGTCGTATGGCATCTATATATCCATGCTGAAGTTTTTGAGACTGAGGGCTTAGATCGAGGTCCTGAAAGGCATGAAACGCAGTAAGGACATTGATGAAGTCTAAGCCCTGGCGAAAGACGAAGGCAGTAAGCGAACCGGACTACACCGGCCCTCTAGAGGGGAAGTCGAAACCCGTGTTCAAGTAAAGGAAATACTTATTCATTAATGAATTTTGTCAGGAAAAATGCCGCTGACAATATGTTGAATTGGCAGGTTACCTGATCAAGAAGCTGGGAAGGTACCAGCTGCCTGCGTGGTATTAAACCCAAATTCTAAAGAGAGTGAAGGGGAAATCATGAACTACGGTTCATGTAATGTAGTACACTATACAAGAGTTAGAGTACTATAGTGGACACAATTCAAAAATCACCTTAAGGAAAAGGCTTATATAAAATAAAGAGAAATTTAAAACAAGTTACATGCTCGTGACCCACAACAACTAATAGGGCCAACATTTGATTTTATAACTACTCTGTTTCTTTTTTTTTTCAACTACATACTTTCCTGGAATAAGAAAGCCTGAAGGTGACTTAACTACTTTTTGTTAATTTCTTCTAGTCTCCCAGGTGACCGAGTACTCAATGAACAATGAGCGCTTACTGCTCCGCCCGCAGCGCTTGCTGCCTCTCCTCCAAACCATTTATGCGCTCTTTGGTAGCGCGAATGCGCGCTTCTTTCCTTGCAGGATCCATTGTTCTAACACTTCTCAAAAGGAAGTTTAGCATTCTATGGTGCTCTTGAATTTCATTTTGCAGTTGTCCCATTTCGGCAGCAATTGCAGAAAGCCTGTTTGCAGCCATACGTGCTAGTGCTCAAATTCTTTGATTTGAATTTGATGAAGACACTTATCGAGCCTCTATTTATAGAGTGGTAAAGGAATCTCGCTATGCATCATGAATTAGATGGCAGGCACAATTCTTACTAGTTCTCTGCACTACTTTTCTACAGTTGAATACTCTCATGCCTTTTTAATGAAAAACTGGTTGGCTTTGGCTACCTTGGGGAGCAAACAAAATATCCCTAAATCACACTGCCTGTATGAACAAACAAACTTTGCACAACCAACTTACGTAGAAAAGATTCCATATTCTATGCCAATGGACTCATGACATCCATGAATTGAGTCATCAAATGAGCCGCGTTAAGAAAGTCCAAGTTTATACGTATTAGCCCACAGGGTGTCCCAAGAGGGCCCGAATGAAAGACCCAAGCTTACATGATGAACCATCAAAGAAAGTCCTACAAATAAAGACTTGGGCCTGTCAAGCCTACTTTCCTCGATGAAAGACCACAGAAGGGCCAAAGTACTACAAGGCCTACCTATTCTCCTAATGCAACCCGGCTTTGTAAAGGATTCAATCTTATCTCAAGATATGCTCCCCCAAGGACTAAAGGTTAAGGGTGATCCCATCCAGCATAGGCAGGTAGAGTTCACTCATCCGGTAGCGAGGGGAAGATGAACAATAAAGCTATAGCTGCTCACATTTCTGCTATCTGCCTTGTTGTGATAGGGGACTTAACAGCCCACCAACCAATCTTTCTTTCTATCTTGAATTCTTGATCTTTGGTGCCAGTGGAGCAAAGGAAGCGGGGGACGAACTCTTCTATCTACCCTACCCTAAAAATGGGTTGGATCTATTGAATGAGATCCTGGAAAGAGGGTTGGGAGGTATGAGTTGATCGGATGCAGGGAAGCCCAGGCAATCCGTTCCTATCCATTATTCGTCAGGAAGCAGTGGAGAAAGAATCGTCTTTTGAAATCTCATTGTTGAAGGCGTGGAGAGGGCTGAAAAATGATAGGAGAAATTTTTATAGCCAAATCGTTAATAAAAAATTGTGTAATTAATTGGACCAACAGTCCTCTATCCGGTAGGCAATTTCTGTGCAACTATGGTTTCTGTAGTCCCTGCTATGCCAGCAATAGGGAATCCTTAGAAAACTGGAACTCCCCAATTCAATATGTAGAACCAGAATGCAAGTTGGGTGATAGTTTAATTCCCTACAAATGATAAGTCTCCAAGCTTGACCCCGCCCACACAGGGGCGACTAGCTGGGGAAAGAACCCAAAAAGTCATAATTGCAGTCTCGATACAGCCTATTTCGAGCCCTATTGATATAAAAAGGGATGAACCCAATACAGAATATGAATTGTAAAAGAAAAGGCCTATTGAACCGATCACAGGAATACCAGTTACAGTACCTATCAGCCAAAGAGGAATCCTTCCAGTAAAGTAGTATTGGACCTTTGATTCATTTCCATTTTCTTATTTATTTTGAATCTGCAGGAGGTCAAATTCTGGTTGTTTTTCTTCTCCTAGCCATCCAGTTAGATATGTATAGAAAGTTCCTTCCCCTGGGGAAGTTTTTCATACCTTCTCCTTTCGAGTCACTTCTGGCATCTAGTTCCATTGGATTCTTGTTGGATAGGGTTTCATAGGTCCCTAGGTGGGGATAGGTTGCTTTCAGTCCTCCCTCCTTTCCATACATTGGGAGTTGTATTCCATCCTGATCAGTGTCTTTTCCATGGGAGGACTTTATATAGGATTCTATGGTAAGTCTAAATAGATAGATTGATTCATGTTTTCCATATATGGAGTAGGTTTTTTCTTTCTTCTTGAAACTGCTATTGAGTTCCCTTGCCCTTAGATGGTAGGCCAGGGAATAAGCCTGAGAGAGTAGGAGTATTGTAGAGTTTGAAATAAGTCAGTCCCTGTATCAATAGTACCCCTTCCAGTCATTCCTTTGATGGAGTCTTTCCCAAGGCCAGCAGGCTTACTGAAGTCTTTCATTCCCTGGTTAGCCGATTGCCGGAAGGAAAATAACCTTGCTTGGATGACTATACCTTTTAGGGCTTCGCTCAATCTCTCTCCCTCTTTCTCTAAGTTATCTTAGTTTTGAAGCCTTAAAGCTTGATCCGCCGGATCCACTTTCTACTGTGAACCTGCCAAAGAAAGCTGGCTAACATATTGGAGGGACTCTCGGATCATGGATGAAAGAGCTATCCAGTTCCATCTCTAGTAGCCAAAGCACTAACTATCTATTTTTTCTATCTCGGCTTCGATCATTGAACTTTCTTTCTATTAGACCTCCCCAAAAACCTGTTTTGAGAACCCCCTTTTTTAACCCATCCCATAATCTTTATTCCATAAGTTTGAGTTCTTTCACCCAATACTTATTTCGCTAAGAGAAATTCTATCTAAATGGAGGGATCCTATAATACCTTGTTAACATGTCAAAAAGTGGGAATCGTGTCACTTTCTAGTGCTAGTACCGGTTCAAGTGAAAGTTCTACAGCAAGTCTCAAGTGCCTTCATGTTCTAGTTCCTTCTTTACTTCACTGCTTCCTTCTACCCGGGACTAGACTTTGACTAGCGTGAGTTACGCATAGCATGAAACAAATTCCAGTAAGACTAAGTCTAGGGATAAGCAATTGTTGTAGGGTAAGAATGAAGAGAAAGATAGATGTTCTTATTATGCCTTCTATTCCCTGAAAGCAGGGATATTTAAATCTCCTTATGGCACTTTTCGAAAGTCACTATCACTGACTAGCTTGTGAAACCCGATTTTGGCCTATAATCAACTTTAGCCTTCTAAAGATAGTGCATTTTACTTGCTCATACTCTATTAAGGAACCTCATTAGGGACTGAGAGCAAAGGACACTTCCACTAGCTCACAGCAAAAAGTATGGAAATCAGAAGCAATTTCAGGGGCTAGCAGAGAGCTCGCATGGACCAAGATCGAAAGCTACTTGAACTTCTCCAGGAGTAACTCAATGCCCAGAGAAGTCATTTAGCAATGAAATGAAATTTGCTTGCATCCTATCAAAACTTCCTAGGGGCAAGGCAAGGACCATATGTACTGATCATTCTTAGGAGACATGAAAATAACACAATAGGAAGAAGACTTTAGGTAAGGAATGGGTTTGAGAAGGAAAGACTTAAACCAGTAAAATGACTATTTTCACGAACCCCTTCTATTGAATTGGGCATAGCTTGCTACGTCCCTTAGGCAAGTGAAGTCAATGGGGAAGATCCTTCTTTTCTTAACAAAACAACCCAGAAGGGTCGAAAGGCATAGTAGAAAAGGGCTTTTTTTTTTACCTGCTACCTTACTTCCCCTGGCTTCGGTTGACCCTCTTTTCGGGGGTACTAAGAGCAGACTCTTAGGTTGGTGCTTTAAGTTTAAGTAAGGGCAGTAGGATTCGACTAGCTTGATCTCTTTTCTTTCTCTTAGCATTCCATTCTTGTTGTTCTATTGTCTCTTAGGATCTTTCTTTCCGTGCATTCTTCCTCTCTGACTTTTCCTTAGGCTTATTAGAGATTATGTAGTATTAATTGTATATCTGCAAGAACCTCAACCCCCCGCCCCAGAATGGAAGACTCCAGCTTTTTTGTTAGAGCTTGAAACCTCTTAACGCAGTTAACCCTAGGAGTCTTGTGCTTGCTTTGTTGTGCTTTAGAGCTATAAGCCTTCAATCTTAGTCTTACGAAAGGGACTTAAGCTTAAGAATAAGTGTTTTACCTTCCCACTATTCCTACTTGTCCAGATGAGCCCAAAGTCCAAAGGCCAGGGAAGCAAACCTACTTGTCATCGTTTACTTTAGATTTCAGGAATCTTTATTTCATAGATAGTAGACGAAAGGCGCAATGAAAGAATTGAACACCCGTTAAGTGAACAAAGCTACCATGGGTTATTCTATAAGATAAATAGATATGCTCAGAAGCCAGTTGTTAAATTGGAGAAGGTGAATATAAGAGTGAAAAAAGAGTCCGAAAGAGGAGTACTTGCTCCCGACTTTTGCTCTTTTCTTTTTATAAGGGGAAGGAAGGGAATGGACCTTGAAAAAAAGCAGGAAGCACCCCGGGAAAGACTTAATTTCCTTTGCGAGTCCTATCATATAATCCAAATTGGTGGCCCAAATCGCAGGTTTATTAGAAAGTAGCCCATTTCGCTGTCACTTAGGAGAAGTATTAAGTCATACCGGCTAGAGTTCATGACCCAAAGAGCTCTGGGGCCCGAACGACTCTCTATCTTCTTATACCGGATACCTTCTCTCACCCAGCGCCGTAGAAGTTCAAGGAACTAAGTGGTTGTACCTTTTCTAGAATATCCCTGCGGCTGTCGGCGAATTTCTGCCCATTAAAAAGGGCTCCAGAAGTCCGTGTTATCCTATAAGACCAGGGTCTTGTTTTGGGTTTGCTAAGGGCGATATCGGAGTTATATCATTATTTTCTCGCTCGTATCCACAACACAAAGGAGTTTCCACTGCATCTTCTCTTGTAGTTTGAGAGAGGGTCTCATAGTTCTTCCCGAAGGGAATAACCGTGGAGCTAGGACAAAGCCAAGCCTAAAGCGGATGGACAAGAGAGCAAAGGGAAAGAAAGACTTTGGCTCTTTCATTTGCCAATGGTCCCCATCAGGCAAAAGACTGTCCAAAGCGAGAGAAGCTGAGTGCCTTAGTTGTCGAAGGAGCAAAGGAAGTGGAATCTGACTCTGAGAGCCCAACATGAGTCAATCCTCTGCAATTGTGGAATGCCATCCATATGGAGTCATCTCGTCTTGTAGATTAAGGTTTTGCTTAATGGGAATGACATGTTGGCTATAGTTGACACAAGTGTCACGCACCATTTTGTGGTTGAACAAATGGTACAGACCCGGTGGGTAAGAATCCAAGCAAGATTAAGGATGTCAATTCGGCAGTCCAACCAGTGTTGGGTATGGCCTATATGTACACATGAGCATTGGTTCCATGGATGGGACAATTGAATCTAATGGTAGTGCCCTTAGATGATTTCGATGTCATATTGGGCAATGACTTCTTTCTGGCTGCAAAGTGGAGTTGATGCCACACCTTGGTAGGATATTGATCTCGGATGAGAGGCTACTTGTGCCTGGATGCAGCCTACTAGACAAAGGCAGGAAAGCAAAGGCATGGGATACTATCTGCTATACAAGTAGGCAATGGTTTGAAGAAGGGTGTTGTCACTTACCTTTCGGCTTTTATTGAGGTCAAACCTAACCACAAGGTGGAAATTCCGGACAAAGTAGCTGAGATTCTCAAAGAGTTTGCAGATGTAATGCCATCAGAACTCCAAAAGAACCTTACCCCTAGACGGGCCATTGATCACAATATCGATATAGTCCCTGATGCCAAGCCCCCTGCACATGCACCTTATCGGATGTCGCCCTTGGAACTGGCAGAACTTAGGAAGCAGTTGACAAAGTTGCTGGGTGCAGGCTTTATCCAGCCTTCCAAGGCACCATATGGGGCCCTTGTGTTGTTCCAGAAGAAGCAAGATGGCCCTTTGCGTATGTGTGTGGACTATCGTGTACTAAACAAAGTGACAGTGAAGAACAAGTATCCTCTCCCTTTGGTGGTAGATCTCTTTGATAGATTGTCCAAAGCCTCTTTCTTCACAAAGCTGGACCTTCGTTCGGGCTATTGGAAAGTCAGAATTGCAGAAGAAGCCGAAGGAAAATGAGACTAGCTAAGCAGCTTCCGCCTAGGAAATTCATTCATTCATTAGAAAGTTGGGTCTACCTTCTTCCTTAGTTGACTAGACTAATGTGATAGATAAGTAGACATTTCTCAAACAAAGCTCAGTCCTTCGTCATCAATATATTGGCATAAAGGTCTTTGCTAGTCAGTTCCCTTCTCTTTCGAAAGCCAATCGTAGGCCCGGAATGGAATGTAAGGCTTGCCAAGACAAACCTCTCACTTAACCTTTGAGCTAGGGAACTGGTTATTAAGTGCTTTCTGTCTCACCGGAAGTGCGAAAGCCTATTTGTTGCTTTTAATACGAGATCAGAATAAGCCTATAGAAAGGCACTTTCCTCTTCTTTTGTAGAGTAGATTGTCAGTGGTGGTACCAAAATAGAATGAAATGGAAGAGTTCCCCCTAAAGAACAAGGTTGGTAGTAAGTAGGGAGGAGATCTAGAAGGTTGGGATTAATCGTTTCAATTGGAATGCCAAATCATTAGCGATTGACATTGTCTTAAACTTAAAGAAGTACCATTGAGGTATTTGTAAAAGTAGGGTCAGGTTAGGGCTTCTTCTTTAGCACATAGCTGGGCTGAAGCTCAAACCAAACAACGACATGGGATGATTTCCCAACCAATTGGTGCGGAGTTCAGTCTATCTTTGCCTGAAGCTCTCTTCCTTGATAGTTTGGACCAAATCTAGAACATAAGCTGGAATTAATGGCACTAGTCCCGATGTCTTATGGGAACACCTGCTACACTTCTCTATTACTATATCTGAGCATATCTCGTACCAAGGCTGAAATAGTACCGAGATGAACCAGAAGTAGGGGGAAAGACTCCTACTCAGCTCTTCATTGCCAACTAGCGCAGACTAGCAGTTAGACGCTTCGTTTGTATGGCCTTTCCTTGCATTATATACCACGTTTCATTTTCATATACCCACCCACAAGAACTTCCACTTCTGTTTTCGTTCCTAAAGGTAGCCCTCCATTTCATGCGATTACGCTATTCACGGGTTGGATTTCATTTTATTTTCATCATCCCTAGAAAGTCTTGTCGCGAGCCAAGTTGAGTGTAGAACATTGACAGGGAACTGCGAGGAGAATTGTGCCCAGGGCTCAATCTACGGCTGTCAAGCTTTCCCATTCACATGCCTTAGGCAGGGGGTCTCACCACTTGATCTTTGTTTCTTCAAAACGAGGTCCGAAGAAACGCGGGAATAAAGGCAGTACTTCCTTAAGGTAGCCAAGCGAGCTTTGCGGATTTCATAGTTTCATTGGGGTCGTCATGAGTTGAGTTAGCATGAAACGGGCCATCTTATGAAGCGGATCTTCGGCTACGGGGGACAATTGGCCATTTGACACTTCTACTATAGCTTAGTGCTTCTTTTGCTGCTCCACAATGCTCTCTCTAAAACAAAACTGAGTGAAAGAAGCCCACTTGCCCACACTTCTTTCCCCCTATCGCTAGGGGCCTCACCTTTCAGCTACATTTGATTCTGAAAAGGGGTAAAGCTGCAGCCTACCTTTTAGTTCAGGAATTGACCTTTCTAAAAAAGTACACCCAAAAAGGGATCAAGTTGCACTACGTTCTTTCTCTCTTACGGACGCAGCAAACATTAGAAAAGTACGAGTTTCTATTACAATATGCCCAATTCAAATTAATCTGTTATATTAGAAGTGGTAACAGCATTAAGCATAATTCCCATCAGGCTAGAAGCCAGGGTGATCGCAAAAGCATTAGCTCTAGCATTTGCTCTTGCTTTTTCTATGAGCCCCAAGCTTCTTTGTTGGAAATCCTCAGCGATTTGGTTATGGACTGGATTCTCTGTGCATGTACATATGCTCCCATCAAGCACATCTAGTGATTGACATCCTTGATGCAGTATCACCTTCTTGAGGATTTGTACTTTCTCAGGTTGTAAGAACAGAGTAGGGTCAACTTCTAGGGGAATCTGCGGGACCATTTTCTAGAAAGAAATGACACCTAACACGAAAGAAATGCTAAGCATGAGTTCGAGCGAGTTCTCATTGTTTGAGTTCATGAGATCTCTCACACGAAAGTCAAGAAGAGACGCTAGTCCTCTGTTTGGACCCCTTAGCAAGAACATCGATCGCCTACTCCTGGGCACCCCGAGTGTGACACCCCGATCCCTCTCAAGACCGGGAGTTCTAACAATCAATCTATTCACAACCCAAATCCAAACCCGGCAAGATTTTAGGGAAAGACGGAGTCTCCCCTGTTTCTAGGCAAAATGTAAAACCTGTAATAGCATTTAAATGGACCAACACCGTGTCCAACCATACAAAACTTCCTCAAGGCCATCCGAGCCTCGGTTCTCAACAATTTAAACTCAGCAAGTATACATACATTTCAAATTTAAAAGCTAACCTATCTCTTTTCATTTTGACAAGTACATTCAAACTTGAAAATTAAACCATACTAAACTACTACGTAAAATAGTCTATCATGCCATTCTAGTTCTTTTCTTTTGGACATTACAAACATGCATTTGAAGTTAAGTTATAATAACTAGATACATAATCTAACTTATCAAACTACTTCAATAATCTAATGAAACTTAAATTACATACTTTTGGTATTAAATACATACAACATATGAAAGCATATAACTTTACAACTTTGACAACTCAAGTCACATAGGCACGCAAGACAACTCTTCAAGCACGGACTTTCACGAAATCACGAACTTTCCAGCTAACATGGCATTTCCTGAAATGTGGTGGTGAGGAGTGAGTATACACAACACGTATACTCAGTGAGGGCGAGACAGATATCGAAGTGGAGAGAAAGAAGATCGTGCAATGCAAAAAGGTACAGTTAAGCAATACAATCAATAAAAGGCATACAATATAAACAACAATACAATTAAACAACTAAAGAAAGCATTAACACAACCAATCAAAGCTATACCACACTTTGAAGGCTATGGTTCACTCGAGCGAGTAATGTACCGATCACGATTCCGATGACTTTAACGATGACGCGCCGGCCCAAACCACCTTATAACACCAGTTTGGAATACCCCAGAAGTATCCATCAACTCTACGACCCAAATCTCCCTGGGAGGCAACCCAAGCGAGAAAGGGAATAGCAGCGGAGCAAGAGCAACCAACACTGGCAACCCAAGGCTACCCAGAGAGGCCCATCACCCACGTGCGAGACACTATGCAATGCAAGACTCGATACAAGACAATAAACAAGCGATAAACAAGCGATAAAGCCACACGTGGGAGAATAACAAAGTAGGCTACTCTCGCACGCAATAGCAGCAATTGATGAGCAATTCAATCCAAAACAAGTCAAACAAGTTTTTCAAGTAATTCTAAGCATTCTATAGGCATAAAGACAAGAAAACACACAAAAACACAAATCGGCCCCAACTACCAAAACGCTACCATTTCCAAACGAGCCAGGGGTTCTGGAAACCGACTTCGCCAACCCTCCTAGGTCACCATAAGGCACGTCTAAAGACCCCGAAACCTTACTTTACCCTAAAACTCGCGCAAAGCCCCGATTCCCCCCTTTCTCGTTTGAACTACAACTATAACAACCAAACACCCAACCAACGCCATAATCGCAACAAAAGTGCTTCCATGGCTTCCCGAAGCAATGCCAACACGCAAAACGAGAAAACGCCAAAGTCGACCTAAACGACCCCGACTTTCCCAAAGGCTTAATTCTCATTTTTTCCTCTACGCAACCTAAACAAACCACACATTTTAGCATTCTAGCATACCTAGCACGTTTCTACATCAACGGAAAGCATAACAGCGCAACTTCAACGTTTCAAGGTTTTACTATTCATAAAACACTATTCATTTCACAATTCAATTTGCAATCACAATATTTAACCGCAGAAAATGTTACAAAGCTATAAATACATGTTCTAAAAATGCCAAGGAACATTCTAGAAGCATCAAATCGCTTTAAATAACGATCTACGGGTAAATCTAAAAATTGACAAAGTTAACAAACACAACGTATAAATGTGCAAATAACATGTTTCCCTCACCTTAGGTACTCCTAGTCGCTAGGAAAACAACGTTGGTTGCCTCGGAAATCACCCCGCACGAGCACACGCGAAGATTGATCGTTTGGAAGGTTGAAAGGTATTTTTTTTTCTCTAAGGAAGCTCACGACCTGCTGCTGGTTTTGCTGCTGTTTTTATTTTATTTTGCTTAGTTTTAACTTATTTAAGGGTCAAATGGTCAAAGGGTCAAAGGGCTAAGTCAAACTACTTAAAAACTTGGTCAAAGGGCCCTATTTCGCGCGTTTTAAAGCCGTTTCAGTTAAGGTAAGTTCAATTAAAGTTAGCAACAATTAAAATATAAAATTTAAGTCGTCTAAATACTAGTTTCACTATTTGCTGAGGACTGGAACTCGTTATCTAGCTATCACTCCTTAAATGCAATGCACGTTGCGTCGGCGAGAAAGTAACAGTTAATTCACAAAGAATTTAAGGAAATATAATTTTCAAAATAATAAACAAAGAAAATTCACATTCCGGGCTCGGGTATTACACCCTCTCCCCCTTAAAACAATTGCGCCCACGCAATTCTTACCTGGTCAACAAACAACTCCGGATACTGATCCCGAACTTGGTCCTCTCTTTCCCAAGTCGCTTCCTCAAACCCATGATGATTCCACAGAACCTTTACTAACGGAATACTCTTCCTGCGAAGCTCCTGAATCTTCCGATCCACAATTCTAATTGGTTTCTCTTCGTAGGACAACTTTTCTTCAATCTGCAAAGGCTCTAGTTCAAGTCCGTGTGTCGGGTCCGGGCTTGGCCTTTTGCACCTGTGACACCCCGATCCCTCTCGAGACCGGGAGTTCTAACAATCAATCTATTCACAACCCAAATCCAAACCCGGCAAGATTTTAGGGAAAGACGGAGTCTCCCCTGTTTCTAGGCAAAATGTAAAACCTGTAATAGCATTTAAATGGACCAACACCGTGTCCAACCATACAAAACTTCCTCAAGGCCATCCGAGCCTCGGTTCTCAACAATTTAAACTCAGCAAGTATACATACATTTCAAATTTAAAAGCTAACCTATCTCTTTTCATTTTGACAAGTACATTCAATCTTGAAAATTAAACCATACTAAACTACTACGTAAAATAGTCTATCATGCCATTCTAGTTCTTTTCTTTTGGACATTACAAACATGCATTTGAAGTTAAGTTATAATAACTAGATACATAATCTAACTTATCAAACTACTTCAACAATCTAATGAAACTTAAATTACATACTTTTGGCATTAAATACATACAACATATGAAAGCATATAACTTTACAACTTTGACAACTCAAGTCACATAGGCACGCAAGACAACTCTTCAAGCACGGACTTTCACGAAATCACGAACTTTCCAGCTAACATGGCATTTCCTGAAATGTGGTGGTGAGGAGTGAGTATACACAACACGTATACTCAGTGAGGGCGAGACAGATATCGAAGTGGAGAGAAAGAAGATCGTGCAATGCAAAAAGGTACAGTTAAGCAATACAATCAATAAAAGGCATACAATATAAACAACAATACAATTAAACAACTAAAGAAAGCATTAACACAACCAATCAAAGCTATACCACACTTTGAAGGCTATGGTTTACTCGAGCGGGTAATGTACTGATCACGATTCCGATGACTTTAACGATGACGCGCCGGCCCAGACCACCTTATAACACCAGTTTGGAATACCCCAGAAGTATCCATCAACTCTACGACCCAAATCTCCCTGGGAGGCAACCTAAGCGAGAAAGGGAATAGCAGCGGAGCTAGAGCAACCAACACTGGCAACCCAAGGCTACCCAGAGAGGCCCATCACCCACGCGCGAGACACTATGCAATGCAAGACTCGATACAAGACAATAAACAAGCGATAAACAAGCGATAAAGCCACACGTGGGAGAATAACAAAGTAGGCTACTCTCGCACGCAATAGCAGCAATTGATGAGCAATTCAATCCAAAACAAGTCAAACAAGTATTTCAAGTAATTCTAAGCATTCTATAGGCATAAAGACAAGAAAACACACAAAAACACAAATCGGCCCCAACTATCAAAACGCTACCATTTCCAAACGAGCTAGGGGTTCTGGAAACCGACTTCGCCAACCCTCCTAGGTCACCATAAGGCACGTCTAAAGACCCTGAAACCTTACTTTACCCTAGAACTCGCGCAAAGCCCCGATTTCCCCCTTTCTCGTTTGAACTACAACTATAACAACCAAACACCCAACCAACGCCATAATTGCACCAAAAGTGCTTCCATGGCTTCCCGAAGCAATGCCAACACGCAAAACGAGAAAACGCCAAAGTCGACCTAAACGACCCCGACTTTCCCAAAGGCTTAATTCTCGTTTTTTCCTCTACGCAACCCAAACAAACCACACATTTTAGCATTCTAGCATACCTAGCACGTTTCTACATCAACGGAAACCATAACAACGCAACTTCAACCATTCAAGGTTTTACTATTCATAAAATACTATCCATTTCACAATTCAATTCGCAATCACAACATTTAACCGCAGAAAATGTTACAAATCTATAAATACATGTTCTACAAATGCTAAGGAACATTCTAGAAGCATCAAATCACTTTAAATAAGGATTTACGGATAAATCTAAAAATTGACAAAGTTAACTAACCCAACGTATAAATGCGCATATATCATGCTTCCCTCACCTTAGGTACTCCTAGTCGCTAGGAAAACAACGTTGGTTTCCTCGGAAATCACCCCGCACGAGCTCACGCGAAGATTGATCGTTTGGAAGGTTGAAAGGTATTTTTTTTTCTCTAAGGAAGCTCACGACCTGCTGCTGGTTTTGCTGCTGTTTTTATTTTATTTTGCTTAGTTTTAACTTATTTAAGGTTCAAAAGGTCAAACCGTCAAAGGGCTAAGGCAAAGTAGTTAAAAACTTCGTCAAAGGGCCCTATTTCGCGCGTTTAAAGCCGTTTCAATTAAGGTAAGTTCAATTAAAGTTAGCAACAATTAAATATAAAATTTAAGTCGTCTAAATACTAGTTTCACTATTTGCTGAGGACTGGAACTCGTTATCTAGCTATCACTCCTTAAATGCAATGCACGTTGCGTCGGCGAGAAAGTAACAGTTAATTCACAAAGAATTTAAGGAAATATAATTTTCAAAATAATAAACAAAGAAAATTCACATTCCGGGCTCGGGTATTACACCCTCTCCCCCTTAAAACAATTGCGCCCACGCAATTCTTACCTGGTCAACAAACAACTCCGGATACTGATCCCGAACTTGGCCCTCTCTTTCCCAAGTCGCTTCCTCAAACCCATGATGATTCCACAGAAACTTTACTAACGGAATACTCTTCCTGCGAAGCTCCTGAATCTTCCGATCCACAATTCTAATTGGTTTCTCTTCGTAGGACAACTTTTCTTCAATCTGCAAAGGCTCTGGTTCAAGTCCGTGTGTCGGGTCCGGGCTTGGCCTTTTGCACCTGTGACACCCCGATCCCTCTCGAGACCGGGAGTTCTAACAATCAATCTATTCACAACCCAAATCCAAACCCGGCAAGATTTTAGGGAAAGACGGAGTCTCCCCTGTTACTAGGCAAAATGTAAAACCTGTAATAGCATTTAAATGCACCAACACCGTGTCCAACCATACAAAACTTCCTCAAGGCCATCCGAGCATCGGTTCTCAACAATTTAAACTCAGCAAGTATACATACATTTCAAATTTAAAAGCTAACCTATCTCTTTTCATTTTGACAAGTACATTCAAACTTGAAAATTAAACCATAATAATCTACTACGTAAAATAGTCTATCATGCCATTCTAGTTCTTTTCTTTTGGACATTACAAACATGCATTTGAAGTTAAGTTATAATAACTAGATACATAATCTAACTTATCAAACTACTTCAACAATCTAATGAAACTTAAATTACATACTTTTGGCATTAAATACATACAACATATGAAAGCATATAACTTTACAACTTTGACAACTCAAGTCACATAGGCACGCAAGACAACTCTCCAAGCACGGACTTTCACGAAATCACGAACTTTCCAGCTAACATGGCATTTCCTGAAATGTGGTGGTGAGGAGTGAGTATACACAACACGTATACTCAGTGAGGGCGAGACAGATATCGAAGTGGAGAGAAAGAAGATCGTGCAATGCAAAAAGGTACAGTTAAGCAATACAATCAATAAAAGGCATACAATATAAACAACAATACAATTAAACAACTAAAGAAAGCATTAACACAACCAATCAAAGCTATACCACACTTTGAAGGCTATGGTTCACTCGAGCGAGTAATGTACCGATCACGATTCCGATGACTTTAACGATGACACGCTGGCCCAAACCACCTTATAACACCAGTTTGGAATACCCCAGAAGTATCCATCAACCTATGACCCAAAACTCCCTGGGAGGCAACCTAAGCGAGAAAGGGAATAGCAGCGGAGCTAGAGCAACCAACACTGGCAACCCAAGGCTACCCAGAGAGGCCCATCACTCACGCGCGAGACACTATGCAATGCAAGACTCAATACAAGACAATAAACAAGCGATAAACAAGCGATAAAGCCACACGTGGGAGAATAACAAAGTAGGCTACTCTCGCACGCAATAGCAGCAATTGATGAGCAATTCAATCCAAAACAAGTCAAACAAGTATTTCAAGTAATTCTAAGCATTCTATAGGCATAAAGACAAGAAAACACACAAAAACACAAATCGGCCCCAACTATCAAAACGCTACCATTTCCAAACGAGCCAGGGGTTCTGGAAACTGACTTCGCCAACCCTCCTAGGTCACCATAAGGCACGTCTAAAGACCCCGAAACCTTACTTTACCCTAGAACTCGCACAAAGCCCCGATTTCTCCCTTTCTCGTTTGAACTACAACTATAACAACCAAACACCCAGCCAACGCCATAATCGCACCAAAAGTGCTTCAATGGCTTCCCGAAGCAATGCCAACACGCAAAACGAGAAAATGCCAAAGTCGACCTAAACGACCCCGACTTTCCCAAAGGCTTAATTCTCATTTTTTTTCCACTACGCAACCCAAACAAACCACACATTTTAGCATTCTAGCATACCTAGCACGTTTCTACATCAATAGAAAGCATAACAGCGCAACTTCAACGTTTCAAGGTTTTACTATCCATAAAACACTATTCATTTCACAATTCAATTTGCAATCACAATATTTAACCGCAGAAAATGTTACAAAGCTATAAATACATGTTCTAAAAATGCCAAGGAACATTCTAGAAGCATCAAATCGCTTTAAATAACGATCTACGGATAAATCTAAAAATTGACAAAGTTAACAAACACAACGTATAAATGCGCAAATAACATGCTTCCCTCACCTTAGGTACTCCTAGTCGCTAGGAAAACAACGTTGGTTGCCTCGGAAATCACCCCGCACGAGCACACGCGAAGATTGATCGTTTGGAAGGTTGAAAGGTTTTTTTTTTCTCTAAGGAAGCTCACGACCTGCTGCTGGTTTTGCTGCTGTTTTTATTTTATTTTGCTTAGTTTTAACTTATTTAAGGGTCAAATGGTCAAAGGGTCAAAGGGCTAAGTCAAACTACTTAAAAACTTGGTCAAATGGCCCTATTTCGTGCGTTTTAAAGGCGTTTCAGTTAAGGTAAGTTCAATTAAAGTTAGCAACAATTAAAATATAAAATTTAAGTCGTCTAAATACTAGTTTCACTATTTGCTGAGGACTGGAACTCGTTATCTAGCTATCGCTCCTTAAATGCAATGCACGTTGGTCGGCGAGAAAATAACAGTTAATTCACAAAGAATTTAAGGAAATATAATTTTTAAAATAATAAACAAATAAAATTCACATTCCGGGCTCGGGTATTACACCGAGTATGCTTAAGGCACTCATTATATCCCCTGGTCGCCACCTTTATCCTTTCTTTGGTAGTAAATAAGAATACTTGCGTAACCATTGGATTCTCAAGTTAACACCCTGCTCCATATCCAGAAAAGTTTTGTGCCACTTGTTGGCATGCCACTACATGCTGACGAAAGCAATTAACCATTGCATGTAAGCTCGTTTCCTAAAACTCTGTCTTCTCACATGAAATGGTAACATATGAATATCTCTTTCCATTGTATGAACTCCCCTAATTGTTTCCCTATCACTGCATTAAACTCCTAACCACAACTCATCTACAGATTCATCAACATCAGTCCGTTCAGACCTCCAGGTTGTTTCACCCAAACTTGATCCTGGTCATAGATAAATCACCCAGGTTCAGGGCCATAAGTTGTGACAATTACCTTTCGCTACAGTTCTGGTGGGTTCCCTTAACCAAGCCACTGCCTATGAGTCGCCGGCTCATTCTTCAATAGGCACTGCGGAATAATCCCAGAAAGGATGAAAAAAGGGCTGCTGCCGGGCTTGGATCGGCGCTTGCTGCCCAACCTTAGCAAGAATTCTAGTGACCGCTAACAGGCACAATTGTCTTCACTAAAACGAAGCACTATTTCTACCCCTGCGCTATATCATGGACTCACAGACTTTCTCCTTTTAGTAATGAAAGTAGAAGTAGGTCGTGCCGTATGCAGTATGAAACTTTTAGCCAAGGTTAGTTTGAATAAATACTAACCTTAATCATATTGGTCAACCTTTTCTATTAAAAATCAAGGATAGGACCATGATCTAAAAAAGTGTTTTCTCTGCAACATGGGAAGGTGTTTGCCCTGCAGTTGCAGATCCCCTTAGCTAAGTCAATTCCAAGAAGAGATTGATACAAAACTCTAATAATAACAGGAGATGCCAATTTTCAAAATTTAATGGCTTTAGCCACCACCGCTGGTCCAGCTGCCCTTGCAAATCTGTATGAAACAAGTAAGTCAACTCATTCAATGGAGGCGTATCCCACCCTTAAGGCTGGCCTGGGATTTGAATACGGAAGGGGCATACATCGGATGAGTTGATTAACTGAAGAACGTTACACTATAACTTGAGGAAAGGGGTTTTGGAGCACTAAGTATGGATTTCGTGGAAGCATTCGCTGCTGCCAACGCGCTCAATGATCTACTCATCATAGGAAGCACTGCCATAGACCTATCTACGGGAACCACTACCATACATCAACGTCCTAAACATGTCTTCATCTGTGTCCAAGCTCTCTAGTTCAATTTGCATCTTATCTTGGATGCCCAGATTGATTCTACCAGTCCCTAGCCTATTGATAGAAGTCCCACTCTCGCTTTAAGTCTTCCCTTTATAGTAGGTATGGATATGCTAAGGTGCCTAACTCTTCCTGGTCTTCTGCTTTCAAGGCTTTACTACTACTTACTTGGTTTACTCGCGACTCTCGACCTTACTTTGTTCCGCCTACACAGTACCTACCCTGCCTTTCTTACTCAGCAGTTAGCTGCTGGTTGACTTTCAACGTAGGTCAGTAACAGATGCTAAATCCCAAGATTCAGCAGGCTTAGCTACCTCTTCCAGTGCAGCTTCTGTTCCAATTGTCTCTGCAGATCTGAATAAAATATATGAGGTCAACTCATCCAATAGAGGTGCCTCAGATGGCTAAACTGATTCTATGAATGCCTATCCGGCCAGCCGAAATGCCTGGACTGAGGAAGATATGTACGAGGAGCAAAAAGGAGATTCCTAGCGAACAGAGTGGCTACAACATGTGTTTCCCTATTTTCTAGGAGAGACCGCGCTATGCTATTTCTGAAGAAAGGTTAAGGAGTGAGCTCGACTTCGCGACTAAAGAGGGCCCCACCTGCTTATGACTTTGCTCGTGATGAAAAAAGAACAAGATT
Organism: Ehretia macrophylla; assembly: GCA_037974665.1. NCBI lineage: Eukaryota > Viridiplantae > Streptophyta > Magnoliopsida > Boraginales > Ehretiaceae > Ehretia > Ehretia macrophylla. The sequence goes on from CM075781.1 coordinate 31,090,231, forward strand.
TTGGTCAGCAGCAAGCGTAGTAATTGAGCTCTTCTCGTTGCGAACGGTATCAGCAGGTGAGAGCTAGGTAAAGAATTTTGGACAAGATAGTCAAACCCTTTAACTTTTGCACTATAGCTTATATAGATGATGTCCTGATCTTTGAAACGTAACGTACGTTATCATTCGAACTCGTTCGTACTAGAATCAAGTCCTTTAGAAAGTACATCAAATAGGGAATCCACTCGGGAATAAAAGAAAAAGGCCGAAACACTTCCAGGAGGGTGAGCATCGATATAGGGATTCCATCTATGGGGCAGTAGGATCCCCTCAGCCAGATGAACTCTGATTATTGACACGTCTTCCTGCTTTCGACAGCCGCGGATTCAAGCTTTTCTCTTCCCCCAGCTTGATCGACTATAGTATGTGGACAAGATAAAGATATGCCATCATCCGAAGCACTACGAAGCCTTTCTACCTATTGGCCAGAAGAGGCAGGTTTTCCATAACTACTCTTCATTGGTCGGGCGATAGTTAGGTTTAGTCGATCAATAGGCTTTGAACCAATAAAATAATAGATTCTAATATAACATATAGGAGATCCGGTTGGGGGAGGGAGAAGTGAGGGCTCAACTCTTACACCAGGAGAGCGGCGGGAGATGCCAAATCTTGAAAGTGTGTCGTGAGTGCTTGGGAGTAAACTAAGTAAGCTAAACGCCCTAGCTTAATTACTGTTATCTTATATATATATATAGTCATCTTATACCATAGAAAGCACTCATTCCCGCAGCCCTTGTTGCCGTTGATAGACTCTAAAGTAAGGGCACGAAAAGCAGTCTTAAACAAAAAACCTTCACGCCGATGGGACAATTACTCTGAAAGTGCTTTTGCCAGCGTAGATGAATCTTATATCGGGTATTATTTTGATCCGGATCTAATGTCTGATTGCAAACATTATTAAGGTCAGTCTTTTTGGATTACGGGTGACAGGCGAATGCCAAAGTCCGAAAGGTATGAGCAGTTTCCACTCTGCTCGCACTGAATACGGGTAATTCCCCACCACTTGCCTAACATTTTAATAGAGGGATAGCCAGTGGTAAGGCCATTGGACCAACAAACAATAGGCGCAAGTAGCTTGAAATCAAAAAGAGTAAAATCTGGGGCTAATTTACCTTTTCAACCCGAGTTAAAACAAAGGAATGGTCTCACTCAGGGGGAATGGGCCTTCATTAAACAAAGAAGCTGAGCGATTGACATCGAATAAGAGTCCATCCACGGCATAAGATGAGTGATCCAATTCTATTATATTAGGGGTCCCCGGACCTATCTTTTCTTTTTTATCAAAAAAGTTTGTGGACCAACTAATGATACTCGGGAGAGAACCAACCTCTTAGTCTTGATCCCATTCTATACGCACGCAATTTTTATAGTAACAAGGTAACAAGAATTTCTGCCTTCAATTCTATTGAAGTATGAGCTCCCTTGAATACATTTGCAGTTCCTTTCGATGGGGATTGAGTTGGAGTCCCTGTCTTCGTATTCCACATAACAGTAGTCCTGGTATTAATAGGTAAAGTCCCTATATCGCTATTCCGCTTTCCACTAGTCTTCATACCAGTCCCCGGTTAATAATTATAGTAGTAGTCTCTGGGATAGCAGATTCTCTTCTCGGATAAGTGAATAGGCAAGACAGTGTAAGATAGATTGAGAATATAGAGCATATGTACAGTTGAGTTCTGTTCCAGCCATTGGGATAGATGCAGTTGGAGTGGTCCTTTTATATGGGTTTCTTTCTCTAGTAGCAGTCCCCAATCCAGCTATCTCTTTTTCCTGTGAGTGTGAGTTCCCTTTGGAGTTCCCGGCCATGAGGTGTAGGAGTAGTTTCGTTGGCCTTTTTTGCTATTGCCAATGTCCCAGGAGGGGAATAGCTCATAGCTCAAATATACAATTACAAGAAAGCTAAGCTCTTATATACAATAAGGGGTTGTTACTGTGAAACCCAATTTTTGTCTTTGCCTCGATTTACGTGTCTTTACCTCGATTTGCGTGAATTGACCTGTTTGTGTGTTATATGAGTTAGAATGTGTTAATTCTGTGATTTATATTCTTAATACATGCTAAGTGTACATTCATGAAATTTTCATAAAAAACGGCATCAGAAATTTTATTGACGGTTTTTGTGAATAGTATTTTGAACACAGATCCGCTAAAATTTTTACACGGGTGTTTTAAACATCTTAAAACGTAGTCCTCTAATATTAATAGACCCATGTTTGATAAAAATTGATTCTGAAATGAAATAGAAATTTAAATGGACTTTTCGGGCGAAAAATAGCATTTTTGAGCCAAATAGTAATTTCTTCTAAACCCGATTCTTGAATTGACTTTCATTGGCCTAGTATATATTAATGTAGATGTATTTATATGTGGTATTAAATGATTTTAGATTAATTATGCATTCCAAAGACATTTGAAAATAAATAATATGACTTTTCATCTTCTTTTGCAAAAATCGAGTTTTTAACCGAGTCGAGTGTAAGTCTATGCGTGTGAAATTTGTTGTCAACTAAAAATATACTACTTAAGAATAGTCTAAGTGTTAATTGCATTTGGGTGAGCAAAAATAGTCTAAAAACAATTAAAAGACTAAAAATACTAGTTAAAAGACTAAAAATACTAACTTTGACTTTGCAAATTTTGTTGACCTTGAGCTTATATCATCAACACACATTAAAAACAAATCAAACACATTCACAAAACACACACATTACCGAAAATCCATGAGGGAGAAGAAAGAAGGCATTTTCAAGGTTTTTCAAAGTATTTTTCACATAGATTTTGCATTTCAAAGCCGAATTGAGTCAGTCAAAGCTTGAATTCACTTGTTGGGCATCCATTCTACATCTTTCTTGCATCAAAACACATCAAAAGTGAGAGAAAAATTCTAGATCTCAAAATGTCATTTTTATGTTTTTGCATATAATTGAATTTTGAACCGTAAGAATGTTGAATTGATGTTATTTTATTGCTCAGTGCATGCTAAGGATCGTTTATATATGTTTATATAAGATTTGAACCGTTGTAGCATGAATTTTTATTTTTCGGGTATTAAAATTGAGTTGTTGGCTATTTATTGAATAATTGGAGTTATGGTGATTGGAATCGATTGTTGTTAGCTTGTAAAAGTTTGTTAAATACGTGGTAGTAATGTTGTAATGCCGAAATTTTGATTGTGATGTCGAGGTGAAAGTCCAAAAATTTCAGCCTAGGTGCATTGAGGTTTTAGGGTTGTTGGGCTTGATTTGGATGGATTATGGTTGGTTTCCGAGGGGGCTAATGTTGTTGATTGAATGGGTGAGTGATAAAAACTGGTTTGGAGGTTATCAGATTAGTAGAATGTAAGTTATGACTTTTAGAAGTTTGAGTTGTCATTCTTTAAAATGTTGAATTATGCCTTTGGTTGTTTGGGTGGTGTTTGAGTGATTGAATTGTGAGTTGTTGATGGTTAGACTAGGGTTTGGTTGTGTGTTTAATGCATGTTAAGTTGGGTGGCCTACTTTGTCATCTAACTTAGTTGTTTATTGCTTATTTGACTAGTTGTTGTTATGTTGTTGAAATGATGATTATTGATTGATTATTGATGAACCGGGAGATAGGCAACCTACTTTGTTGTCTTCCTGTGATAATTGATTATTGATGAGCCGGGAGATAGTCAATGTGAAAGGTTGTCCTCCTGAGATTATCATGATTATTATTATTATCATGAGTCTTGATATGTGTGTGCCACCTCTCGGGCAGCGTCGGGCTGTCGGGTTGAAAACAGCATGACTATCATAGGCTACCCCCAGCTCGCATGACGGAGGTGTCATGGAGGGAGGGGCTAGAGAGGTACCTCGGGTACGTGAGTAATGAGGAGTTATAAGAAGAACGGTTGAGATCGTGATGGCGTTTGGAGCTACACCAACTAGAGTATCCTTTATTGATTGGTCATTATAATTAATGTGCTTATATTGTTATTGATGATTATTGTGTGTTTACTGCTCAAATGATGATTTCTAAGGAGTATAGTAAATACTATTAGAGATCTATTGAATTTTCACTGGGCTTGTTTTATATAAGTTCACTCTCAATTATTGCATGCATACAGGTGATATTGATCAAGATTACGGATACGTGCCTCAAGAAGCTGAGAATGTGCTTTATGTGGACGAGTCTTGTGTGTCGGAGTCATTGCCATGAATTTGTCTTAGTTGTTGTAATATGTTATATTGTATAACTTACTCAATTATAAGACTTATGTATATTGCAAATTTAGTAGTCTTGTTTTGGAACATGATTAGGTCGCTAGATTGGTTATAATCTATTTTGGAAATATATGTTATATAGTAAATGTACGATGTTGGAACGGAGGTGTATAACCTATGGATGCAATGGTAAAAGAATGTTTAATGTATATTGTGGTTGTGTTGTTTAATTGTTGAATTATTTGTGGAGTTGGATGTATGAGTTACGAAGAGGTTGGTTTAGAGCCTCAGTATCCAAGTTATTGTCGTTATACTGCTGAAATTCCGTTGCGCCCTGACTAATTGTAGGAGGGGTCGAGTTGGGGCGTGACAATTACACTAGGGAATTGGATGGTTTTCCCTTGGCTTTCCAGGATTTCTTTTGATTAGGACTATTAGGCTTCCCCTTTTGTTAGCCAGTGACATTCCTGCTCCTTCTTTGCGAGCTAGTTCCATTGTGAGTTTCAATCGATCTACTTGAAGTTTTTTCCTCTTGTTCTCCGAAAGGCATATCAGTGTAAGGCCAAGCGCACTCACCGGGCAACGTATGTCCCAAGGACTGCCTGGTTTGTCCAGCATCTCGTCCTTCAGCGTCATGTTACCCTGGATGTACCACCAAGATGTTTGATGTTAGTTTGCCAGGCCTAGTCCATCCTGTTCATTTCCGTTTCTCATATGGGATAAGGGCGGGTATCCAGATCCCCCTTCGGTCTTAGTCCTCCCACTGCGGTCGAACCTCTCTTCTGGCCAGGTTATCTGGCTCTCTTGTGCTCTGGTCTTAGTATCTGGCATAGGTCCGTTAGGTGACCAATCGGGAGGTTCCTATAGCTTCCTAAAGAGGAATCCGTCATCCTTGTGTCGTCAGCTGGCTACAACTAACCATATCTCCTTGGGCCTAAGGAGGGGCCTCAGCGAACATACGACACCACTACTAGTCTGTACCCGATCTATACATCTTAGGATCTATAGATCTTATCCCCTTTCCTTATTGATGTCGCAGATACGCTGTTAACACTGTAATATAGAAGGTCAAGGCCTACTCTATTCCTTAGCAGGAATAGCGGCCTTGGTAAGAGCTATTACAGGTCTATACCGGTAAAGAATCTGTATTAGAATGCTAGTTTTGCTCCTAGAGGAGTAGTAGTAGGTAACACAGGACAGTTATAGATAGAGAGAGGTAAGAGAGGTATTAGAAAGGGCTCGAAGAATAAGCTTTGGTAGTTTACCATGGCAAAAGTACACCACTATATTTGTCCCTGCTCTGCTCTTAGAAAGAAAGTCAACCGATGCAAGAAAGGGAACTGAATCCATAGCAACTCTGACTCTTGCCGCTCTTTCATTACTGACCAGTGGTGGAGGAAGTGAATCAGAATACGCTTTTGGGATCTTATCCGTTTATCATAGAGAGTACATAAGTGTTCAATTAACCGGTCTTCTTCTTTGGCAAACCCCGATGACTTTCCTTCTAAGACATGGTAATTGCTTTCAAAGGCTAGAAGGGCTAATAGGGCCTTAAAGGCTAGAGCTTTCAAGCAAAAAGGGCGGTTTGACCTTAGAAAGAAAAAAAAAGGCAAGGTTTAGAATCATCCATTCCTGACGGGGGGACCAAGGGAGACTAGTTAATTGAATGCCCTATTAGAATTGAATCATAAGCATCGGAAGAATAATTCTCTTAGCAGACAAGAATGAAATTCAATTAGTCCCCTCGCGAAATAGCAATATAGATCCACTTCTCATTTACAAGATCCGGTGTTCACGAAATCGTGTTCAGATATACTTGCATCTTCTTTTATACAAAATTCTCTCTATTACCGAATCAAAGACAGATTCAACAAGGCAAGATAAGATTAAGCATTCACTTCAGGAAGCCAAGAAGTCAGTCAGCATGAAGCTGTAGAATTGAACTTCAAGTTTAAGTTGAAGGCAGGAAAGAAAGAAGGAACTATTTTTGATAGAGTGTTTTAGGGCCTACGTCTAGCTGTAGTCCTTTCTTGGTCGGTGCGTGCCAAGCTTCCTCACACCATGGGCACTGTGCTTTAGAGAAAAAGATTCAATTCACTATTCCCCTATTTTAAAAAGTAATCCAAGGCTCGAGGAAGTTCCTTTTCCAAGTCTTATTGCAGCGGATGAAGTAAGGCTAACAGCTATTTGACATATGAAGTACAGTAAAGCATTTCTAAAAAGTCTATATGAAATAGAAAGCAGACCTTTGGGGCGAAGAAAGAAGGAAGCGACTGAGTCTGCTCCTCATTCTAGCGAAAGTTCCTCGAGGATAGGAGAACTTCCCCTGTATGAAGGAAGGCGGGAAGCTTAGCCTATGAAAGGGAAAGGAAGACTAGGCATTGAATGAACTACGCTAACTTCTTCGACCGGGCAAACGGCGTGGAACCGGTGCTTTGATTCTAATCCATGAAAGGAAGTCTACGATTGCTTAATCCTTTCGATTGATTCTAGTGAAAGTACCACTCTCAGTCGAGCCAGTAAACTCCCTTCTTCTTCTAACAAGCGAGTGACTACCTTTTTTGATTAAGCGGAATATGAAGTTAGTGGCATGTGTTTTTTTCATTTAAAGCACCTTTAGTCCAAGGTTTCTTGACAAATGAATGGTGATTAAAACTGTCCACCCGTTCCACTTCTTCCAACTAAACAAGGAGTAAGGAAAGGTCAGTAAGGAAGAGCTAGTCTTTCAAGGAAAGACAAGACAGAGTGCAGTTGCATCGATTAACCTCTTTGGGTTAGGGAAGGGTAAGATCTTCCTAGTCTGATAGAGTCTATAGCGCGCGTGAGAGCTTTCTATGCTTAGCGTTAGGAGTGGCACTTGCCTTCGTTAGGAGAGGGGTGAACGGAGTAAATACAAGTTGTACCGAAGACTTTCGATTTTATTAGCATACAATACAGTGCAGTCCTGTGCTTTGGTATAAGATGTAGAACATGGAAGCTTGGTTCTGGGAATCCCTCTTTTTCGGGCCTTTGCACCTTCCCACGGGTAACCCCATTAGTGTTGTTGTTTTACTTCCCTCAGGGTGGAAGATAGGGATCTGCTCTTGCGTCTTCCGTTAAAGATATATTAAGATGCTAAAGCCCTTGGTAGGAGGTTCCAAGCTGCTAAAGTCATTCATCCTTTCCTAATCATTAAGTAAGGGATACTCTTTGACAAACACTCTTGCTCCCTGCTACGCTCTCATTCATGTCAACAGAATCAGAGAAGCTTTTAGAGAAGGCAGGGGCTAATCTTCCCTCTTAGGCCGGGTTCAGGGAAAGAATGGTCTCCAGGGGAAAGGAAGGCAGAGTAGCACTAGCGGGAAGGGACATGACAGCTGAGAGGGAGAGCAAACAGCACAGCGACATCGAGGTCAGCAGCATCAAATCAAACGGACTCGCCCCATTCTTGAGTTCGAACCGGATCTCATGGAGTAGCAAGATGAGTTGTTAGGCACGAAAGCAAGCCCATCTATTGGATACGAGAGGAAAACCATAGCTAAATGCTTTTAACATTCAATACGCCCATCAAACAACAAAAGAAAGCCAGTTGAGGTCTCAAAGTTAGATGCAAGAGCCATTATAGATTCTCCAATCAGCCCTTTTTCCAGCTGTTCATACTCGGACTCAGATCTGGCACTAGCCGTCATGTAGTGATTAGGGGGACAAACCCCATTGAGGTTTTCGACCCTGATTTGTCTACGCCATGAATTAATGGAATTGATTCGGGTATAATAGTAGATGGCCACACCAACCCTAACCTGATCTCCTTGGGAAGCACTCGGAGTTCGAGACAGAACCCTTCTTAAGAATATTTTGATCCCCGGGGAAGGAGCGCGCAATGCAATGTATTGACTGAAGCCAGCGTAGGAAAAAGCAACTACCACTAGAGCGGTTAAAACCTTGTAGACGAGATTTTCAGATGCCAGTCAGTCCGTTCGGGCTCATGCCACGGTCAGGGAAAATAGAAGAAAGGTGGGCTACAAGAAACTTTCCCTCACCGATCGGCTCAGGATCGATAGCCTAATTGACTAGATAGGGAACGAGTGAACCCGCTATTCCAAGAGCAGACGTAGGCGCATAAGCCATTCATCTTCATTTACAGATTACGGAACATAGAAACTCTCTAATCTAATAGGGGCATGAGAAAGGGGAAGTCCGCGTCTAAGATAGCCAGTGCTACTATATCGGATCGGGAAATCAGTTTAGCTGCTAAAACATCTAGAAATCTGACAACAACTATCGATTATCCAACAACTGGGCCAAAGGCATAACATGAGTGAAACTCAAGCACTCGAATATCAGTAGATTAGCGTCACGCCAAGGCAACTCTCAAACCATCAGCGAGAGGAGGGGGAAGACCTACTCTCATCTTTCCCAACCCAGAAGAAAGAAGATGAGGCGAAAGTTGGCCGAAGGGTGACGGGAAGAGTCAGGCTATGGAAAAGAACTTCACTTTATGAAACCCCAGAGAACAAGCTCTTCCAGACAGCCCACTAAAAAGAAGGAATTGGGGATCCCAATATATTGAATTCCTCATCTCAAACTCAACTTAGTCTCAGTACACAATGAAGTTATTCTTGGGAAAAGCATCTATAGCTATCTATAGCTGCATCGAAGTCAATTGATGATTTCTAACCTTCGTCCCCGTCAACCTCTATTTCATCAATCGAAAAAGTAAAGTCAAATACAGATGAAAGAGAAGCGGCTTGGCCGATGAGAGGAGGGAACTTTCTAAGCAACTCAGCCAAGATGAGCCGATTACCAAACTATTGAAGGAATAGAAAGGAGTAGCCTGGTCACAGATGCACCAGCTCCGAAGTCAAAGACAACGAAAAATGAGAAGTCAAGATATTTACCTAGGCGGACTCCATCACCAACTTCCAAACCCCAAGCCCTATTGTATGCCAAGATCAAGGAGTAGCCGACCCAACCTAAAGAAAACTACTGAATCAGGGGAATAGGCATACGTAGAATCAGACGGGAATGAAAAAGATAGGGTTTGTCCCAGCCGGTATAATGACAAAAAGAGGGGAAGTCTCTCAGGGATTACACCTTCACCAAGTATTCCATTTAATAGGTGAGGAATGAAACTTCTTAATAGCAAGCAGGAGCGGCCACTCAACACTCAATTTCACTCGAGTGACTACGCCTATACAGTGGCATAGTGGGGAGGAACCTGCTCTCATAGACGAGATTAGGAGAGAGGGGGTTGTACCAACTAGAAGCCATCAAGCAATTAGAAGACTTCCTGGACTACATGACCTACTGGACCATCCTGTAATTCAATTCCCTTAAGCCCTTCAGGTAGTACGGTTTCACTCTGTCACCTTCAATGCCATCCCGCCGAAAACCCAAAGAATGTAGAATGGTCGGGTCATGTTTGTTCAAATACCCTAGAGAAAGTGAGACAAGAATTCTCATAGATAAGAGAGATGAGTTCTACCTTTTGTTTTTCTAGTCAAGTGAGATAGTCATCTCCCTATCGGTCGAGCATCTTTAAACCTCTCCCAGGAGCTTTGCCTTGTGTGACCTGAAATGGGTCGGCAACAGCCGGGATAGCAGAGGGCGTAAATTCTAATCTGATTGAAGAAGCAAAAGTCGAAACTGAAACTCTGATTCTTTCAGTAGAGGGGCCAATAATTGGTGTAAAAAGATATGCCTTATGGTCAATGAAGATAGCTTTCTTGCTTTCCGAACTAACAGAAAAAGAGAGAGATGCGAGTTCGACTCTCGTTCACACCATCCATGTTCAGTAGTCCTTGTCCATGTTGGAATTGTTGATGGCAGTACCGCTCAACTACGAGATGCTTGAAAGTCGATGTATCAATGTTCCCAAGAGTAGCATCAAATGGCAAGTCGTGCTTCAAGCTAGGTCGATCGAGATCTAATTGATTTCTAAACAGAAAGAACTATCTCTGTCGAAGATTCTCATTAAGAATCTATAACCTGCCTAGCTCTCTTCTTTTTTAAGTAGTCTTTCCCGCCTTTCTGCGATTTGATAAAGGGCATAGGTCCCTCCACTCTTAGATTCAATGAAAGAAAGGTCTCATTCTAACCTTTTGCATGGCGCCACCATAAAGCAATAGCGAGATCTGAGTCGAACTAGGGCTAAAAGAATGTCTTTTTGTCCTACTGAAAAAGCTTAGTAAACCGGTCTTCTGAATTCCCTCTGCTTTTCCCTCACCTACCTGGATCAGTGGATTCTCCTGATTCAGCAGGATTCGGCTTCGTATGAAGTGTCTGCAAATTACTAAGCCGTGGATCGAGATCTTAGGATCTAGCTAGATAAGACTTATTACACCCTGAAAAACGGTAGAACGAGACCCTTTTCTAAGGAAATAGTTCTAGTCACTTTTAAAAAGGATCTTGCCAAGAGCATCACTGAGGTGATACACGAAATACTTGAATCACGCAGATTATGCTTACCGTTGGCTATTGATGAAGATGGAGTCAATTTACTTAACCAAAGCCATACCTGAGTGACTTAGGAAGCGGCTTTATCTTACCTTTCTACCAAAGCTTCACCGCCCTCCCTATACTATAAAGGTATCAACGTTCGTTCTATCCTTATGTATTGTAACTGTTAAGTTGACACTCTGGAACACACGTTACTCTTATGTCCTGCATTTTTTTGATCGATGGATATAATTAAACTAAGATAGGTCCTTTTTGGAGAATTCATCTTTTTTAGCTTAACTAATCATGTAGCAAGGAGGTAGGCTTAGGGAAAAAGAAGAGAAGATGCGGCTGCTTGAGAAGCTGCTGGGAGTTAGGAGGAATACGCTTTTAAAGAAATGCCACTAGTAGTAATAAAAAAGCATAGCAATCATTCGAAAGTAAAGGACTTATACTTAGTTAAGACTAACTTTCTTTTATTAAGCGGTAGGGAAATTCCTTTTTTCGGGAATTCCAAACATGAATAAAGCAATGAAGGAAGTGTGGCGAATTCATTTAGATACTAAGTCTACTGCTCTAGACTACACGGATCGAACGAGAAGAAAAGTAGCCAGTTCTCTCCCTAAAGGGAGTTTCAGTTCTCTAAGGGTTAATATAAGACCTTTTTCGAGTCTTTTAGCTTTGCCAAAGTTCTCCCTTATATTCCATGTAATCTCCTTCCCTAGAAAGGGCTTTCTCCCTCAATCAAGGTTGTTCAGAAAGTGCTTAGGTTCGGTTAAATCCAGGATGGACAGCGCAGGCATGGATGAATTGCTTATAGTAAGGTAGAAGCTCCATCTCCATCCCTTCCCCTCCTCCTTCCTCCGTAATTTTAGCTGCAACAGCGACAGACGCATGAACAAGAGCCAGATCAAGGAAAATTAAGACCCCCACACTCACAAGGACTACTGACTTGAGGGTCAGAACTACACACTTTGTATACGAAAATCTCTTTGACTACTTGTAAAAGTAGGCATATATCAGGTATGATAAGTGCATCTTCTTACTTATTGGATGAATTTGATTAACTTAATGAAGCATCAGCAGCTGACTCTGGGCATTGAGTCCTTACTCCTTCCAGCAACAACGCTTACTTCTATGACACCACCCCCGGTACCGGTTAGGAAAGCTGCTTTTTGCCTACTTCTCTTTCTGAAAGCATTTCCTAAATGCGAGGGGTTTGACAGATGACCTACAAAATAGCATTCATTCATAGGTATCCTTTATCTCGGTTATAAAGAATATATATGATATATTAAATGTCTAAAGGAAAGATATTCATATGCATCTCCGGTTCCTAAGGCGTAACCACGCGATCTTTAGGTCATCCGGTGGCGTGATTGTAATTGGTTTTTTATACATGTCTGGGCAAGTATGATTTAATTGAACCATTAACTCAGCTAAGACAAGTGAGGTATGGTTAGCATCATTAGCGATAAGGCATTTTTCTCGTGTGATAGCAAAAAAGACCTGTGGTGTCAGTGAAAGCTTAAGTTCTTTTGATGTGGAAGGGCTCCTTGCCTTGCCAATAGAGAAAGTTTTTCCCTGGCTCTGTAGGCCCAATACCCCTTTCAGTAGTTACTTTAAGTTATTTTCCTTCTAGAGCAAGCTGCAGAAAAAAGGTAAGGCTTTTTGTAAGTTAGTGCTAATGGTTTCCCAGTTGCCTTCCTCGGGGCTTGGGTTCTCCTTACAACCCCTGTTTTTTACTAGCCAGTATCTTAGTATCTTTTCTTGCTTCGAGTTGGGAGAGTCCTTACAATCTGCAAGCTTTTGTACAACCCTTCTAGCTGAGAGTGCCATTGCAACCCTTGGGATAGATGCAGTTAACTTGGAGAGCCTGGTTCTGCACCCTATGTAGGTAAAACCTACTCTTTTTGCCTTTCTGATAGTAGTGACGCCCTCCCAGTATAAATATCAAGAGGGGAGGCTTAATGATCTAATATCATAAGGCTCGGAGAATAGAAACATATTATTTAGGGAGTTTACTATCCTTGTTCTATCCATAAGGTTAGACCTGCTTACCTCCTATATGCAAGACTGCCAGAATAGGCTTTTGTCTTTTTGAACTCCTTTATGGAGGAACAATCTTATTTCTAATGAATATATATCTTTTTTATATTTGAAAGAAGTTACCTTTCACTTAGTTCTTCTCCAAATTCCAATTAGACTTATGAATTCTAGCTTTCTGACCTTTTTAAAGGATTTTTTCCAACAAAAAGAGAGTTAGCGAAAGAAAATGCCATCTTCGACATCCGGTGCAGAGCATCGCATCCTGGAGACACTTTTCAAAAATATGAGTATATAGAAAGTGCCATACTTCGGGAATAAATAAGGTTATCTCAAGTTCTCAGAGGATTTCTTGGAAAATAGAGTAGCAGCCCAGCCGGTAAAAGCTATAAGCCAAAACCATCAAAGCATAGGAACTAGTTTACCGAAAGTGCTTTTTTAGTTAAGTCCAGATTAGATTCACTATATTCTAGCGAAGAGTAAGTTGGGCTCTCTGAGACTGAGATAGAAAGTTTGAAAGATAAGAGTGTAAGTCTAGTTGTAGTATACGAAGCGTAAATCCCCTAATTCCTGGACCCGACTATCCTAGGAGCAGACCAAGAAGGGAGGGATGAAAGGCTTTCGCCTCAAAAGGCAATGGAAAGTTCAACTCTAGCTAAGCTACTTTTCTTTTTGGGAGATATTATGCCTTATCAACCATTGATGAAAGTCTGGGAAGCTAATCAACATCTTCTTCTTCCCAAGATCGACTCATCTTCTTCTCTTTCCAAAGCGTAGAAGAAATCTCTTTAGTAGTCCCACTGTGAACTGAAAGCCTTACTCAATGCGTATACTAGATAGTTAGAAAGAACTTCATTCGCACTTGGCTATCCCCTAAAGAGAAGATATCCCATACCTTAAACCAGCCTCTGCTGTACCCAAGAGTATCTTGTCTGCTGCTATCGAATCGGAAGAAGAGACGTAAGAAAACGAAAGGAATCTCAACGAAATAGAGTTAGCTTTCCATGGAAGGAGAAGATATAAGGACAAGACCTCTCATTGGTTGTCTTGCCCATAGGATTTCTTAACATAGTTTGCAAGAACTTGATGTTAAGTAAACTCCAAAGAGAACTTTCAAATAAATGCTATTGCCTTAGCTTATCAATTTCAATTCAACTCTATGGTTAACAACTGCCATATAAAGCACTTTTAGAACAGTATTGGTTTAACTGGCTTTAAGCCAAGCTTCTTCTGCAACTGGCTGATCAGATGGAAATAAAGAGGGAAGGACTTTTGTTTAACTTACAGACTTACCGCTAGAATGAAAAGAGGCCTACTCAGGACGGGAAAGGATTGCCTTAAAGAAAACCCCCACTTAATGACCTGCATCGTCTATTCTCTTCTCTGGCTCGACCACTTGTGTACGTCAAGTATACGTGTATGTGGCCAATGAATGGGACCTACGCAGGAAAGAGACTCCCTAGTAACTAGGAGGGATTTCTTAAATGTAATGTCTCTTTTCATACTTAGGAGGGTAAACACTGTAACAAAGCAAGTAGGGAAAAAGCTCTTCTGGAACACTATCTTATCTAGAGCTCCCTTAGGGAAAGTATTCTACCTCGTTGGACCGTATTTGCTACTATCCATAGAAAAAGAGGCCAAAACAAAATGACTTACTACTTATTATTACAGGATTCCTCCAAAGCATACTATAGCAGTGCTAAATCAAAAATCTTACCAGGGAAGGAGGCGCAAGGGGTGCCTTTTTATAACTCTCTTGTGATAGACCCTTACCTGCTGCTTAGTCTGTTGATTAAGATGTAGGCAGATGATGATTTTGATTGCACTTCTACTTATACGCCCACCAACTTCCACCTTAGCTTTCACTAACTAAACAAAAAGGAACTACTGGCACAAGTAACATTTTCACTGCGAACTTAATAAATACTTCCTTACCTGCTACGCACTAGGATCCTCGGTACCAGATCGTACCATCATAAGCGACTACCCTTTTTGGTTGTGGTGTTATATTTCCACCTTGAAAGTAAGCAGACCACCCACCAATAAAGCAGTTTTGTGCGCAAGCCCCTTCCTGCCATAGTAGGCATATCCTTCTGGTTCAGATACAAGAGGATGTCTGCTGGGTCCTGGTACTACTGGAAAAACTTTTACCTACTGAGAAACACCACTACCTCGAGTAGTTTTCTCTATTCGGAGATATTGACTATTCTTCAACCATTTTAGCAAGCCCTCCCTTCCCTCTATTACATAGACCCTTGCCTTTAATCTTCTTTCTTCAACTCAACTCGCGACCTAACTAGCTAGTCCGACTTTGCTCTCCCCATTGGATGGCATAAATGCCGGACTTTATTCAATAGAAGAAATAACTTCATATCTCCAGCTCTCGGGGCCTATTTAGAGTGGTAAGCACAGTTAAGGCAGACTTCCGATAATCCTATATCTTCATAGGTAAGATCAAAAGCGTAATATATAAGAAAGCAAAATATCTCTTCTTAATCTACTTCTTCCATACTTCTTCACTATCAAAATAGCTTTCTTCATTCGCTACACCTTTTGTTGGATCCGTGGTCTCAATTAGTCCTTATCTAACTTAAGAAGATAGTCAAACTTCGCAATTCCGATATCTCAAAAGGAAAAACCTTTTCTCGCCTTTCCCCTCTCTGCTTTTCGCACTTCTACAACGTAACCTTAAGCAGTTTAATGGTCTCACCTCTTTTTGCCCCATACTAAGACAGCAAGCTCTATGCCTTATTATAGCAATAAAGTAGTAAACCTCTCAGTGCGGTGCAGATAACCGCTTATGCCTTCGATCGAGAAAGAGTGATGATAAGGACACCTAGTTTAAGTGCTTATGCTTCTGCCAAAAAGGTCTATACCCTTTCATGTAATCTTTAGGGATATAAATCAAATGTCCTGCGAAAACTGTTTTACCCTCTCCATCTTCACTCATGGATAGCCCATTTTGAATTCAGTGAATGGACTCAAGGAATTGAAGGTAGATAGGATAGATACTGCCTCTTACCTGCCGATCCAATTACCGATTGGTAAGCAAACTGAGTAAGAAGACACTATCTGATGATTTGCATTTGCCACTAGCCGACTTAGTCACGAAGTTGAGATCCACATTTAGCTCTATGTTACGAACTATAGGGTCTACCATTCAACAACTAGAGCAGTCCTCTCGGAACGATCTTGACACCCTCACCCATGCTCTTGGCTTTCGCCTCTCACTGATTTAGCTTACGATTGGGTCAATCTGAAGCATTGGCTTTCTGCCTTAAGCTCGCCTCTGACTGTCCTACTCTCCCAAGTCTATTTCAAATCTGGATGACCTACTCTTTTGACTAGCTTACTGTTAGATCGCTTAGTTCTGGGATGATTGATGCCTTCCAGACATCAGCATTCTATAAGTACTACTTTTGTTCTTTGTCTTCTTTCCAACTGGAAAGACTTGGCTGCCTAGCACCTTCTTTCCTTATCTAATGATATAGATAGAAAAGTCTTTCTTGCCTAGCCTTAGGCTAGGAGAGTGATAATTGACTAAGGACTGATTCAAGCCCCTCACAAGGGACAGAGTAGACTTCTAAACAAGATCGAGTATAGACTGAGGTCTGAATACGAGGGTGCTAAGGCCTACTTTCCCTCTGCCCATTGCCCCTACTTTTAGTAATTATATGCTATTAAGCCCTAAAAGCTTCTCTTTATCCCATGAGAAAAGAAATCCCGAACCAGGAAAGACAAAAAGGGATAGTCGCCCTTGCCTCAATCTAATGCTAATGCCGGCCTTGAATGTCGTCGGAGTGAATGGGATTTGAGGGTTATCCCTACAGGTAAGCTACTCCAACCTACTTATTCGCTACTATCTTCAACTGACCTGGGGTTCGCAACTATCGTACCTATGCCCTATTTCTCGTTCTGATACCCAAGACTCGTGATTAAAGAAGTGGGTTGGCATTGGCTGACTATCTTGAATGATCAAAGAGGTTTATGCGCTATCACTCTATCGTCAAGACAAGCTTACCACAAGCCCTATTTTCTTAGCTTCTCACGCTACCTTCTAATATAATAGAAATGGTTAAGTTGTTTACATACTGTTGAGGATAGTGCTCGCTTCTAATCTTTGCTTTCTAAACCATGCCCTTCCACAATGAAATATCTCATGGAGAAAGGTTATGTTCTATGAAATAAGAAGGTTGACGAAATCCGGATGAACGAATAAAAGGAAGCGAAGGCAATGGGAAGAGGACCGTCAGTTACAGGATTGGGGCTTCGTACCAAGTCTTAAAGAGATGAGAGGGCCTTTCTAGAAACTGTAGTTTAGGACTCTTAAGTACAAGTTAATGATTTAACAGCTGCTTTCAGGGCTCCTTCCCGGGCAAGTGGAGTACTGATAGTGAGGGGCAGCTAGAAGGCTTGGAGTGAATCCTAATACGAGTGCAGGGGTGATTTTGGTCTTTTGCCAATCCTTCTCCGGGCATAAAGTACAAGACGGTTGGTTCTCCTCGTGAGTCAGGGCCCAAGTAAAGTAGGCTAGTCGTAAAGGTAAGAAATTGACTAAATGGCTTATAGAAAAGGCCACAGTGGAGCGGGAGAGATGTCGAGGAAGGAAAACCTTTGCTTGACCTCTGCCTGTAACTAGTACTACCAGCAGCTATGGCTACTAGACCTACTCGTATTGGTTCGCTACAGAAGAAGAAAAAGATGGGCTTTCAACTTGTCTGGATCCGGAGATGGAAGAAGGACCTCTATCATCTTTGTACCCGGATCCTATTCCTATCCACAGCTAGTAACTAAGGGTTGCCCTCACCTGCCAAATACCAGCTTCGAGGGATACTAACTAATAACTAATAGCGGGATTTCAACTAATGGTAAGAGTAAACACCTCTATAATCTACGGATCATAGGACCTAGCCCTTATAATGGGAGTGAAACCTTGCGCTCACCAAGGCTTATTAATAAGGCTACGCTCGCTACAATCCTCTTATCTTAATAGGGGCTGAAAGAACTGGGCTCTAGCGCCTTTCCCTGCAGTTCAGTTTCTTTTTTCCCTGACTTGCTTGCCCTAGCCTTCCCTTCTTTCGTGATCGACGAATCCTCAGTTCAGTTACTTTATTTTCCTTGAAGGAGCAGTTAGGAGTAAATTTCCTTCGTGGGTCTGTTCCTGCGGGCTTTTATCGGGTCTATCGCTCCTTGAGGATTGGAATACAGAGCGGAGTAGGGAGTTCTTCCCTCAGGGCGAGTTGCTTGGATTGACAGCCTTTTCTCTTTCCTTTCATGCCTAAGCGCTTACTTATTCAGACAAATATCTTAAGAGAATAACATCTTGAGTTGAGTAAAAAAAACAGCCTGGTTCACGAATGAAATTATAGAGAAAGAGCTCTTTGCTTTCGAAATTGAAGTCGGATCGGAACAAGGAGAAGAAGTCATAGGTTAGCCCCGGGAGAGAGCAATCTCTTGCGGAGAAGGACGGAATTGCCCGACGAGAAAGAGAATTCATATTGAGTTAGCTTTCCTGGGGAAGAGGATATTCTATAAAGGCTATACCACGACCACCAAAGCAAGAAGATAATAATACATCATTCTAGAAAAGGTCGAAGGATGAAGAAGAGCTCCAACCAAGAGATATTATTCTCTAAAAGCAGCTACCGAGTGAGAATAAACAACTACCATTTAAGCTAACAGCTACACGGATTCACTACTACTTATGACTTCTTACTCCTGCTCCTAGACAAACTAAGAAGCAAGGAAAGAGGAACTATATATATAAGATATAAGATCTTTTATCCGCTACAATTCTAACTCCTAACTCAGGAACTACCTAGCTACCTTAAAGGAATAAAAACCTGAACCATTGGCAAGGGGCAATCACTCATGACCAACTGCCTTGACGCGGATACTCCAACAGTTCCAATAGTTAGTGTTTGGTTACCGAAGTGCTGATACAAAGAAGCTCATTCAGGAGCATTGTTCTGTATTACTTTTTTTCCTTTTTTGACTTTCCTTTGCTTTTGCGAGACTGTAATGGACTTTGATCTTCCCCAATCAGTGATGTTGGTAGACCTAAAGGAGCAAGGTTTCGCCTTTGTGAGATGCGACCTTACCTCGAAGCAAAATTATATATATATAGTAATATTAATTGCTTTTTTTTTTCTTTCTGTCTTTCTTCTCCTATTGCTTCTTACTATACTTGAATCCCTAATAGGCTGTTAGCAATAAGAAGAATAGGCTGCCTCCGCTCCAGCTTGCTCTACCACCTATGCAATCACAACTCAGTCATTGACTGGCAAACTAAAATGGATAGTTGCTGGGAGAATTACGACTGATGAATAGCGATCAGCCGCTGATTCCCTTGCCGTTAGATCCGTGCCTCAAGACTCTGCTACTCAGACTCGGTCAGAAGAATTTACTACAGCTATCTCTACCCACCATTATGAATTCTAACCTCAACCAACCATGGCAAGGCTGAATTTTTTAGAACCCGTTGTTGTTTAGAAAGACCGGGAGCTGGGAAAGACGCTTACTCATACTGACAGAAGGCATTTTTAAAGATAGCGGACAAGCAGAAGAACAAATACACTGGTTGGTAGCGCTAACAACCTCCATAGCATAAGATGGGGAAATGGACGTTTCTTCTGATCAATCAAGTGCCCTTCCCTAGTAGGGTGAGAATAACTAGTATTGGTTCTCTTTCTTTCATTGAAAAAGAAATGTTTTGGAATAATATAGTGTTTAAGCTACGTTTACTACAAATGGGCTGAGCTTGGATCTCATTAGTTTGGCCCCAACCGGAGGGACTAGAAGGGGGACGCCAGAAAACCAAGCTTACTCTCACTACTTATGGATAGACATGGGTAGGATAATAGGTTGGCCTCCCGTTGAAGAAAAAACACTCCCGACAAGCCTTGACCAGGCGGGGTAGGCAGAAGTTGATCTTCTAGATCGACTAGCAGTTTCAGCTACTGCTCGTGATGATGATTTTGGTTAGCGAGATGCTGACTCTTACTTGGATTATGCAACATATTTTGCTTATTCTCCTCCCACAACGTGCCTAGCTATTAGGTTCTGACTCAAGCATCTACTGGTAAAGCACGTCCAAAGTGATGCGCGCTTCCAACGAAAGAAGGATGCCCGCCTTCAACTCATCATATGGCTATGCTTATGCTCGAGAACTTGTGTACATACAATCATGAAAAAGCATTTCGAGATGGAAGCAAATACTTACTTACAATGAAATCACAAACTCAGTAACCGGGGAAGCTCTCAAGGTAGGGTAGCCCAACTTCTTTCGCACCGCTTTCACAGCCCAAGAGAGAGCTCAACGAGGCATATCATCTAAGGTAGGACTTTCATGCTAATTTGAATATGTAGTTGACAAGGCCTCTCTCTGTCTAAGCAGGAAAATTAGGAGTTTTCCATCATAGAGGGGTGGCGAAAGGCTTAAAACTATTCAATCTAAGCTTTAGAAAAGAATCGACATCTTTCATTTTCCATCCACGAATGTTAATGCTTCGATATCAATGAATTTGAGGGCATTGCCCAGTTCTTATAACACATCTATGATACTAACAAGAACAACTTCATCCGAGATAGAAGCAGGAATTGGATCGATGAGTACCCTTCTTTTGCCAATGCGACCTCTCTGGAGACGGAGAATGAATTAGCAACTGATCCAAATCTTCTTTCCCCTCTTGCCAACTGCTCAAGTACCTCGAGCCTCGGACATCTATGTGCTTGTTGATGCCTATTCAGACTCAGTGCCTCACAGCCATTACTGATTGAACTTGTCTGGTATGACTTCTTCCTTTACCAATGAGTATCAAAGAGCACATACAACCAATTATTTGATTACATATATTGCCCCAATCGGGAAAACCTCACGAACGGGATAAGGCGAGAAGTAAGATAATTCCCATAAGAAAGGAAGAAAAGCATTCTATCACTTACTAAAGGTGACACGACAACTAGACCAACATACGCAGGAATTGGGTCGATCGATGAGGTTACTCTTTACCCATTTTGGCACTCATCCGGATTGTTCTTCTTGGATGGGTTTCCCCTTTGCTTTGCCTAAGCCAAGCTTCACATTAAACACAAGAATTGGACCACTTTGTGGGGCGAGTTTACTATTGCTAGAAGTTTGAAAGGAGTAGTAATAGGGGCTTTGGGCATTCCCCCAGGGAATAACTAATTAGCTGCCTATTCTTTTTTGTCTAATTTCGTTCCCATCTCTTAAGCTAAAGATAAGGAACTAAGGTAATAAGGTAAGCCCAAGCAGCTGCTATTTGAACAACGGATTCAGCCATTGAAGATCTACAACTTATGTCTCCACTAGTAGTATACTAGATGCAACCTATTCAGTAACGAGCGATTCTGGCTATAGCACCAGCCTATTCCCTTACTTTTTTCTTCTCTCAGGACATTCTCTTCTTTTTCTTTAACTATGTCATTTGCTTTCACTAGTACCGGTTAGGAGAACAGTAAGAGTTCCTCGTGTCCCACCGACTAATCGAAGGCTATTGCTTTTGTCTTCATCTTGATGGCAGCTATCTTTCTAAACAGGAGAGAAAGAAAGCCCTAAACTTAGTTACTTTTCAAAGACACAGCTTAACCACACTAAATCAGTCTAATGGGATGGGATCTTCTGTGAGGCCTGACCTCGATTTGCGTGCGATACCTCGATTCGTGTGCCCTAACCTTGAACTCGTGCCTTAACCTAAGTTTAAGAGTCATGTCTTGATTTACGTGCCTTGCATTGATTTACATGCATTCATTTGGGGTTGCATGCATTTACTTGGAATACGTGTTTTTGTCTCGTAGTTCGTGCTCTACCTCGTAGTACGTGTCCTAGACCTAGGAAAGCGTGCCTGCACACTAATCAATAAAGCATCCTACACAAAGCACTAGACTATTAAATAATCCTACAACTCCACTAACTAATATTTTAATCCTAAGTCAATGCACTAAAAGACAAAACACTAAACACTAAACATTCTTTATTCCTTATTCTTTTTGCAAAATCCATGCACCTCAAATTCCACACTTATTATAACCTATAATACATTAATTTGAATCTGAAATTTCATATTTTTAAGCTCACTTGGCCGACCATACCATTGCACTTGGTCAAGCATTGCATAATTTAAAAACACTCCTAGACAAACTATGACACACACAAGACACAAGGCTTTAAAAAAATGACCTAACATCCTACCCAATGCCTCTCATTCTCGGCCCACTCAAATGCCCATGCCAAAGACAATTCAAATAATTTTCTAAAGATGACACAAAATCAGATTTTTTGCGAGCACAAGGCCGACACTCACACACAACATCTTATTGCTTTCTCACATTCTCTCCCATTCTCTTACTCTCTCGGCCATGGCTGCTTCATGAACCATCATAGCTCAAGCTCATCTTCTAAGGCTCACCTAGGCTCTCAAGGACTCTAAGAAACTCGACTATAGCAAACAAAGCAAGAAAAACGCATGCAAGCTCACAAAGTTCATCATTCTCAGCCTTAGGTATGTCTTGATAAGTTTTGTTTCATTTCTTTTGTTCTAATCACATGCACACACTAAGAATATGATAACTAAGCTAGGAATTAAAGAACCACAAGCTATCTCTCGGCCAAGCAACGAAAGAAGACCCATTTGTGCATCTTCAAGAACAATTGTGCATCTCCATCTATTAACTAGCTAAGGCGAGGGTTAAACTCTTTTAAAAGCTTTCAAAACTCACATGCATGCTTTCATATGGCTAGCTTTACCTCTATAATTATTGTATATGTGTGTATATGAGCTTATCTTCGCATGCATGGCATGATAATTGTAATACCCCGAACCCGGCATGCATTTAATAGTATTTGACTGCATTTAATTAAGTGTGTAATTAGTTAAATCATCCATTACGCACTATTTTCATGTTTCTTTTAAAAGTATTCAACTAATACTAGGATTAATTATGTTATTATATTTAACACTCGGTTTCATTTCCTTGTATTTAAATAAGTGCTTATTTTACTAAATCTATTTATTTTAAGTAATATTTTGTTATTTATTTTTTAAAGTATTCAAATAATTTTTATATATTGATTAATTAAAAGATTATTACCTATTTATATTATTTATTAATCTTAAATGTTAGTATTTAATTGTATTTGATTACGAGTTGGTATTAATTTATTTATTTGTATCTTAGAATTGTTTTCATAATTCCTCAAAATATTTTAGAAATAGTTAAATTAATTATTTTTAAATGAATATTGATTATTTTGATTGTTTTGATTATTTTAATAATCGGTTTTATTTTCTTGCATTTAATTACTCAGTTTTCAATTAAATGAGAAAAGTAACTCCGAGCCATAGTGAATTTTAAACTAAATTACTTTTCAAAAATTATATTTTTAAGAAATTGTTTATCATTCTAGTAGTAATCGTTTATTGACCGTTTGATCGAAGCGCATAAAAAATGAGAGTTAAAGAAATATTTCTCAGATTTTGTGAATAGTATTTCTAGTTTTATTTAATTAGTTTTAGTTAATTTGCATTAAATTACATTGTTTTAACTTGAATTAGACTAAATGCTAATTAAATAAGCTTATTTGACCATTTTTAACTTGAATTTGACTTTGCCTTTTTACCAAAATACCCTGATCACATTTTAAATACAAAATAAGCCAAAATTCTCATCAAAACAAATCCACAAATGCCCATTTTGTCCCCCCCCCCATTGCCGAAATTCAAAGGGAAGAAAAAGAAAAGGTTGTTTTGCATTTTTAAGCCAAAATCTTGCGTGGAATTGCTCGGAGATCGTGGCTCGGGTCCTTGCAAGGCTTCATCTTCAATCTCTGTGAGGGTTTTCACATTTTTGTGCATTTTTATTCGAATTTGATTTTTGATTCAATTTCTTAGATTTGATATTTAATGCGTTATAATGCCTGAAATTGCTTGGAATTGTCTCTTTAGAGATCGTAGAGCATTGCTTGTTAGTTATTTAATAATTTTTATAGCTAGAAACGCAAATTGGAATTGGGGAAGAACAATGAATAGTGTTCCCTAAACCTTAAACCCTAAACCCTAGATTTTCAGATTTTTTATCCGAATTGCGATTTCTTGATTTGGATAGGTGCCATTAATGTTAGAAAGATAAAATGTACAATAAAAATGGACTGGCCTTTGTTAAAACTGAAAATTAGACAAAGAAACGTAAAGGGTCTGTTTGACCAAGTGTTGATCGAGCTCGAATTGAGTTGGGGGTTTTGCTATTGAGGGCATGGAAGCACTTTTTGCGTTGTTGTGGCATTGATTGAGTGTCCGGTTAGCATAGCTGTAGTTCAAACGCAGTAGGTGGAATTTCAGGCTTCGGTTGGAAAAGTGAGGTTTCGTGCCATAGAAACGTGCCTTGTAGTGCTTGGAGGAGGGTAGTGAAGACGGTTTCCCAATCCTGTAGCTCGTTTGCTCGTAATTGCCTTTGGAAGTTAGAGATTGAATAGTGATATTTGTCGTTTTCGTGTTTGAACTGCTATTACTTGTTTGATTGATGTTATTGTTGATATTACTGATAATCATGCTTGAAAAGTTAATTGAATGCTAATATTGATTGTAAATGCTTGATATCTCGTATATCGCCACTAATCTGTCCTTTTGTGCTATCGCTCGTTTATTGCTTGTATCTCGTATTGCATTACATAGTGTCAGGCGCGTGAGTGATGGGCCTCTCTGGGCAGTCTCGGGCTACCAGGGTTGGTTTGCTCTAGCTCCGTGTCCTATTCCCATTCTCGCTAGGGGTGTCGCCCTGGGAGATTTGGGTCGTAGATGTATTGGGGTACATCTGGAGTACACCGAGTGGAAGTTATAAGGTGGTTGCGCGCTTATTGTCATCGTTGTCAACATCAAGCTCAAGATTGATGTATCGCTCATGAAATGGTACATTGCTCGTATGAGTGAACCATAGCCTTCAAAGTGTGGTATAGCTTTGAATGGTTGTGTTAATGCTTTTATTAATTGTTTACTGTATTGTTGTTTATATTGATTGCTTTACTTGTCGGTTATATTGCTTAACTGTCTTATTTGCATTGCACGATCTTCTTTCTCTCCACCTCGATATCTGTTCCGCCCTCACTGAGTATACGTGTTGTGTATACTCACTCCTCACCACCATATTTCAGGAAATACCACGTTAGCTGGAAAGTTCGTGGTTATGCGATAGATCGTGCTTGAAGAGTTGCCTTGTGTGCTATATGGCTTGAGTTGTCAAAGATGTAAAGATTTTACTTTCATGAGATGTATATAATCAATGTGTAAAGAAAAGTCATTTAAGTTTTATGTATAGGTTAATAAGTTCTGGATTCAATGCATGTTTGTATTGTCTAAAGGAAAA
Source organism: Ehretia macrophylla (assembly GCA_037974665.1). Taxonomy (NCBI): domain Eukaryota; kingdom Viridiplantae; phylum Streptophyta; class Magnoliopsida; order Boraginales; family Ehretiaceae; genus Ehretia; species Ehretia macrophylla. Next base: position 31,115,295 of record CM075781.1, read on the forward strand.
GAGTTAGAATAGTTTGGGTACTTGGAAATACATATATTTGCTGTGTTTAATTATTGAGAACCGAGGCTCGGATGGCCTTGAGGAATTGTGAATGGTTGGACACGGTACTGGTCCACTTATATGTTGTCGCAGGTTTGCATTTTGCCTAGAAACATGGGAGACTCTGTCTGTTTTCCCTAAATTTTATGCTCGGGTTTGGAATTGGGTTGCAATTAGATTGATTAATAGAACTTTCGGTTCCGAGAGGGATCGGGGTGTTACAAGTGGTATCAGAGCTTGTTTAGCTCATAAGCCGGGACAAGATCCTCGGTCTGTCGGGTAGTTACCCTCGGATGTGTGCTTGTTAAGTGTGTTTTGAAAATGTGTGCCCGTATGTGAGATTGTGTGTCTTAAATTGAATGTGTGCACCTATGTGATATAGTTATGTGTTACGTGCTAAATGTGTGCTAAGTGAAGTAAAGTGCATCGAATTGACCTCGTGAATCGAATTGACTTCGTGAATTTTTAATTGCTTGAATTGTTGCTTGTAATGAGTGTACTTGAATGTCTTGAATTGGTTTTGTTGTGATCTGAAGTAATTGTGTTTTGATTGAATTGATTGTTATGTTTGAATGACTTTGATGATTAAACTGTTTTATAAACTCTTTTTTAAACTTGCTTGCATAATAGTTTAAGGCATGTATGTATAAATGTGATATATTGGCATTCATACATGTCTCGTTGGAATGGTAAGAAAGACTTCTTCCTCCCTCTGAAGAGAAGTGGTTAGTAGCAGGCCCTCCAAGTTATATGGATTGACGGGAATGAGCAGTATTTGACTAGCCTTTATTTGGGAGTTGGTGTTTGCTTTTGGAGCTTGGTTATTAGTGAATCTCTAAGGTCCTCCTATGTGCTTAACAGTTGTAAAAGAGTAGCTTTCTTTTGGGGTTCAATTTGGTTGTTCTCTGGAGCATTCTTTGGTTTTCTTATTGGGTATTCTTTGGAAACTTCTGTTGGCACTTCTTGGTAGACTTGGCTATTGGGGTTTCAATCGGACTTACTATATGGTATTATCTATGGTATATGTGTCTCGGTCTTTATTGGTGTGTTACTGGCATCTCTGATTGGAAATTCTTCAATGGCATTCTCTAGAATTCTTAGTGGCCATTTATCTAGTACTTACTTTGGGCAATCCTTGCTACTTTCTTACTGGAGCATTGTTTCGGGTATTTTCTTTAATGTTCCTCAGTAGGTTTGGTATTTGGAATTCCTATCATACTTATTGTATAGTACTACTTACGGTATTCTTTGGAATTCTTAGTGGGAATTCTACTAGTATTTTCCTTGATGGCACTTATTGGAAGTTTTACACTTGGAATCTTGTTCAGACTTATTATCTCATATTGCTTACGGTATGTTGTGGAATACTTTGGGCTTTCTTGGTGGTAAGTTGTATAAAGTTTGCACTCGGCAAATGGTGATAAGGTCTTGGAGTTTGGTCTTATATGTGCTACATCTACTTTGGCTATCCTTTGACTTCCTTATTTGGTACTTGTTGAACTTCTACTGGAGATTCGTATGTGGGGTATTTCTTTAGCATTCTTCTTGTCATTAATATGTGATGTTAATTTTATCTACAGTATCCTTGCTTCAGTCTTTAGTTGGTATTTTCTCGGCATTCTAAGTTGGGATTTCTATTTGGGTTTTCCTACGAGTATCTTATTCAGTGTCTTGCTCAGCAACCAATGAAGAGTGGTCAGAGTTGGATCTCAGGTGCTGTTGAGTCCTATTGGAAGAAGAATTGCGATGACGCAATTGTTTTAAGGGGGGAAGGTTGTGATACCCCGAACCCGGCATGCATTTAATAGCATTTGAATGCATTTAATTAAGTGTTAATTAGTTAAATCATCCATTATGCACTATTTCATGTTTTTTTTAAAAGTATTCAACTAATACTTAGATTAATTATGTTATTATATTTAACACTCGGTTTCATTTCCTTGTATTTAAATAAGTGCTAATTTTACTCAATCTATTTATTTTAAGTACTATTTTGTTATTTCTTTTTTAGAGTATTCAAATAATTTTTATATATTGATTAATTAAAAGATTATTACCTATCTATATTATTTATTAATCTTAAATGTTAATATTTAATTGCATTTGATTACGTGTTTGTATTAACTTATTCATTTATATCTTAGAATTATTTTCATAATTCTTCAAAATATTTTAGAAATAGTTAAATTAATTATTTTTAAATGAATATTGATTATTTTGATTGTTTTGATTATTTTAATAATCAGTTTTATTTTTTTGCATTTAATTACCCGGTTTTCAATTAAATGAGAAAAGTAACTCCGAGCCAGAGTGAATTTTAAACTAAATTACTTTTCAAAAAATATATTTTTAAGAAACTGTTTATCATTCTAGTAGTGATCGTTTATTGACCATTTGATCGAAGCGCATAAAAAACGAGAGTTAGAGAAATATTTCACGGATTTTGTGAATAGTATTTCTAGTTTTATTTAATTAGTTTTAGTTGATTTGCATTAAATTACGTTGTTTTAACTTGAATTAGACTAAATGCTAATTAAATAAGCTTATTTGATCATTTTTAACTTGAATTTGACTTTGCCTTTTTACCAAAATACCCTTATCACATTTTAAATACAAAATAAGCCAAAATTCTCATCAAAACAAATCCACAAATGTCCATTTTGTCCCCTCCGCCCCATAGCCAAAATTCAAAGGGAAGAAAAAGAAAAGATTGTTTTGCATTTTTAAGCTAAAATCTTGCGTGGAATTGCTCGGAGATCGTGGCTCAGGTCCTTGTAAGCCTTCATCTTCAATCTCTGTGAGGGTTTTCACGTTTTTGTGCATTTTTATTCGAATTTGATTTTTGATTCAATTTTTCAGATTTGACATTTATTGCGTTATAATGCCTGAAATTGCTTGGAATTGTCTCTTTAGGGATCTAGAGCATTACTTGTTAGTTATTTAGCAATTTTTATGGCTAGAAACGCAAATTGGAATTGGGGAAGAACAATAAATAGTATTTTTGAATAGGAAAACCTTAGATTTTTGGATTTTTGATCCGAATTGCGATTTCTTGATTTGGATAGGTGCCATTAATGTTAGAAAGATAAAATGTACCATAAAAATGGACTGGCCTTTGTTAAAACTGGAAATTAGACAAAGAAACGTAAAGGGGCCGTTTGACCAAATGTTGACCGAGCTTGAATTGAGTTGGCGGTTTTGCTATTGAGGGCATGGAAGCACTTTTGGCGCTATTGTGGCGTTGATTGAGTGTTTGGTTAGTATAGCTGTAGTTCAAACGCAGTAGGTGGACTTTCGGGCTTCGATTGGAAAAGTGAGGTTTAGTGCCATAGAAACGTGCCTTGTAGTGCCTAGAGAAAGGTAGTGAAGACGGTTTCCCAATCTTGTAGCTCGTTTGCTCTTAATTGCCTTTGGAAGTTAGAGATTGAATAGTGATATTTGTCGTTTTTGTGTTTGAACTGCTATTACTTGTTTGATTGATGTTATTGTTGATATTACTGATAATCATGCTTGAAAAGTTAATTAAATGCTAATATTGATTGTAAATGCTTGATATCTCGTATATCGCCACTAATTTGTACTTTTGTGCTATCGCTCGTTTATTGCTTGTATCTCGTATTGCATTGCATAGTGTCAGGCGCGTGAGTGATGGGCCTCTCTGGGCAGTCTTGGGCTACCAGGGTTGGTTTGCTCTAGCTCCGTGTCCTATTCCCATTCTCGCTAGGGGTGCCGCACTGGGAAATTTGGGTTGTAGATGTATCGGGGTACATCCGAAGTACACCCAGTGGAAGTTATAAGGTGGTTGCCTGCTTATTGTCATCGTTGTCAACATCAAGCTCGAGATTGATGTATCGCTCATGAAATGGTACATTGCTCGTATGAGTGAACCATAGCCTTCAAAGTGTGGTATAGCTTTGAATGGTTGTGTTAATGCTTTTATTAATTGTTTACTGTATTGTTGTTTATATTGATTGCTTTACTTGTCAGTTATATTGCTTAACTGTCTTATTTGCATTGCACGATCTTCTTTATCTCCACCTCGATATCTGTCTGCCCTCACTGAGTATACGTGTTGTGTATACTCACTCCTCACCACCATATTTCAAGAAATACCACGTTAGCTGGAAAGTTCGTGGTTATGCGATAGATTGTGCTTGAAGAGTTGCCTTGTGTGCTATGTGGCTTGAGTTGTCAAAGATGTAAAGATTTTACTTTCATGAGATGTATATAATCAATGTGTAAAGAAAAGTCATTTAAGTTTTATGTATAGGTTAATAAGTTCTGGATTCAATGCATGTTTGTATTGTCTAAAGGAAAAGAGTTAGAATAGTCTGGGTACTTGGAAATATATATATTTACTGTGTTTAATTATTGAGAACCGAGGCTCGGATGGCCTTGAGGAATTGTGAATGGTTGGACACGGTACTGGTCCACTTATATGCTGTCGTAGGTTTGCATTTTGCCTAGAAACATGGGAGACTCCGTCCGTTTTCCGTAAATTTTATGCCCGGGTTTGGAATTGGGTTGCAATGAGATTGGTTAATAGAACTTCCGGTTCCGAGAGGGATCGGGGTGTTACAATAATGGCTAGAACTTGAAGATAGGCAAAAACGTTTTGCTGGCAGTTTTTTGATCTTGTAGTACGAAGTACATTTGGCTTAGTAAACCTTGATAAAATTTGTGAAAATTGGTAGGCCACTAGTTTTGTCAGTTCTGAACATTTTTTGTAGAAATAGACCACGGTCAATTTTGACTCTAAAGCCTTCAAAATGACCAATATATCGAAAGGTGTCTAAATCTCGAAAAAAATTGGAAATATGAAGTAGGATCTGGCAGCCTTCTGACCTTGTAATACGAAACAGTTTTAGCCTAGAAAATGATTTTTAAAATGCATAAAAATTGGTAGGTTGCTAGATTTTGTAGTTCTGGACATTTTTGTCAGAAATAGGCCAAAGCTAAATCTGACTCTAAGACCCTAAAAAATGGAAAAAATCATAATGTGTCTAAAACTGGACAGTTTTGCGTAGTCTCACGGTTTTGTCCATAACTCCTAAGTCCGAACTCCAAAAGATTCGAGGTTTGTTCCTAGATTTAAATCACTCATTAAGCTTTAATTTGAAATTTTGTTCACTGAAATTGGAGATTGTTTGCTTGTCTAATAGAATGTGGAAAAACAGACCATTGCAGTGAGGTTTTGTTTAGTGATATGCTTAGAATCATGTTGAGATCTTACTTGAGGCATTGAATTCTTGGAATTGTGGCACTTAGATGTTGTATGGACTGTTGTGGTTGGTTGAGGTTATTTAATTTGATTGATGTATGGCTTAGGATCATTAATTGATGAATGGTTTGCTTAATCGCATGTTTAAGCACAGAATTGAGGTCCTAACGCTTATGACTATTTGCTAAGAAAGGATCTTATGGTTAAATGTGTTAAATTATGTGATTAATAGGCTGCCCGTAATTGTCCTTATAGCTCTAAATGTGATATCCAATGATTACATGTTGATAGATAAACTTTTCTTGTACCCGGTCTCATGTAAACGTCGTTACATGCTTGTATAATCTTAATACTTGACACATGAACCCCAAAATGAGTTATATGACTTGATTTATATGTGTTACTTGGCTGCCCGTTTAATGTTCATATAACTCTATGTGTTCTACAAAGTGAAATTTCACGTCAAGCATGCCTCGTTCGTCTACTTGGCAATATGTGATCTTATAATTGTGCGGAAGCAACCTACTTTGTTGTCCTCCTAATGTGATATGTTAAATGTTATAATTGTGCATTGCATACAAGGTTGCAACCTTTCATTCTGGCATGAAAGCATTTCACGTACGCCGGGCGGCATCGGGCTTCCCGGTGCTACCGTGACTACCATGGTCCAATTCCCTCTCTCACTTGGGGGCTAGTGTGATAACCTGAACCCGGCATGCATTTAATAGCATTTGACTGCATTTAATTAAATGTTTAATTAGTTAAATCAACCATTTTGCACTATTTTGATATTTCTTTTGGAAGCATTTAGTAATTTTATATTGATTAATTAAAAGATTATTATCCATTTCTATTAATTATAGTAATTGAATTTATTCTCTTGTGTTTAATTAAGTGTCATCTTAAATGTTAGTGTTTAATTGCATTTGATTACGTGTTATCTTAGCATTAACTTCATAATTCTTTAAAATATTCTAGAAGTAGTTAAATTAATTATTTTTAAATGAATATTGATTATTTTGATTGTTTTGATTATTTTAATAATCGGTTTTAATTTTCTAGCATTAAAATCACTCGGTTTTCAAATAAATGAGAAAAGTAACTCCGAGCCGGAGTGAATTTTAAACTATTCTACTATTCTACTTTTCAAAAAAATTAAAGTTTTCTATTATTGCTCATCACTTTATTAGCGATCATTTATTGACCGTTTGATCGTAGTATTTCGAAAATGAGAGTTAGAGAAATATTCTTCGGACTTAGTGAAAAGTGTTTTTTAGCTTAATTTAACTAGTTTAGTTGTTTTTCATTTAATTGCATTGTTTTAACTTGAATTAGATTAAATGGCATCAAAATAAGTTTATTTCACCATTTTTAACTTAAGCTTGATTTTACAAAAGACCAAAATGCCCTTTGTCACCTTTAAATAATAAAACAAGGCAAAAATAAAGAAAAACAAATTTCAAAATGCCCATTATGTCCCTCCCATGGCCGAATGCTCCAAGGAGGAAAAATAATAATTTTTTTTGCATTTTTTTCTACAATCGTGCGTGGAATTGCTTGGGGGTCGTGGCTTGGGTCCTTGCGGGTCTTGGTCTTCAATCTCTATGAGGGTTTTCACGCTTTTGTACATTTATATTCGAATTTGAATTTTGTTTCAAATTTTTAGATTTGATATATAATGTGTTATAATGCCTATAATTACTTGATATAGCTTCCTTTAAGTTCGTAGAGCATTGTTTGATAGTTATTTAGCAATTTTTACGGCTGAAATTGCGTATTTAAAATTGGGAAAGAATAATAAATAGTGATTTTGAATAGTAAAACCCTAGAATTTCGGATTTTGATCCGAATTGCGATTGCTTGATTTGGATAGGTGCCATTAGTGATAGAAAAACAAAATGTGCAATAAAAACGGACCGGCCTTTGTTAAAATTGGAAATTAGACAATGAAACGAAAAGGGGCTGTTTGACCAAAAGTTGACCGTACTCGAATTGAGTTGGGGGTTTTGCTATTGAGGGCATGGAAGCACTTTTGGTGCTGTTGTGGCGTTGATTGAATGACCGGTTAGCATAGCTATAGTTCAAACGCAGTAGGTGGACTTTCGGGCTCCGGGTGAGAAAATGAAGTTTAGTGACATAGAAACGTACCTTGTAGTGCCTAAGTGAATATAGTGAAATCGGTTTCCTAATCCCGTTGCTCGTTTGCTCGTAATTGCCTTTGGAAGTTAGAGATTGAATAGTGATATTTGTCATTTTCATGTTTGAACTACTGTTACTTGTTTAATTGGAGTTCTTGTTGCTATTAATGATAGTTATGCTTGAAAAGTTAATTGATTGCTATTATTGATTGTAAATGCTTGATATCTCGTTTATCGCCACTAATCTGTATTGTTGTGCTATCGCTCATTTATTGCTTGTATCTCGTATTGCATTGCATAGTATCAGGCGCGTGAGTGATGGGCCTCTCTGGGTAGCCTCGGGTTGCCAGGGTTGGTTGCTCTAGCTTCGTGTCCTATTCCCATTCTCGCTTGGGTTGCCTCCCAGGGAGATTTGGGTCGTAGAATTGATTGGATACTTCCGGGGTATTCCAAACTGAAGTTATAAGGTGGTTGCACGCTTATTGTCATTGTTGTCAAAATCAAGCTCGAGATTGATGTAATGCTCGCGGAATCGAATCGAATGGTACATTGCTCGTATGAGTGAACCATAGCCTTCAGAGTGTGGTATAGCTTTGAATGGTTGTGTTAATGCTTTTATTAATTGTTTATTGTATTGATTGTTTGTATTGATTGCTTACTTGTCAGTTATATTGCTTAACTGCTTAATTGCATTGCACGACTTTCTTTCTCTCCACCTCGATATCTGTCTCGCCCTCACTGAGTATCCGTGTTGTGTATAGTCACTCCTCACCACCACATTTCAGGAAATGCCATGTTAGTTGGAAGTTCGTGGTTACATGAAAGATCATGCTTGAAGAGTTGTCTTGCTTGTTATGTGGCTTGAGTTGTCAAAGATGCAAAGATGTATGTTTCATGTGTTGTTTGTATTTAATGTTAAAAAGGAATGTAATTTAAGTTTTACTAGTTTATTGAAGTGGTTGGATAAGCTGGTTTATGTATACAGTTAGTATAGCTTAACTTCAATGCATGTTGTAATGTCCAAATGAAAAGAGTTAGAATGGTATTATAGTCTATTTTATGCAATAGGTTAGTATAGTTTAATTGCCAAGCATGAATGTACTTGTCAAAGATGAGAAGAGATAGGTTAGCATTTAAACTGGAAATGTATATTTACTTGTGTTCGCTTGTTAAGAAGCAAGGCTCGGGCCTTGTGGTGTTTGTATGGTTGGACACGGTACTGGTCCACTTATATACTGTCGCAGGTTTGTATTTTGCCTAGAAACGGGGGAGACTCCGTCCGTTTTCCCTAAAAATTATGCCCGGGTTTGGAATTGGGTTGCGATTAAATTGATTGATAGAACCTCCGGTCTCGAGAGGGATCAGGGTGTTACAGGTGGTATCAGAGCTTAGTTAGCTCATAAGCCGGGACAGGGTCCTCGTTCTGGTGGGTAGTGATCCTTGAATGTGTGCTTGTTAAGTGTGTCTTGAAAGTGTATGCTTGTATGTGAGATTGTGTGTCTTGACTTGAATGTATGCACTTATATGATATAGTTATGTGTTATGTACTAAATGTGTGTTCCGTGAAGTGAAGTGACTACTCGTGTAACGAATTGGCATCAAGAATCGAATTGATCTCGTGAATTGTTATTTGCTTGAAGTATTGCTTGTAATGTGTGTCTTGGAATGTCTTAAATTGGTTATGCCGTGATTTGAATTGATTATGTTGTGCTTGACTTGATTGTCGTGCTTGAGTGACTTTGTTGAATAAACTCTTTTGTAAACTAGCTTGCATAATAGTTTAAGGCATGTGTATAAATGTGATATCTTGGCATTCATACATGTCCCGTGGAAATGGTAAGTAAGTCCTCTTTCTCCCCTGAAGAAAGTGGTTCACCGCTGGCCTTTCAAAGTGTACAGATTGGCAGGAAATGAATGGCATTTAATTAGCCTTTATTTGGGAGTTGGTGTTTGTCCTTGGAGCTCGGTTATTGGCGAAACTCTAGGGTCCTCCTCTGTGCTTAACAGTTGTGAAAGAGTAGTCTTCTTTTGGAGTTCTATTTGGTTGTTCTCTGGAGCATTCTTTGGTTTTCTTATTGGGGTATTCTTTGGAACTTCTGTTGGCACTTCTTGGTAGACTTGGCTATTGGGTATTCAATCGGACTTACTGCACAGTATTATCTATGATATATGTGTCTCGGTCTTTATTAATGTGTTACTGGCATTCTTTATTGGAAATTCTTCAATGGCATTCTCTAGAATTCTTAGTGGTCATTTATCTAGTACTTACTTATTGGGCAACTCTTGCTACTTCTTATTGGAGCATTGTATCGGGTATTTCTTTTGGTATTCCTCAGTAGGTTTGGTGTATGGAATTCCTATCCGACTTGTTGTACAATATTACTTACAACACTCTTTGGAATTCTTATTGGGCAATCTACTAGTATTTTCCTTATTGGCATTTATTGGAAGATCCTACACTTGGAATTCTGCTTGGACTTATTATCTTGTATTGTTTACGGCTTCTCCTTCGGCCTTTCCACTCAAGGGAAATCTATACTTGTTGTTTTACTAAGATGCTACAGTAGGGACTCGGTGATTTGAGGATTTCATTTAGAGATTGGCCTTTGGTATTCTTCTCTATATACTTTTACAGAACTTTCAGCTAGGTCTACTTACGGTAATCAGCACTGCATGAGGTGCATCTGCTCTGACTATCTTTTAATTTTCTTATTTGGTACTTGTTAGACTTCTATTGGAGATTCGTAAATAAGGTATACCTTCGGTATTCTTCTTGCCACTAATATGTGGTATTGATATCATCTACAGTATCTTTGCTTTAGTCTTTAGTTGGTATTTTCTCGGCATTCTTGGTTGGGATTTCTATTTGGGTTTCCCTACGAACATCTTTATTCACTATCTTGCTCAGCAACCGATGAAGATTAGTCAGAGTTGGATTTCAGATGATGCTGAGTTCTATTGGAAGAAGAATTGCGAGGACGCAATTGTTTTAAGGGGGGAAGGATGTGATAAGCCAAACCCGGCATGCATTTAATAGCATTTGACTGCATTTAATAAAATGTTTAATTAGTTAAATCAACCATTTTGCACTATTTTGATATTTCTTTTGGAAGCATTTAGTAATTTTATATTGATTAATTAAAAGATTATTATCTATTTCTATTAATTATAGTAATTGAATTTATTCTCTTGTGTTTAATTAAGTGTCATCTTAAATGTTAGTATTTAATTGCATTTGATTACGTGTTTATATTAACTTGCTTGTTTGTATCTTAGCATTAACTTCATAATTCTTTAAAATATTCTAGAAGTAGTTAAATTAATTATTTTTAAATGAATATTGATTATTTTGATTGTTTTGATTATTTTAATAATCGGTTTTAATTATCTTGCATTAAAATCACCCGATTTTCAAATAAATGAGAAAAGTAACTCCGAGCCGGAGTGAATTTTAAACTCTACTATTCTACTTTTCAAAAAAATTAAAGTTTTCGATTATTGCTCATCACTTTATTAGCGATCATTTATTGACCGTTTGATCGTAGTATTTCGAAAATGAGAGTTAGAGAAATATTCTTTGGACTTAGTGAAAAGTGTTTTTTATCTTAATTTAACTAGTTTAGTTGTTTTTCATTTAATTGCATTGTTTTAACTTGAATTAGATTAAATGGCATCAAAATAAGTTTATTTCACCATTTTTAACTTAAGCTTGATTTTGCAAACGACAAAAATGCCCTTTGTCACCTTTAAATAATAAAACAAGGCAAAAATCAAGAAAAACAAATTTCAAAATGCCCATTATGTCCCTCTCATGGCCGAATGCTCCAAGGAGGAAAAAATAATAATTTTTCTTGCATTTTCTTCTACAATTGTGCGTGGAATTGCTCGGGGGTCGTGGCTCGGGTCCTTGCGGGTCTTGGTCTTCAATCTTTGTGAGGGTTTTCATGCTTTTGTGCATTTATAATCGAATTTGAATTTTGTTTCAAATTTTTAGATTTGATATATAATGTGTTATAATGTCTATAATTGCATTATATAGCTTCCTTTGAGTTCGTAGAGCATTGTTTGATAGTTATTTAACAATTTTTACAGTTGAAATTGCGTATTTGAAATTGGGGAAGAATAATAAATAGTGATTTTGAATAGTAAAACCCTAGAATTTCGGATTTTGATCCGAATTGCGATTGCTTGATTTGGATATGTGCCATTAGTGATAGAAAGATAAAATGTGCAATAAAAACGGAGCGGCCTTTGTTAAAATTGGAAACTAGACAATGAAACGAAAATGGGCCGTTTGACCAAAAGTTGACTGTGCACGAATTGAGTTAGGGGTTTTGCTATTGAGGGCATAGAAGCACTTTTGGCGCTGCTGTGGCGTTGATTGCGAGTCGCAAAATGGACAATAACAGAATAACAGAATTTCATGCATGCTTTGAATTGGTTGAAGAATAAGACTGGTTATAACAATCCTTAACGGAGTTGGTTGAACATGTTATCTGCTTTAGGTCTTTTCTAGTTTATATTAAATCAATGCATCCGTCTGAAGTGTATGTGCTGTGATGGATGAGAAGGCTGCTAGGGCGATTGATCTAAGGAAATGACGTTAGTCTTCTCTTCTCACCGGTCATTACCCGGAGGTGGCGTTAGTCGGAGTCTGGGCATGTGAAGAAGTCAATAAAATGCAGGCCGGCCGAGAACGGAATTTACGCTGCCTCTGCAAAGTTTCAAACACCTTAATTAGTCCGCCTCTAACACTGCTCACCGTAGTAATCCATTCCGGGATTCGCTCTCTCATTCTGAGTTAAAGGAGCAAGCACCAAAGTGAAAAGCATGCGGGGGTGTATGCCGAATTGAATTTGGTGGAGTTAGTGTTCAATCCTTCTGAACGGGCTCCTTTTGCTGCGCCATTTTATCATTTCCTCCTCTAGACCGTCCAATTCAACTAACATAGCTTTAGTAAACTCGGGTGGGGTCAATTGATATTGGAAAGCCACCCTTAGTGATGGCACAAGCACAACTCCATACAAATTGACCTACGACCATAATCTTTAGTCCTATAGTTATAGTAGCTAGGGAGGGAGACTTTACTTTATAAGGAATGAAATCACCCGGTATTCGTAGATCAGAGTGAGGCAAGCACCAAAGCACCTTCCTACAGTACACATTCATCTGGGACACGCACTTGCTGTAAAGCAATCTTGAATAGTTAAAGTAGTCTTTATCCGCGGCAAGCATATAAAGTACCGAACAGCCCGAGGAGTAGGCTTCCTGATGCGGAACTCTATTCCTTAGGTTCAGAGGTCAATAGGTGAATAGGTCCATAGGTCCATATCTTACGAAGGTCAATATATCAATAGGTTCATAGGAGGAACCTTATGTCGTAGGCCCTTGCCCAGTGGATAAGAAAAGATGTTCCTTTCAATGAGGAGGTCCAGTTCCCAAAGCTTCCAATGCTACCAAAGCTTCGGAGTTCTATTCATTTTCCTAACGTAGGAGGTCCCTTTAAACCTTTAGCCACCTCAATTACGCGATGTGAGGGACGAGCTGGATAGGCCCCTTCCATACCCACAACCCTCCTTTGGCAATATCTGTGATAACCCGAACCCGACATGCATTTAATAGCACCTGACTGCATTTGATTAAATGTTTAATTAGTTAAATCAACCAATTTGCACTATTTTAATATTCCTCTTGGAAGCATTTAGTAGTTGTAAATTGAATAATTAAAAGATTATTACCTATTCCTGATAATTATAGTAAGTGAATTTCTTTTCTTGTGATTAATTAAGTGTTATCTTAAATGTTAGGGTTTAATTGTGTTTGACTACGTGTTTATATTAACCTTCATTTGTAGCTTGATATTAACTTCATAATTCTTTAAAATATTCTAGAACTAGTGAAATTAATTATTTTAGAATATTGATTACCTTGATTGTTTTGATTATTTTAAAAATCGGTTTTGGTTGTTTTGCGTTAAAATCACTCGGTTTTCAAATAAATGAGAAAGGTAACTCTGAGCCGGAGTAAATTCTAAACTATGATGCTTTCCAAAAATGATATATTTCTTAGATTCTTTGAGAATTAATTGTTACTTCTTTGTTGTCGCAACGTGCATTGCATATCGAGAGAGATAGTTAGGAAATGAATTCGAGTCCTCAGCAAATAGTGAAACTAGTATTTTAGTGCCTTAAATTTTATAATTTAATTGTTGTTAGCTAGAATTGATGTTTCCTTAGTTGTTTTAGCCTAAAACTGCACAAAATAAGGCCATTTGACCAAGTTTTAAGTTGTTTGACCTAGGACTTTGACCATTTGACCAAGCCAACACCTTATAAGCTAAAACAAAACAAAATAAAAAAAAAATAGAAGCTGAAAACAGCTTGTGCAGGCCGTGAGCTTCAAGAGAAAAAAAAAAAACCTTTCAACCTTTCAATCGTTCAATCTTCGCGTGAGCTCGTGCGGGGTGGTTTCCGAGGCAACTAGCGTTATTTTCCTAGCGACTAGGAGTACCTAAGGTGAGGGAAGCATGTTATTTGCACATTTAAATGTCAAGTATATCAACTTTGTGATTTTTAGATTTTATCCGTAGATTGTTGTTTAAAGCGTTTTGATACTTCTAGAATGTTCCTTGGCAATTGTAGAACGTGTATTTATAGCTTTTTAACATTTTCTGCGGTTAAATGTTGAGATTGCAATTTAAATTGGTTGTTGAATAGTATTTTGTGAATAGTAAACCCTTGAAACAATGAAGTTGCTCCGTTATGCTGTCCGTTGATGTAGAAATGTGCTAGGTGTGCTAGAATGCCTAAATGTATGGTTTGTTTGGGTTGCATAATGGAAAAAATAGGAATTATGCCTTGGTCAAAGTCGGGGTCGTTTAGGTCGAGTTTGGCGTTTTCTCATTTTCGTGTTGGCATTGTTTCGGGAGGCCATGTAAGCACTTTTGGTGCGATTATGGCGTTGGTTGGGTGTTTGGTTGAGGTAGCGGTAGTTCAAACGAACAAAGGAGAAAATCGGGACTTTGGGTGAATTCTAGGGTAAAGTAGGGTTTCGAGGTCTTTAGACGTGCCTTATGGTGACCTAGGAGGATTGGCGAAGTCGATTTCCAGAACTCGTGGCTCGTTTGGAAATGGTAGTGCTTGATAGTTGGGGCCGATTTGTGATTTTGCTTGTTATCTTGATATTATGCCTACATAATACTTAGGGTTGCTTGGTATACTTGTTTAATTGGTGTTATTGTTGCTTATTATTGCTTGTTATGCTTGAAAAGTTAGATGAATGCCAGTATTGATTGTGATTGCTTGTTATCTCGTTTGTTGTCACTAGTTTGTATTATTGTGCTATCGCTCGTTTATTGCCTTGTATCGAGTTTTGCATTGCATAGTGTCTCGCGCGTGAGTGATGGGCTTCTCTGGGTGGCCTCGGGTTGCCAGTGTTGGTTGCTCTAGCTCCGCTGCTATTCCCTCTTCTCGCTTGGGTTGCCTCCCAGGGAGATTTGGGTCGTAGAATTGATGGATACTTCCGGGGTATTCCAAACTGGTGTTATAAGGTGGATGCGCGCTTATTGTCATCGTTGTCAAACATCAAGCTCGAGATTGATGTATCACTCGTAAAATGGTATATTGCTCGTAAGAGTGAACCATAGCCTTCAGAGTGTGGTATAGCTTTGAATGGTTGTGTTAATGCTTTCAGTAATTGCTTATTGTATTGATTGTTTGTTTTGATTGCTTATTTATCAGTTATATTGCTTAACTGTCTTATTTGCATTGCACGACTTTTTTTCTCTCCAATTCGATATCTGTCTCGCCCTCACTGAGGATACCTGTTTTGTATACTCATTGCTCACCACCACATTTCAGAAAATGCCATGTTAGCTGGAAAGTTTGTGATTTCGTGAAAGTCCGTGCTTGAAGAGTTGTCATGCGTGCCTATGTGACTTGAGTTGTCAAAGTTGTAAAGTTGTATGCTTTTATGTATTATATGTATTTAAAGTTAAAGGGGATGTAATTTAAGTTTCACTAGATTGTGTATTTAGTTAATGTAACTTAACTTCAATGTATACTTGTAATAACAAAGGAAAAGAGATAGAAAGGTATAATAGTCTAGCTTATGAAATAGGTTGGTGTAGTTTAATTGCTAAGCTTGAATGTATATTTACTTGTGTTTTGCTTGTTGTGACCAAGACTCGGATGGCCTTGAGGTGGTTGAATGTTTGGACATGGTATTGGTCCACTTATATGCTGTCGCAGGTTTTACATCTCGCCTAGAAACAGGGGATGCTCCGTCCGTTTTCTCTGAAAATTATGCCCGGGTTTTGGTTTGGGTTGTGAATAGATTGATTGTTAGAACTCCCGGTCTCGAAAGGGATCGGGGTATTACAGGTGGTATCAGAGCTTGTCTAGCTCATAAGCCAGGACAGGGTCCTCGGTCTGGTGGGTAGTGACCCTTGAATGTGTGCTTGTTAAGTGTGTCTTGAAAGTGTATGCTTGTATGTGAGATTGTGTGTCTTGACTTGAAAGTACGCACCTATGTGATATAGTTATGTGTTATGTGTTCAATGTTTCTCAAGTAAAGTGAAGTGTCTAGTTGTGCATTGAATTGACCTATCGAATCGACCTCGTGAATTGTTATTTGCTTGAAGTATTGCTTGTAATGTGTGTTTTAAAATGTCTTGAATTGATCATGTTGTGCTTAACTTGATTGTCGTGCTTGAGTGACTTTGTTGAATAAACTATTTTGTAAACTTGCTTGCATAATAGTTTAAGGCATATGTGTAACTGTGATATATTGGCATTCATACATGTCCTATTGAAATGGTAAGTAAGTCCTCTTCCGCCCCTGAAGAAAGTGGTTCACCGCTGGCTTTTCAAGGTATATGGATTGGCAGGAAATGAATGGAATTTGACTAGTCTTTATTTGGGAATTGGTGTTTTGCTTTTGGAGCTCGGTTATTGGCAAATCACTATGGCCTTCTCTGTGCTTAACAGTTGTGAAAGAGTAGTTTTCTCTTGGGATTTTATTTGGTTATTCTTTGGAGCATTCTTTGGTTTTTCTAATGGGTGTTCTTTGGGGACATTTGTTGGCACTTCTCGGTGAACTTGGTTAACGGGATTTCAATCGGCCTTACTGCACAGTATTATCTATGGTATGTGTGTCTCGAACTTTATTGGTGTGCTACTGGCATCCCTGATTGGAAATTCTGCAATGGCGTTCTCTAGGATCTTTAATGGCCATTTATTTAGTATTTACTTATTGGGCAAACTTGGCTACTTTCTTATTGGAGCATTGTTTCGGATATCCTCTTTAGTGTTCCTCAGTAGGTTTGGTATTTGGAGTTCCTATCAGACTTATTGTATAATACTACTTATGGTATTCTTTAAAATTCTTATTAGGCGTTCTATTTGTATTTTCTTTGTTGGTAAAGTTGTATGAAGTTCTTACTTGGCAAACAGTGAAGAGGCCCCAGAGTTTGGTCTCGGTATATTGTTCACCAGTTCGGTGTTTATCCTTGGAGTTTTCATCCATCTGGGAAACTATATTTGTTATTCAACTTGATTGTCTTATTGGGCACATTATTTTCTCTCTTCTATTTCATTTGATATTCCTCTCAGCATTTGATAGCAAAACTCAGAATTTAATTGGTTGTTCCATAGGGTTATTATTTGGAAGGCTTCTTTGGACCTTTGAAATATATTTGATTGGGTTCTTAGTATTTTTCTTCAGCACTCTTAATAGGGAATTCTTCTATGAAATTCATGACCAGCGGGGTAATTCTTTGGACCTCTGGATGGAACCTTTGTTTGAGTTTTTATTTGGCTTCTTGCTTAGGAATTCTCGGGCAGTAATAGTTAGACTTCTATTGGAAGAAGAATTGCGAGGACGCAATTGTTTTAAGGGGGGAAGGATATGATAACCCAAACCCGGCATGCATTTAATAGCACCTGACTGCATTTGATTAAATGTTTAATTAGTTAAATCAACCAATTTTCACTATTTTAATATTCCTCTTGGAAGCATTTAGTAGTTGTAAATTGAATAATTAAAAGATTATTACCTATTCCTGATAATTATAGTAATTGAATTTCTTTTCTTATGATTAATTAAGTATTATCTTAAATGTTAGGGTTTAATTGTGTTTGACTACGTGTTTATATTAACCTTCATTTGTAGCTTGATATTAACTTCATAATTCTTTAAAATATTCTAGAACTAGTGAAATTAATTATTTTAAATGAATATTGATTACCTTGATTGTTTTGATTATTTTAAAAATTGGTTTTGGTTGTTTTGCGTTAAAATCACTCGGTTTTCAAATAAATGAGAAAGGTAACTCCGAGCCGGAGTAAATTCTAAACTATGATGCTTTCCAAAAATGATATATTTCTTAGATTCTTTGAGAATTAATTGTTACTTCTTTGTTGTCGCAACGTGCATTGCATATCGAGAGAGATAGTTAGGAAATGAATTCGAGTCCTCAGCAAATAGTGAAACTAGTATTTTAGTGCCTTAAATTTTATAATTTAATTGTTGTTAGCTAGAATTGATGTTTCCTTAGTTGTTTTAGCCTAAAACTGCACAAAATAAGGCCATTTGACCAAGTTTTAAGTTGTTTGACCTAGGACTTTGACCATTTGACCAAGCCAACACCTTATAAGCTAAAACAAAACAAAATAAAAAAAAATAGAAGCTGAAAACAGCTTGTGCAGGCCGTGAGCTTCAAGAGAAAAAAAAAAAACCTTTCAACCTTTCAATCGTTCAATCTTCGCGTGAGCTCGTGCGGGGTGGTTTCCGAGGCAACTAGCGTTATTTTCCTAGCGACTAGGAGTACCTAAGGTGAGGGAAGCATGTTATTTGCACATTTAAATGTCAAGTATATCAACTTTGTGATTTTTAGATTTTATCCGTAGATTGTTGTTTAAAGCGTTTTGATACTTCTAGAATGTTCCTTGGCAATTGTAGAACGTGTATTTATAGCTTTTTAACATTTTCTGCGGTTAAATGTTGAGATTGCAATTTAAATTGGTTGTTGAATAGTATTTTGTGAATAGTAAACCCTTGAAACAATGAAGTTGCTCCGTTATGCTGTCCGTTGATGTAGAAATGTGCTAGGTGTGCTAGAATGCCTAAATGCATGGTTTGTTTGGGTTGCGTAATGGAAAAAACAGGAATTATGCCTTGGTGAAAGTCGGGGTCGTTTAGGTCGAGTTTGGCGTTTTCTCGTTTTGCGTGTTGGCATTGTTTCGGGAGGCCATGGAAGCACTTTTGGTGCGATTATGGCATTGGTTGGGTGATCGGTTGAGGTAGCGGTAGTTCAAACGAGCAAAGGGGGAAATCGGGACTTTGCGTGAATTCTAGGGTAAAGTAGGGTTTCGAGGTCTTTAGACGTGCCTTATGGTGACCTAGGAGGATTGGCAAAGTCGATTTCCAGAACTCGTGGCTCGTTTGGAAATGGTAGTGTTTGATAGTTGGGGCCGATTTGTGATTTTGCTTGTTATCTTGGTATTATGCCTATAGAATGCTTAGGGTTACTTGGTATACTTGTTTAATTGGTGTTATTGTTGCTTATTATTGCTTGTTATACTTGAAAAGTTAGATGAATGCTAGTATTGATTGTGATTGCTTGTTATCTCGTTTGTTGTCACTAGTTTGTATTGTTGTGCTATCGCTCGTTTATTGCCTTGTATCGAGTTTTGCATTGCATAGTGTCTCGCGCGTGAGTGATGGGCCTCTCTGGGTAGCCTCGGGTTGCCAGTGTTGGTTGCTCTAGCTCCGCTGCTATTCCCTCTTCTCGCTTGGGTTGCCTCCCAGGGAGATTTGGGTCGTAGAATTGATGGATACTTCCGGGGTATTCCAAACTGGTGTTATAAGGTGGATGCGCGCTTATTGTCATCGTTGTCAAACATCAAGCTCGAGATTGATGTATCACTCGTAAAATGGTATATTGCTCGTAAGAGTGAACCATAGCCTTCAGAGTGTGGTATAGCTTTGAATGGTTGTGTTAATGCTTTCAGTAATTGCTTATTGTATTGATTGTTTGTTTTGATTGCTTATTTATCAGTTATATTGCTTAACTGTCTTATTTGCATTGCACGACTTTTTTTCTCTCCAATTCAATATCTGTCTCGCCCTTACTGAGTATACGTGTTGTGTATACTCACTCCTCACCACCACATTTCAGGAAATGCCATGTTAGCTAGAAAGTTCGTGATTTCGTGAAAGTCCGTGCTTGAAGAGTTGTCCTGCGTGCCTATGTGACTTGAGTTGTCAAAGTTGTAAAGTTGTATGCTTTTATGTATTATATGTATTTAAAGTTAAAGGGAATGTAATTTAAGTTTCACTAGATTGTGCATTTAGTTAATGTAGCTTAACTTCAATGTATACTTGTAATGACAAAGGAAAAGAGATAGAAATGTATGATAGTCTAGCTTATGAAATAGGTTGGTGTAGTTTAATTGCTAAGCTTGAATGTATATTTACTTGTGTTTTGCTTGTTGTGAACCAAGGCTCGGATGGCCTTGAGGTGGTTGAATGTTTGGACATGGTATTGGTCCACTTATATGCTGTCGCAGGGTTTACATCTCGCCTAGAAACAGGGGAGACTCCGTCCGTTTTCCCTGAAAATTATGCCCGGGTTTTGGTTTGGGTTGTGAATAGATTGATTGTTAGAACTCCCAGTCTCGAAAGGGATCGGGGTGTCACAATATCGGAATCAGTAGAAAGGGGATATAGAAGAATCGTAAGACAAGACTAGCATCTCATATTCCTTATTAACTTTGGCTATACCATCAGTCATTTCCTTTGGAACTATCCCATAACATTTTGTTGCTTGGTCCTTCACAAGGTTCCAATCACCACACCAGAAGCCGGCATCTCTTAAGGAAAAACAACAGGAACACAGTCGAATAGATCAATAGTTGGCCCAGCCAAAGCAACTAGATCGGTTGGCGCTGGATCTAGGTCCATAGTTTAGGAGCTGTCATTAGTTTGTTCGGGAGAATCGTCATTCACTTCTTCAACTGTAGGGTTTGGAGTTGGAACAGATTGTCTCGAGGACTGAGGAGGATCTGCCATAGGTTTCAAAATGAATCTCAAATGTCGATGAATCCCAATCAATCCCTTTCTTAATTAATTGAAAGCGGATGCCATTGAAAAAAAAGAGAGCGATGGAACAAACGGGAATAAGGTTAAGCCTGACCTGACCCGAGTCTGTAAAGTGCGAACCAAGAAAGCAAGAAAGAAAAGAATGCTAAAAAACTAGTGAGATTAGCTTGGTGTGTTGTGCTTCTATCTTCGGATTGATGGACAAGATTCCCTTGGAGCAAAGGAGAGATAGTGCTAGCAACTTCGAAAGTCAGGGTCGGCTTTTCCTCTGCCTCTATTTCGAAAAAAGAAGTGAACATAGGTAAGCTAGACAAATCAAAAATTTCCTGCTATTTATAAAGTGGGGGGAGAAAGGTAAAGGGTAAAGCGTTACTGGAAAGATAAAGCAAGACACTCGCTTCCACAATGATAACTGACTTGGAACCATGATCCCTGCACCGATTTATGTACGGGTTATGGGAAACCTATTCAATGGTATGATCACCAGTGAGCCAATACTTTCTATCTCGACTGGAACTCGATTGACTTGTATGAGTGGAGCTGGTAGACCAATCCTACCAGTACTAAAGAAGTGAAGGGCATCAGCGAAACTCGAACCTTATCCAAGCTGACCTAGCTGACATCAGGTCTATCTAATCGGCTTGTCCATCTTTCATGGTTCAAGTCAGTTGACTCTACTCTATCTACTATGCATCAAGGTTGGTAATAGGTTGTCTATGGCAAGCTTTCCGCCCATATATTACTACAAACCTTATAATAAGCAAAACAGTACCTGAAACAATGCCAATTTCTGGAGATGCCCGACTACTTCTCATCCTATCAGTCCATAGGGTTCCAACCCTTATCTGGCCATCTTCCTTGGGCAATGGTACAACATTAGAGAGCCAGATTGGATAAGTGCTCTGACAACGATGAATTTGGCCTTTTTCGATCGAACAACCTAGGAACAGTTGTTGCCTACATAACCCACATCCCAAACCAAGGAAGAAAGTATCAGATCTATGTAGTTCTCGACCCCTTTTGATAAACCAGTTTTTGTACTGTTTTTGAATGAATGAAAGTCAGTAAAGTAATCTGGTGGAAGAGGCCCTTAGAAAGCTTAACTTGTTAGAGCGAGGAGATTGGCAGAACAGAGAGTCCTACTACTCTTATCTATGGTATAATTTTTCAAACTCTTATCCAATATATCCTTGGAAGGCCTACTATACGTATACTGGATTAGTAACCAGTGAAAAAAAAAAAAAAAAATTCAGTGAACTATTGAAGCTCTCAGTGTGATTGATCAGACAAATACCAAGGGCTTTCGGTAGATTTCTTTCATTTTCGAATTTGCTTGCTACAAGTCCTAGCATTAGTATGAGTTTGTCGACAGCATAAGGGCGATCCATCTTGATGACGAATTCCACGATAACAAGAAATCAAAATTAATCGTTCGATGTCTGCTCATTCTCACCTCTTCAATTCCCAATGAACAACATGATCTTGACCTATCATTTGTTCGATTTGGTCGATCTGATACTTAGTTAATTCTTTTATCTTTATGTTCCCATTGATACCTAATCGATAACAAACCTGAATGGCTTTTTTAGGTCCAATTCCATCAATTTTTGTTGAGGCAATTCTTACTTGTTCATCGGCAACTGATCTAGCTCCTGAAATATATAACATTCTTGATCTTTCATTTTACTAGTCTTCTCGGCTAGAATCATAAATGGGTGGGTTATCTCCTGTCTGATGATCTTTTCTATGGGTAGAACTACTGTGAGCAGTCTAAACTTCGACCATTATTTCTTCCAATTATGTTCTCGTACCCAAGCCCTGAAAAAACATCAAGAGTCTTGTGGAGGATAATTTCACACTTATTTCACTAAATCATTGAGAAAGTGCTCCGTGATGGGTCGCAGTCTCAAAATGGAAGTTTTTCATCTTTAAGATAGCGCATAAGGTATTTTCGGACCACTATGTTCGCATTCCCCGACTCATAATTGAAGAGGTCTCGTGCGATCTCATGTGCGGCCATCATTAAGTCGGCTGGACTGCCTGCAGTTACAGAATCGCCTGCAGAAGCCCCCTTGGCTCTCTCTCTATAAAAAAAAAAGCATTTTGCATCATCCAGCGACGCTAGTACATGTTTTTATTCCTTCTACCCAGCTCCCCGAAAACAACATTTGACATGCATGTGTTAAGCATATAGCTAGTATTCCTTATGAGCCAAGATCAAACTCTGATTTTGAGTATTAAAAAAATATGGGTTTGATTCTATCTGGTAGACTCAACATAATGGAGTTCCTTGTCTATAATTCCAGAACAGATGATTTCCTCTAGGTGTTGGAGTGCCCTTTCAAAATAGGGGCTTTGCTCACATAAGCTTTGATAAACCTGTGGGAGTCTCCTTATATCAAAATTTTCGTCACATAATAGTTCTATTACGCGGTCCCACTAGAAAAGAGTAGGTTCTGGGGTGAGATGGTCCTGCATCAATTCTCGAAGAAGAGGCAGAACAAAGTCTTCAACTGCAGTATACCCCTTGGCCTGCAGTTATGTTTGCCCCTTTTTTTTCCTTTGGGCTTTTCGTTAGTGGGAGCACCACTGGTGCTTGCAACCACCTCTTGTCTGCGACCTTGTTTGCCCCCCCGGTACCTTGTATTTTCGAAATCACTCTTCCATATTAAAAACAAAAAAACAAAACATTATATATACCTAGGTATGGAAATCACTTAGTTTCTAAACTATGGATAAGTGGTTTAAAAAAATAGTTGGAACAACAACAGCTATGTACATTTTTGATTTTCTATTCACTCATGATCTGGCCTGGTCGACCCAATCATGAAATTGAGGGAAGGGACCCTTTTCTCGAAAAATCTCTAGATCCTGTGTCGAGAAAGTACATCTTTTTCTTTGTCATTCCTATTTTCTTGATAGTTATAACCTATTAAAAAGGTCGGTTTAGTCTAGGAGGCTAGTTTGAAATCCGGACTAACTGAGGTTCGCACACTTTTCTTTCTTTATGAAATTACACAGCAAGCTTCCAAATCAGGCGCTTGCACTTGGTACTAATAGCCTATAGAGTATAGAGGGGCTATGGAGAGGCGTACAACTGTGCTTCCTCGCTTCGCCAAGAAAAGCACTTCTTACTGGGTGAAGGGCGCAGTACAGGCCTACGCTTGTTCCTGTGTAAATCCGGCTCTTTGGCTCGCCTCTATCTCTAAAGGGGCATAAGGATTTCACTTGCTCTCGTTCAGTAGCACTTTCTTCATTCTTTAGATAGCAGCGTGAGAGCTCTGAAATTCAACTCAATGAAAGACAGACCTCATAGAAGTAAGCCTGAGCCAGCTCAGTGAAGACTTTTCAAATACCCTCTAGGCAAACCACAGAAATTTACAAAATAAAAAATTCAGGCTCAACCAACCCGTCTCAATCCATGTCAACCATCAACCAAGGCCTATACCAGCACCATTATTATCCCTTATCGTTATCTCAACCCCATCCTTTTCTATAAGTAAGGGAAGGTAAGGCTTTTCAAACAAAGGTGTCTTGGACATATGAAAGCAGGACAATAGCATTGAAAGTGGAGAAGAAATAGGGTGAAGAATGTGCTAAGATAGGAAATATGACTAGGTGGGGACGATGCTTTAAACCTGACCATTTGAGAACCACGGAAGGACCAAGGAAAGGAGAAAGTAGTAGAGAAAGACCCAGCAAGAGAGGCCTTTCACAAGGCTCTCAAGAAGCCAGAGTAGAATACGGCAGAACTACTGAAAAAGATCCCCGCGCAGATCTCAATTGTTGATCTATTGATAATCTCGGAACATCATCGAGAGCAAATGATTGAGGTTCTGCAAAAGGCCCATGTAAAAGACAATATCAATCCCGAAAGGCTGGCCGACTTGGTCGGACAAATCATGGCGCCTAAGGTTATATACTACTTCTCCTATGAGTATATCCCCGCCGATAGGACAACCCACACGCACCCGCTTTCCTCTCCCGCGGCAAGAGCTCGTTCACCAAGTCCGAACTCCCACTATATCATAGATGATGGATCTCTTCGATGCTAGCAACCACCTTTGATCCTTTTCCGCTTCTTTCAATTTCCTTAAATTATAGCTGAAGGAGAGACTTTTACTTATAGAGGGGCAGCAGTAGTTCGTAGCTTGTCTTTCTTTGCTAAGTCAAAAGTGACGTGGTGTGTAGTGAGTTTTCTAGCGGAAAGGCAGACTTAAAACTGACTTACAGTTTGCTTTGCTCTAGAGGGAGCTTCCTGAGTCAGACCAACTCAGCCACCGAATCGTCTAAATGGAATGTATTTATTAGAAAAGTGGCTGTTCACTTAAAAAAAGAGCTCAACAAAGTCATTCCTTGAACAGAAGCCCGAGCCCTTTAAGGCAAGCTAGATGGATCAAATAGGTGTTCCGTGGGGTGCTATATAAGTCCTTGCATTTCAAAAAAAATAATTTTAGACCTCTACTAAAGATAAGATAATAAATAGATAATCAATAATAGAAGAAAAGAAAAAAGTTCTATAGAGATATAGAATCGGTAAAGGCCTTTCTCTAGTCCTTCCTAAGGTCAGGAATAGCGGCCTTAGAGGCTTCTATAAAGCATTTGTTTTCACTTTACAAGAGTTTAAAAAAAAGGAATCAAGGGTCCCAAACCTTATTCCATAGTAGAAATCTTTGTGACGTCAAATCAAAAAGGACGCTTTGTCGACCTATAACCTTGGCTCAGTTGGTGGGTACGGTTGGTTTGCTCGCTAATTGAATCCCTTACAGAACGCATTGCTTTCACTACAGTTTTTAGTTCGCCATTCCCTTTCGCTTTCGCTTCCGGGTACAGGCTTAGATAAAAATCCTTCTTGTGCGGGATGAGATTGACCTGATGAGACAGTTGATACCGAACTACCACTTGCATATTTTTTCCTTCGGAACCTTTAAGTGTCCTTCGGACCTTTAAAAGTTTTTGAGAGAGGGTTGGGGAGAGAGAGTGCTTTAGGGCTTATGTATAGCGTTAGTCCTGTCTCGGTCGATAGGCAAGTCAAGTTGGTAAGTCAGTCAATTCAGTACAAGTAGCTCGTAGATGAAACATTTCTTCCTCCTTCAATCCCAGCAACCTAAATAAGTCAGCTTTCTACTTTATGTTTTAAACTATCTCTAAACGATATATTTCATATCCTAACTTTCAGCTAAAAATTTCCTTTCACCACTACTAAAAGCTAACCAGGGAAGAAGGAATCTATTTTACCTGCACTTCCAATTTCAAGTACTTATTGATCAATGAATGGAATGTTGGCCGCCTACTTGAATGTCCCAATACCTTCAACAATGTTTGAATTATCTAATGGTCTTTAGGGGGGGCATCAAAGAGGATCTCAACCATATCTAATGATCCCAAGAAGGTGTGGGTTTCCTTGACCAGGTCGGGTATATCTCGGCTCCTTCTCACTTTTCATCGGAGGATGATGATGGAGTGAGTGGATTGAGCTAAAAAGCTTGTACAGCTCTATTTTTTCATTTTTTCCATCTCCAAAGTATTGTTGGTCGTAGAAGAAGGTTGGACTTGTCGACTATCGATCTGCATGGAATTCTATACCCTGCCTTGTCACAAAAGCCTACTCCTTACTCATTAATGATCACGCCTTCTATTCAATGGCTTCCCTCTTTACTAAGTTGCTTTTATGCCTAGCCTTTATGTTAAGTAATTAATAAAAAAAATCCCCTCATTGAGACTCCTTCTATCTCATGCCAGAACAAGCCCATTTATTAACTGCGTCTTCAACCAATGGCTTTTACCCCTCGCCCCCTCCCCCCCCCCCTCTCCCCCTTTAGATTAGTAGGGGGCTTCTATGGCATGCATATCCCCATTTTCATGAAGCTTATCGAGGGCAGCGTATGATCTTTTATCTGGGCGGGATTCTCATAGAAAGAGAAGCTTCGATCCCTAGGCTAGGAGACGCTTTATGCGATCTTATCACAATGATAAATGAAGGGATACCTTCAAAGAAGCTTATGATGGCTTATGGCTCCTTGAAATGCTGGCTCCGATCACATAAGCTTATGATCGAAGCCTTTTCTATAAAAGAAAGTGAGTGAGCCCAGCCCATGATTAAGTTTGGAATAGAACGCCACCTCCTATTTGAGTAAGGCTGAAAGCATCAGTACGTATGAAAGCAGAAGGAATCTAGACGCCGGCCAAAAAGAAAATAAGTGGCAGAATCCGCCCATGAAAATAGATGGGGAAGGTCGAAAGCGGATCAGGAAGCCCCTGCCCGCTATGATCTTTATCAACAACGCATTAATTCCATCATTCAATATACACCGAGAAGAGAAGAGGGAAAGACCTATACTCTAATAAAAGGGGGAAAGACTATTTCTAATAAATCCACTTCCCTTCTGCTCTATGTATCAGCACTAAAGACGTCGGTAGTCTCAAATCCGTTCCTTCCCCCACTCTTTATTGGCTCGTTTCATAGGAATAGAGTAGTCAAAGTAATTGCGCCTATCACTGAAGGAAGCCAAGAGTCACTCAGGGCTTTAGTACAACACTACTCAGCTTGTTATAGTCCATTAGTGGAAAAAAGTATAATCCTTCTTGTCCAGTAAGCAAGCAAGGGAACCGGCTCCTTCCATCCTTTCGTCTCGCCACAACACAAGCTGTGATATAATCTGTCTATACCTTATTCGGTTCAGTCAGATTATTCAGTAAGATATGGTTTGATGTTTGAGGCCTCGCTTCACTAACTTAAGTCTGTTCCTCATGAACTACGTTAGCTAGGCGCGGGTCCTTCCCCCTCCTAGTAGTCAGTTTGTTTTCTTGGGGAGAAATCCTTACTCTCGTTTAGTTCGAACGTAGCCCACAAGAGTCAAGGGATTGTAGGGGCGACTTCCAAAGAGAATTACGGTAAGGAGAGCTTATGGACAAAAAATGAGCATTCCGGCGGCTTTTGCCACTTATGATCAATGTTCACAAGAGCGAGATGGTTCCATGTCTTACAATGTTCAAGCAGCATTCTTGTCGGAAGTATTTTTAAGGAGGCTCGGACACCTACCAAACATCCCTGAAGGATGGAACAAGATGATGAAGAAGGCAGCGAAGGTATGGAGGAAAAGAAGGGAAGAAAACAAGGAGATCTCTGAAAAGAGGGAGGCAAAGAAGTAGTAGAAATCTTGAAAATGATACAACCCGTTCTTGGACTTAAGACTATACGTGTCGCATGCTCGATCTAGTAATCTTGGACAATTATTTTGATGAACTGTAACTAAACTAATAACGAAAAAAGAAAGAAGAGAAAGAACTGCGAGTTGACGCCTATATATACATAAGAGATTGCTTGCTTACCAAGCCATCCTGGCAAGCTCTTCTAGTTCGATTATTATTCTTGACTTGACTTATTATTATAAAAATGACTCACTATCCAAATGAAAGATGATCGATTATCTACCCAAGAAGATAGAGAGTCCCACATACGAGAAAAGGTCACAAATAGAGTTGAACTAAGTAACATTGCAAAGGTATAATGATAATAGGGTCGGGATATCCCCGCCCTCCGAACCGGACGTGAAGGTCTCCCCTCATCCGGCTCTCTGCAGGGCAATCTCCACTCACTGCTTCCCCTAATATCCTCCCTTTACCACATCATGGGGGTTTATAGGAGATCCCAGAGGTTTTGACTAACTCTACTCTAGTAGTCACTAGACTCACTATAGTAGTCCGTCTGGCTGCTCTTGCTGAAATCATTACTCTTCATTCTCCCGTGCTCTTGCAATTGCGCTCCCTAGACCACTACCATGTAGTTAGGTAGGGTCCGTAGTGACGAGAATCTAGGAATGAATGGGGATACCAATCCATATATAAGAAATATATAATTAGAGTTTTCTCCCTTTCTCTTACTCAATAGATCTATCTAGTCTGATACAGTACAATACAATACGAGACGATGGAATGCAATGGGATAGATGGTAGAGGGCTGCCTACACCCAAAAGCGATGATTCACTTGTCCCCTTGTCTATAGGGACCTCGTGGCATACAGCCGAAATGACTCCCGCTAGATAGCCGCCCATTTCTCTCTTTTTATAACCTCGTGGACGGATAAAAGAAGGGAAGTTACAGAAGGGGGCAGTGAAGGCTCGCGAAGTAGACAGCAAGCAGCAAGCAAGAGCTTTAAATTACCTTATTATTAAAGATAGGGGTGCGATTGCGCTTGACTAATATAATAGAAAGTAAAGTGACTCTATTATGATCTTACGAATCTAAAGATGTCAAAATGGAAGAACAAGCTCTTTGGCTCGCCCCTATCTCTAAAGGGGCGTAAGCACTTCACTCGCTAGGGGATGGGATTCATTCACTTGTATTTCTGCTAGCACTACAAAAAGCTCCAGTCTTAACGCCCCTACTACTGCTATGCAGCTTTTCCTCGGGTTCGTAGAGTCGGGTTTCCCGTTTACCCACAACGGATGAGCCACCCCCACCAGCGGCCACGGGTCATAACGCATTCTTCGCACTACAAATCCACTTTGAAGTTGACTTATTCGCTCAGCCAATCGTCGGAATGTGTACGAGATACCATAAGGGCCCAATATCTCAATAGCACCTTTGTCTAAAGCTTCGAATGACACTTCATATCTGAAACGTAGGAACGATCTGACTAGAAATTCATTCAAAACTTGATCGAAAAACCAACGTTTATTGAAGAAGCTATAGAGTCGATTATAAAAAGTACTAGTTTGAAAGACTCATTGGAATTGATCCGCTACGGGATTTACATTATACGCAACAGAAGCACCTGAAGTACTAAACATAATAGGTATGAGTTTTGTAATAGTTGGAGCAGCAAACTCAAATTCGGCAAGAATCTCATTTTTTGGTAGTACGAAGGGGGAATTGGTCCAAAAATTGGATGGGGGTCAAGACGCAGTCGGGCACCGGCAGCTGACTCAAGTGCCCCCAAAACAACGCAAAATGGTCACCTATTACACGGCTCACTAACTCTGCCTGTGGTGGGGGTACCTATTATTCGTCGGCGGCACACCCCTACTATACAAAGCTGACACCCTCGCCCTTTAGAGATAGGGGCGAAATAAAAAGTATTCAAAAAAAGTGTCGGAGGCCTCAAACTCATCCGGAGTTGGAGAATTCAAAAAAACACTTTCTCAAGAGGAATGCATCAACAAAACTGCCCTTCCATATAGATCGTCATGGTTTGTCAATAGATTCCTAGCTTACTCCTCTTCCTATTGATCTTGATTAGTTCCTTGTTTTTTTTGTTGAGAGTTATCTTTCTGGACCGGACCCTTTTTTAGACCGTCTCCTGAAACACCTACTTATCCTGCATGTGCTTTCGGGGCCCCTTGTAATACCCGAGCCAGGAATGTGGAATTTTCTTGTTTATCTTCCTGAAAATTATATTTTCTTAAATTCTTTGAGATTTAATTGTTACTTCTTTATTGTCGCAAAGTGCATTGCATATCGAGAGCGATAGTTAGAGAGCAGTTTCTAGTCCTCAGTAAATAGTAAAAATTAGTATTTAGTATTTTAATTTTAATATTTTAGTTGTTGTTAACTAGAGCTAATTTTGTGTTGGTTGTTATAGCTTTAAAAATGCATAAAATAGGCTAAATTGACCAACTTAAGTTAGTTGACCAAGGGCTTGACCATTGACCAAGGCTTGTCATCTTTTATTAAGCTTAAAACATTGCAAAATAAAAAAAAAACAAAGCTGAAAAACAGTAGGAGCTGGCCGAAACTTGAAGAGAAGAAAAAAAAACATTTCAACTATCAAAACTTCAAATCTTTGCGTGGGCTTGCACGGGGTTGTTTCCGAGGCATCCAACGTGGTTTTCCTAGCGACTAGAAGTGTCTAAGGTGAGGGAAGCACGTTATTTGCGCATTTGAATGTTATATGTATCAACTTTATAATTTTTGGGTTTTATCCATAGTTTGTTATTTTAATCGTTTTGATGCTTAAAAAATGTTCCTTGACAATTGTAGAACGTGTATTTATAGTTTTTTAGCATTTTCTGCGGTTGAATATCGAGATTTCAATTTAAATTGATAGTTGAATAGTAAATTATAAATAGTAAAACCTTGTTTCGATGAAGTTTCTCTGTTATGCGTTCTGTTGATGTGAAAAGATGCTAGATATGCTAGAATGCCTAAATGCATGGTTTGTTTGGATTGTGTAATGAAAAAATGAAGAAAAATGCCTTGGTGAAAGTTGGGGATGTTTAGGTCAAGTTTAGCGTTTTCTCGTTTTGCGTGATGGCATTGTCTCGGGAGGCCATGGAAGCACTTTTGGTGTGGTTATGGCGTTGGTTGGGTGTTTGGTTAGGGTAGTTGTAGTTCAAACGAGCAAAGAGGGAAATCGGGGCTTTGCGTGAATTCTAGGGTAAAGTAGGGTTTCGGGGTCTTTAGACGTGCCTTATGGTGACCTAGGAGGATTGGTGAAGTCGGTTTCCAAAACTTGTGGCTCGTTTGAAGGTAGTAGCGTTTTGAAAGTTGGGATCGTTTTGAGATTTTGCTTGTTTTCTTAATGTTAAGCCTATAGAATGCTTAATATTGCTTGTTATGCTTGTTGGAGTTGATTCTGAATGAAATGTTTATCAATTGTTGCTGTTGCGTGCGAGAGTAACCTACTTTGTTATTCTCCCACGTTTGGCTTTATTGCTCGATTGTTGCATTGTATATTGTATTGCATTCATAGAGTCAAGGGCGGTGTGATGGGCCTCTCTGGGTAGCCACGGGTTCCCAATGTTAGTTTCTCTAGCTCCGAGACCTATTCCCTTTCTCGCTTCGGTTGCCTCCCAGGGAGATTTGGGTCGTAGAATTGATGGATACTTTCGGGGTATTCCAAACTGAAGTTATAAGGTGGTTTGGGCCGGCGCATCGTCATCGAATTCGTGATTGAAAGTTGCTCGTGGAAAGTGAATCGTATCCTTTGAATGAGTGTTTATAGTTTTATTGCTTGTCTTGTTTTATTGTTGGCTTTGCTTGTGTCTCTATATGATAATTGAATGAATTGCTTGACTATTTGCATTGCATTCTCCTCTCATCTCCGTCCTTGAGACCAATAACCCTCGCTGAGCAATAGTTTTTGCTCATTCCTTTCTATACTATATTTTACAGGAGTAGTTGAAGCGGATCCTATTGAGCTAATAGAGGAGGAGGAACAAATGGAGGTGTTTCCTTGATAGCACTTCTTTGCTTAGCTGGTGGTTGGTTGCCAGACTTTTATGCGGGCCATGCTTGATGTGTTTAATGTTTGGTTGACGCTTCATTTTGAGGCTTGTAGCCTTGTATGTAGTTTCTATTTTAAGGCCTCTATGGTCTTATGTTGTAAAGTTGAAAGAATGTAAAGTTGTAAAGATATACTCACTTGACTAGTAAGAAATGCATGCTAATGGTTTAACTGCTTAGTGGCATAAGTACTTGTGTAGTATGCATGACATTTTTGCTTTGCAAAGTTGTTAATGAGAAGATGTATGTTTTAAAAGAAAGTTGGCTTGTTTCAAACGAATATTGCGGCTTTCGCGAATATTATATTGAATGTAGGGTTTTCGGATCGTCCACGGTACAGGGGAGACTCCGTCAGTGTGTGGGGTCCGGGCTTGGCCTTTTGCGGGGTCGGGTCGGGGCGTGACACCCCTACTCATTCAATCACTTGCTTGTGATTGCAGCCATTCCCCGAAAAGGGAGATGTGAGATTTGAAGATGCTCGACCAACGGGAGAGGTTTGAAGATGCTCGACCGATAGAGATAGGAATAGAGACACTCCCATTCAGTTCATGTGACGAACCAAACATCGTTAGGTCCCGAATTCTGCGAACCACCGGATCTAGATCAAGATCTCCGTTATGCCGTATGATATATCGATCCGTAGAACTGACTTTCAGTTGTAAGTCATCCATTATGTTCCTATCTAAAGTGAGGCTAGGCTGTTTCATAGAGGTGCGCTTTGCTCAGCCACATGATGAACATGTTTTAAGCTAACTGCATATAGAGCTCTTAAGCGGAGCTTGTGGTCACTCGTTCCTTGCTTGTTCCAAAGAGCTTCAGATCTGATTCTACACTACATACGATATTCCATTCCAGCCCTCCTAGCTCTTCGCTTGCTTGTACAAAGAGCATGCCCGAGGAGGCTACTACGCTCATCGCGCACTTGCATTACCAACTGAGCTTCGCTACTGCTTCGTGCAGCTCCTACGCCTACCACGAACTTGAATCATCACATGGCTGCTAAAGTAAGCTAAGCTTCACATGGCCTTGAGGAAGCCAAAAGAGCCTCTCCTCTCACAGCCGAAGGCTACGCAACATGTTGGAGAGCTTTTAGATCCCGCCCTAAAACGGCCATTCCCCTAGAGTTCCGAAGTGATCCTCATTCTCACCGCAGCCTTCTTAAGCCGAAAGAAAGCCGGGCAAGAATCTCATGGTAGTACGAAGGGGAAGCAGAATCGTATCCGGTAGTGGTTCTTCGGATCGATCACAGATTCTCGAGTTGACCTCTCTTGTTTCCATCCTCCCGTGAGAAGGTAAAGAGCAAAACCAACCCATAAAACCACTAAACCTATACCCCTATTAGTAAAGTTTCTTTGTGTCAGCTAACTTCATCTCCTTTAGCTGTTGGCTTTGGGCCCAAGCATTTCCAGGTGATGCATCCGGATGCTTTTAGGATGATGATGATCATGTCTCGGAGGGATGAGGAATTGTTGATGTTCTCTTTCTTTTTTTACATTAAAGTACACTCAATCCACTTATTTCTCTTTTGAATATGGTCTTATCAACTCAGATATCTTCCCTATACTTTAAAGCGAAGTGAAACTCTCACCTTGAATTGGCATAAAAAGCTGACTCACCATGCTTCTTCTGACTTTTTGGGACAAAACGAAAAGTAGGCTTTTTAGGGGTCTTCTTTGTATCAAGAGTTGTTTGCTTAATCTTCAACTTTCCGAACTTCTTCACCTCTTATTTGAATTCCTATATTCTGAAGGACAACATAGGGCTCAATTGGTCGTTTGAGGTCGATAGGCATCACTTTCTTGATTTCAGTATTACGAATATCTCAAGCCCTTGTTGTCTTCTGATCTACGACCAGCCTCTACCCCACCTTAGACGCATCACTGGACCAGAAAGAAAGGTGTGAAAAGTACACACCAACAAGTCAATTCTATTCCTTTTTGACTCCGCCCCTACCGGACTATAGCCCTAGACCCTATACAGCAGCCTGGGCTAGAGCTTCAAAGAACGGATCTTCCTTCTTGGCCTTGACTCCACTTGGGCAGATGGGAACTCCATCTTCACCCCAATGCAGCCATTGAACCAGCCCAGCCGGGGACCCCGAATGATGAAAAAGTTGAATTGACGAACGGACTCTTTTGAAGCTATCGGTACCATGATGTGTACTGGACTGAGCCAAGTTCAAGCCCCCAGAACTGAGAGGAAGAGAAAGACGGAATGCCCTTACCAATGTCACGGAGAATAGAGCCCTTACGTACCAAATGGTTCAATCTTATAATACACAGCTCCCGTCAGATAGAACGTCTATCAATTGTGAATGAGCGGATCAGGCTTGCTTAGAATGGTGGACAGGCCTTGACTGGAAGTGCCGAAAGAACCACTACAAGGGGGGAGCCGTCTTTCATACCCATGCTATGACCCTTGCTATGAACTTCTCATGCCAATTCCCCAAGACCTCTTGTACCCTTTTGTCGAGCAGCCCTTTCATACTTTCTTTTTCATATAAATGAAAGGCAAACTTTGTTATTTCTCATGCCCTTTTAGAGCTAAAAAGGAGTTGACCAGCCCTTTTGCCTAGTCGATTTCCTTCATCATTCTTTTGGTCAGTCCTTCTTCTGGCCAAAGAGACTTCTGGAGAAAGGTCCGGCTTAAGACACCTTGATTTGGAAAGCGATCGATGATCAATCCATCTGTCTGCACTTCCTCCTGGTCCTGCTGTATCTCTGCCTAGGACTTTTTTTGATTTTGGAATTTCTTGACCCAGCTTGGAATGAAAGGAGACCTCCCGTAGGTGGCCTCTTGCCTCTCTTGCTTCCAAGTGAACACCCAGGTGAACCGTAGTGCCTAGGTCCTTCCCCTTTCTTTTCTAAGTCAATTATGCTTCGGTCTTGCTTTCTTTTCTTCATTAATCTCTCTTCACGCCCCCGCCTTTGTACAATTAGAATCCTAGCACACGTCTTTTTGAACTATGAAAGCTGTTTGTATACTTGCGTAAGAGGCTTTTTCCGTGATTCCAGTTAGGGACTCGGGTGCCCTTATTTCATATCTTTATTGGTACTGCCCCATAAGAAGAATCAGTAGGCTAATCAAGTAGCCTTTTTGTAAAAAAGCTCGTGAGGCTTATTGAGCTAACAGGTAATCTGTAGAAGTTGATGGGCTAAATGTGTTTTTCCGGCTTGGGTCAAATGTACTCAATTAGAGTCCCGAAAGTTTTAACATAAAGATGGCCCAATTCCGATCTGCAAACTCACCTCTAATCTGATACTATTCAATGTCCATTTACTGATTATGGTGGCCCAGGCCTGTAAAGACGTAGCAAAACTTGATGGATCAAAATTCGTGCTTCAACCCAAGCCCATACATGGGCCAAGCTGATATAAGAAAAAAATGGAACTTTTGAGGTGTAATACCCTTTTTATTGTTATTTATTTATCCTTATTCAATTATTCTTATTCATGTAAAGTACAATAATGTGTTTCTATTTTTATTTGCAAAGTATACAAAATACTAACTACAGTACACGAAGGATGGGTTATTAAAATTTATATTCCATTAATCTGTTCAAGATCAAATTATAAAAAATGAAGATGTTATTGTCGATGTCTCTATCTTTTTAGATTTTTGCATATTTTTTGCTTTTCTTTAAAAAAATTATCGTTCACTGTATAATTGATCCTAGTTTGAAAAAGTAGAGATTTCTTGTTTGTTTGTTTTTTTCCCCTTCTCTTTAGATGTTTAGAGCATTAAAGCTTGGATTTGTAAATCATAAACATGTGATCCTTTCCTAAGTAAACAAATATTTTAAATCTACATATGAATATTATTTGTTCTACTATTTATCGTGCCCTTTTTTGAATTTTTAGCATGATTAAATAAATATTTTTGGATGATCGAATACTAATATTTCCCTCCCAAAAACAAAATACTTGAAGTTTCATAAATGTATTACACAATTACATGCGTATATTTGAATAATCTTTCTCTTTTTTCGTATAAAAGTGTAAAAACAATTTCATATTATGTTTAGTTGAAATTTCATAAATAACTCTTTTTCTTTCTTTTTTTTTAACTGTTGCATTTCAATTAATACTCTAGTTTTTCGATCCATTTCATAATAAACTCTAACCGGTCAAAACTTTGTCACTTTATCCATCATTTTTTAATTTCAGAAATATAATTTGCAATTGGCCACCACCTTATATTTTTATTTAACACACCAACTTTTATTCTTTGATTTTTTCTTTTCATAGATCAAAAAAGAATATCCTTTTATGTATTGGTTTCTTTTTGTCAACTTGTATATATTGGTTAAAAAATTCACATATACAACGAAGTGCCCATTGTCCCACCAACCCCTCACCAACCCAAAAAAAAAAAATCATAATAGAACCAAAAAAAGGACAAAATTACACGTGTCCATTTGGGTATTTTTGGTGTAATTATAGGAAAACTCGCCACCGAATCTTCACTCATCTTCCAGCTTTCAAGCTTCCAACTGCTTGCAAATCCTCTCTTTCCTTTTTTCTAAACTGGTCCTTTGCACTTTGCTGAATTTCACTTAAACCCCCAAAATGGCAGGTATTATTATTTTTCACCTCTCTAAAGTTTATTTTTTCTCCATTTAATTAAAAATGCTATTATTTAGATATTGTTCATTAAG
Organism: Ehretia macrophylla; assembly: GCA_037974665.1. NCBI lineage: Eukaryota > Viridiplantae > Streptophyta > Magnoliopsida > Boraginales > Ehretiaceae > Ehretia > Ehretia macrophylla. The sequence continues at coordinate 31,151,678 of CM075781.1, forward strand.
TGCAATTATTATTTTTATTTAATTAAGTGGGTTTTTATTGCTTTTTGCAATCCTGCAATGGTTATCGACTTGGCTTTTATTAATTTTTGGCCCTTTTAGTATAATATTTATAGTTATTTTTATGCGTTGTTATTAACGCTATTAAATTACCACTCCATTTAAAAGCATAGTCTACAGACAATGGAACAAGTATAAGAGTTAGAATTTGAGTTAAAAATTTGTTCTTGCATTGATTTTTATTGTTGGGTTTAATTTAACATGATTAAGGAGGATATATAAGAAAATTGCAAGCATGGAAGATTAAGCAAATTTCAAGATTAATTATTAAGCATTTTTAAAAATAAAGGAAGCTGATAATGTTGCAAATTTCTTTAATTTTTATTGCAGCAGTGTCCGGGAAGGTTGTCCGACATGTTCTGGTAGCACAGTGCTGCCAGCAGAATAGGCAGTTCAGCGCACAATATCGAGAGGACTGTTGTATTCCTAATAGGCGCAACGTTCTTCCCTTCCTAGGAGGAGGGAAGTTGTTGGCATGGTCTGGTGGGAAATCCACCGTGCATTTGCGCGCGTTGTCAAAAGTTAACCGAGGAATTGTTTACTGCAATGGTCTGTTCTAGACTCTTACCTATTCAGGTTGATATTGGATTCAACCATCATCTCTTTTCAGACCCTTCAAAAAGACATAAAACCTTTGATGTGCATCGCATCGCATCTAGCTTTTTGTGATCGGTATCTGTTTGATACTTGATTTGCTGTAAAGGCAGTGTGATTTGTCAGAACTAATAATTGGTTTTATTTATGTTTGTATTGCTCCTTAACTACATATTATGCTAATCAATGGACATTTCTTGCAGCTGCTTCATCCACTACTGCGGTGTCAGCTCTTGAGAAAGCTGATTTTCTTAAGCTTCAAAATGGCAGGTACTGGATTGCAACTTCATATCTCTAGGCTAGAAGATGTTCTTAATGTGTTTGAAGAAAACTCTTTTACTTGTCAAAGCAAAAAATTGCCTTTTTCTGGCAGTTCGTCATATGGATCTGCTACCCAGAAGTTATTATCTCTGTTTCTTTTTGCAGAAAGAAGACTCTTTATTTTCCAACTTTTTCACATTCTTTATGCTGTATTGTTCATCATCTTAATGTGACTGGTAGATTAAATTCTTTATGAAGGGAAAAAACTTTCGTGCTTCCGAGACAAATATAAGATGACGCTTCCTGAAAATAATTTGGTCTTAGAGAGTTTTTGTGGATTTTCTTTTATCACTTTTGTCATATAATATTTTCCTTTTATTTCTTTTTCTTAGAAGATGTTAACAACCAGGTTGAGCTCACTCCTTCTCACCTCAGTTATTGTTTGTTTTGCGAAATCTTGTGATTACTAGTTATGCTACAGATCCATGGTTTGCTTGAGTTAGGGAAATTTTGTTTACAAAATTGTATTCTATACAATCTTCTGCTGTTTCGCATAATTAATGGTCGTGTTCATTACTATACGATGTTAAACTCGTGAAATCTAAGGAAGGTAGCATTAGTTGTTCAAAGTTCATCCTTTAGAGGACATCCAATTAAGATGATCTGGTGATTCATGATCTGGATATTTATATAATGTGCATGCGCCATGTATATGCTCTAAGTGATAAACTGAATTAAACTGAATTAAGGCACATAATGATGGTTATTCTCTAACTATTAATGCCTAATTGCAGTGATATTCGAGGTGTTTCTGTAGCTGGTGTTGAGGGAGAGCCTGTTACCCTAACTGAACCCGTTACAGAAGCCATAGCAGCTGCATTTGCTGCATGGTTGCGGAATAAAAAGAAAGTTGATGCAGATAAACGTTTGAGAGTTTCTATTGGTCATGACTCACGTATATCTGCACAGAAGTTACAGGTACTGAAATCCTTGATTTCTTGGATTTGTATCCTGACAAAATGCTTATTATTATTAATTATATGCTTTGGTTGAGGCTCATAGTGGAGTCTCCATGAAGTTATTGAGAGAAAGAATGAATATATAAATGATACTTCAGTTAGATGAAACACAGAGAATGTCTCATGATCAGAAGCATGATCTTAGCAGCGAAGATAATGAGGCAATATCCTGAAATTTGAAGAGTAGAGTTATTATGATGAAGAAGATGAAGCCATATATGTATTTTCATATAAAAGGACTAAACCAGAATAGCTGTATATTGAAAATTAATTCATTTGGAGGTCGAAAGATAACCGTGGTATTAAGTATACCATGTCTTTAAAAAAAGCTCGACTAATCTAAGCAAACTCATTCATTTGGATGATGAGAATAATAAAGGAGTATATGAAGTCAACAAATATTTTTCAAGTATTCAGAACTTAAAAGCATGGTCAAATGTTTTGATTAGCTTCTTTGACTCTAGTTGAAGTTTTGTTAAACATTTCTTCCCCCATACCCTCCCCCTCCCCCTCCCCCCCTGTTACTAGGGTAGATGACAAAGATTTGCAAATCAAACTTCACGACTCTAAGGCTCATGGCAAATGAATATCCCATTAGACAAACATATTAGGTAATCGAAGTTAATTTTACAGATTACCTTAAAGGATGAGGTAATAAATTGGAAGAGTAAGCAGAAATATGAAGTATTTCATCATCTGTCTTCCTGTTCTTCTCCAATCTCTATATATCTATTATATGCCTTATTTGCTTCAAGCATTTGGGAAATTACAATTTTCTCCCTTTCACTATTTTCTTACTTAAAGAAGTTTTCTTTTTCCTATTCCAAGTCTTCTATTTGTAGCGATAAAGATTATACAAAATTGGAAATTTGTGTTTGCGAAAGCAGACTTACCGAAATAGAGGGAAAGAGAATGTTGTATGCTGGTTTTGCTGTTACAATGGGATGCTATATGCAATATGCATTGTATGCTAAAGCAGACTTACTGAAATAGAGGGTTTAATTTCTCTACAGGTATCAGTTTGCATTAAGAATATCAATTGCTTTTATCTGATGACTAAACATTGGATTGTTCAATTTTCAGGATGCGGTGTCACGAGGGCTTGCTAATGCTGGTGTGGATGTTATTCAATACGGGTGGGTGTTACCTTTCGATTATGTGCAGATGCTATCCTTGATCACTTAGACCAAGCAGTAAAAACAAGACAAATAATGGATACCGTCCTCTATGTAAAGTGTAGCTGGCGAGATGTGAATTTTGCCTTTTTTGACAATTCATCTTCTCTACTACTCGTAGCACAGATTTATGGAAATTGAAACTTTGGTTCAGCTTTTGATTAAATCTATGGAGTCGAACTTGACCTCCAAAATCAATTCTGGAAAACCTGAGAACTACAAAACTAAGTTCTACATGATTCGTTTTGTGTAAATTATGGCAGAGGGACATGACATACTGGCTATTATGGATTTTGAACTGCTGAGAAATCATTTTGTTTGCTTTGGGATAGCTTGTGCATCACTAGTCTGAATTAAATTGGCATTTGAGAGCTAGTTTAAGGCCTCTTAATTTGGTTTATAACTTGTGATTCTTGGATTTCCTTTTCTATTTGTTTTATGCGGTCATGTTGACCTACTCTAGACTGCAGTTTGCCTTCTTTTTTTTTCTGTGCGATTGATTTGGTTAGCGGTTTCCCACTTCATGATCAGCCTGTGCACGAGACTTGGAGGTATCCGACCAGAACCAGGAACCATCAGTATATACTATATTCTTATATTTATAGTTCTCTGTGGTAATGTGGTTGATGTCTAACAAATCTGTGCAGTTTAGGTCATTAAGAAATAAGTTTCACTGACGATAGGGGTTTCTTTTTTGTAGATTAGCATCCACACCAGCGATGTTCTATAGCACAATTACTGAAAATGAAGACTTTTTATGTCCAGTGGATGGATCCATCATGATAACAGGTAATATACATATGTGCATCTTTTTCCCGAATCTTATGAAATAATAGAAGCCTGTAATAACCTTGACTTCCACTTGTTGTGAATCTTGTTACTTGTCTATGAACAGCAAGCCATCTCCCCTACAATAGGAATGGATTTAAATTCTTTACTAGTGCTGGAGGACTTGGGAAAGCTGACATCAAAGACATTTTGGAGCGCGCGGGAAATTTGTACGGTTTAAATACAGAAACAAAAGTTTCTCCCTCAGTGAAAAGAGTTGACTACATGAGTGTTTATGCATCTAATCTTGTAGCAGCAGTTCGCAGAGCTGCAGGAGATATAGGTAAAATTTCTTTAATATGCTTATGAGTTGTGACCACGGCAGACTCAGTTCTGATAAACGAAGAAACAAGATAAACATTTAGTATTCACTTTCTTATCGCTGATAGGAATTTATTTCATATTAGGTTTTATTATAGTGTTGTAACTTGGCCTCAAATATTTGTGAGATCAACACCTTGCATTCCACTATCTATCTTATAAATGTCATTCCATTTTCTATCACTTTGTTACCCCTTACCATATGCGAACTCATGCTTGTTTATTTTTATTAAAACTTTCAATTCTCAGAGCGGCCGCTGGAGGGATTCCATATAATTGTTGATGCTGGAAATGGAGCTGGAGGTTTTTTCGTTGTAAGTTTCAGGCACTAGATTATGTATCTTTCTTCTCACTGTCTTCTACTCAATTCAACTAATAATCAAAACCAGAGGAAGAGGAATTTTGGCAGCATTTGGTAAATGCTATCAGTGTAGTTGTTTTATATTAGGTTCTGGTTATAAATTTTTTAGAAGAGCCACGTCCTGATTGTTAAGTTATAGAACTTCCATTATTTTATCAAAGACTTTCTTCTTTAAGAACTTGTAGTTTATGCCAAAAACCAAATTTTTGTGGCATTTCCCCAATACATGCTTTTACTGAATTAGTATCCTTTTCTTTTCGGGTCAGAATTCTACTTAATTATATATGCAGATCTTTCAAGTAAACAAGGAGTCTATGCCATAGTGTGGTTATGTAAAGTATTACTTTTGAGATGGAATATTAGGTGTCAAAAGCACATTTCATAGTTATGCCATCAACTCAGCAGTATCAACTTGGTATATACCAACTTCCTTGTTCATTGAGAAATTAAGATATTTAAGATTATTAGCGAGAGAGTTAATTTGAATCCTAGTAAAACAGGGAGATCCGGAAAAAAAAAATTATATATTAATCACAGGGGAAAGAGTTGCTATTATGGAATACTTGCTTAACTGGAAGCTTGCTATCAACCCCTCAATATTTGCAAGCCTGCCCTGCTAGGATTAACTGCCGGGAGACGTTGACTGGGTATGACTCTAGACTATATTTCCTGAAGTGCTGCTTCAGAAAGTTAAAAGTTGCACATGCCATATAAGTGTATGAGCCTCTTCTTGCTCTTTTTTCATTGAAAAATGAGGGAAGACATATCCATATGAGCTTTTACTTTGATTTTGGAGAGAATATGGCAAATTAGCTTTTTCTATTATACCAAGCAATGACCCGAAGACAATGAAAATTGAAGCAGAGATGCGAAAATATCATTTAGCCAACCATGGTTCCATACGAAGGTCATCTACTGATATAGTGCATGTCATGGCTTTGAGTAGCTGCCTGCAAATGGAGTTAGATGCAGCTCAGGTTAAGATGATTTATATAGGCTATTCTCATGCTGTCAAAGTACTAATAGACCTTTGGTGGGGCTAATCTGTATATTGTCTAATTAGGTGATAGTATTCATCCCTTCAATCCTAAGAATACTTGATAAGCTAGTTCTGAAGACAGCAGATTCAGCTATAAACTAAAGCTATGGACAGCTGTAATCACTAACTATTTATAATAGAAGTTAGTAATGGTGTACAGCTGGCATAAAATATCTAGTCAGTTAGCTATCATGTGCATATATGATTTGTAGTCTAAGCTGAATATTATAGCTTAACAGATCTCTATAAATAGAGGTCACTGTGTACATTTTTCATTTTAAGTAATGAGAAAATATCTTACTCTCTCTCTCTAGAGTTTCTGTTATGGTATCATAGAGCCTAGAAGATTCTGCCACCATTGGAGCTCCAATAAAGGCTTCAATTTTTTTTCGAAAACAAGCATTAATCAAGCTGTTTTCTCCATTTTCTGTGGTGCAACACCATTATTGAAGCAATCTCAAGCTTTGCAAGGTCAAAAACCACTCTTCTCACTTCTATCAAACCCTAATTTCAACCCTAGGGTTTCGATTTTGCAATTCTCCAATTCTACTCAACTCATAATCTGAATAATCTCATTCAGATTAAGCTGGATAATACAAATTACGTACTGTGGAAAACACAGGTACAAACAGCTCTTGAAGGCCATGAATTGTTTGACTATGTGAATGGAACAATCATCAGTCCAAGCAAGGTCATCACAAATGGAGAAGGTGCTTCAGTTCTCAATCCTGCTTACTCGACCTGGTATATCATCAATCAGAATCTGAAATCATGCCTTTTTGCATCAATTTCACCTTCTGTATTGCCTCAGATACTACATTTACCTACTGCTACTGCTATCTGGACTGCTCTGTCCACTAGATTCAGCTCCTTAAGTAGAACTCATATTCATCAACTTAAACTTCAACTGTTCAATCTTAGCAAAGGTCAAAACACCATGCAAATTTACTTAGACCAGCTGAAATCACTTACTGATAGCTTAGCAGCAACATGAGAGGTCCTTAGTGAGGATGATTGGGTTCTGTATGCTCTAAAAGGACTTCCTACAGAGTATGAGTCATTTAGGCAGTCCATTAGGACCAGGTCCACATCTATTTCTCTTCAAGAACTGAGCAGTTTGCTCATTTCTAAAGAACTGCATCAGAAACTTCCCAAACCAGTGACTTACCTTCCAACCCTTCCTACTGATCTGCATGCTGCACTGTATACAAAATATAATCAATCACAGAACAATACTTTCAAAGGTAAGGGCAAAAACAACAACAGAGGAGGTGGCAGAGGTCAACAGAATCAAGCTAGAGGGGTTCTAGGCCCTATGCCCCCTCAGTTTTCTCCTGGTTCATCTCAGTTCACACCTTCACCTGGTCCACCTCAGTATTCTCAACTGCACTATACTGCTCAGCCTCAATCTACCAAAATACACTGTCAGATTTGTGGGAAGCCTAACCACACTGCACTAGAGTGTTGATATAGGCTTGACACTGTCAAATATGCTAATCCTAACCCACAGACACCAAAGCAAGCTTTCACAGCTCAAGTGGCATCACATTATCCTCCAACTGCACAACCATACTGGTACTTGGATTATGGAGCTAACACCCATGTAACTAATGACCTCTCTTAGCTTCAAATCTCCTATCCCTATTCTGGCCTTGAGACTGTTTCAGTTGGAAATGGTCAAGCTCTTCCTATTCACAGCACAGGACATGGTAACATTACTACTCCTCAATCCTCTTTTTCTTTATCCAAAGTCCTATATATTCCTCAAATTTCATCTAATCTACTCTCTGTTCACCAACTTACTGAGGATAATAATTGCTTTATTGTTTTTACTGATAAAGAGGTGACAGTTTTGGACAACACTACTCACCAAGTGAGGTTCCAGGCCCTCTATAAATAGGGGCTTTATGCTCTTCTTGCTCTCAATTCGCTTTCCAGTCCACACTTTTCTCAAGTTTTCAACTATAGCACTACTCCAAGGGAGCCAACTACAGAGCTCTTGTGGCACTACAAGTTAGGCCACCCTTCTGCCTTACCTTCTAGAGTTCTTTCTAGTCAAATAAATGTTAAACTGCCTCAGCAGCTTGTCAATTGTTCTGCATGTGCAGTTTCTAAATCTCATAGGTTACCTTTTCAATTATCTCAATCTGTAACTCATTCACCTTTTGAAATCATACACTCTGATGTATGGGGCCCTGCCCCCTTTCCCTCTTGTCAAGTATATAGATATTATCTTCTGTTCATAGATGATTTTTCAAGATTTTGTTGGTTATGTCCTCTTAAATTGAAGTCAGATGTTTATGATGCCTTTAATAGCTTCAACACTTTGATTCAAACATAGTTTAAAACCAAAATTCAGTTCTTTAGAGCTGATAATGGTACAGAATATGTAAACAACAAATTCAAACTTTTGCTTCAGTCCCTAGGCATTATTCATCAAACAACCTGTTCATACACCCCTTAACAAAATGGGAAAGTTGAAAGAAAACATCTTCATTTAGTTGAAACTACACTAGCTCTTCTTAATCAAGCATCCTTACCACATAAATTTTGGATGGAGGCATTGGCAACTGCTAATTATCTCATTAATAGAATGCCTACTCCAGTTCTTTCTCATAAGACTCCCTATGAAATTCTCTATTCTAAGCATCCAGACTACACAATCCTCAAAGTTTTTGGGTGTCTTTGCTATCCTTGGCTGAGACCATATACCTCTCATAAATTGGAAAATAGGTCAGCCCCTTGTGCTTTTATAGGTTATTGCCCCTATACAAAAGGATACAAGTGTATATCCACTAGCAAGGTTTATGTCTCACGACATGTTAGGTTTGTGGAGAATGTGTTTCCTTTTTCCTCACTAACATTGTCTTCTCCCCCTCTTATGAGTTTATTCATGTATCCTCTTCTCAAGAAGACCTATCTTCTGCTATTTCCTATCTCCCAACTTTCAGTACTTCTGCCTCTTCTCCACCTAATTCCACTGATTCTAAATTTGAACTGTCTTCTTCTTCTTCTACAACTCCTACATCTAATTCCTCCAATCCTTCTCAATCTGTCCCTATACCTAATGCTTCACCTGACCTACAAAACACTTCATTCATCTCTCCTGAATCTCCAAATGCTTCTTCTTCTCTATCCCCTAACTCTAGTTCCTATACTTCATCTTCTTTTTCTTCTTCTGCTTCTAATTCTTCTGATCCACTCACCAATTTAGCACCTTCCTCTCTTCATCCTATGCTCACTAGGTCTAAAACAGGGTGTTTGCCACCTCCCATATACCAGTTGCATACACTAATCACTACACCTGCAGTCACTGAACCATCATCCTATAAGGAAGCTTCTAAGTATAACTGTTGGGTTAAAACTATGACAGAAGAGTGTGAGGGTCTTCAACAACAACAGACATGGGAGTTGGTCCCTCAACCTCTTAATAGAAATCCTATAGGATGCAAGTGGGTATATAAGATTAAGAGGCATGTTGATGGGACAGTTGCAAGGTTTAAAGCTAGGCTTGTAGCCAAAGGCTATTTGCAAGCTGAAGGACTGGATTATACTGAAACATTCAGTCCAGTGGTTAAACCACAGACTATCAGGGTAGTTCTTTGCCTGGCTCTTCACTATCATTGGCCTCTCAAGCAATTGGATGTCTCCAATGCATTTCTACATGGTAAACTTGCAGAAACTATTTACATGACTTAGCCACAAGGTAAACTTGCAGAAACTATCAACTTGTAACCCTGCAGTCACTCCTCCAGTGGTTAAACCACAGACTATCAGGGTAGTCCTTTGCCTGGCTCTTCACTATCATTGGCCTCTCAAGCAATTGGATGTCTCCAATGCATTTCTACATGGTAAACTTGCAGAAACTATTTACATGACTTAGCCACAAGGTAAACTTGCAGAAACTATCAACCTGTAACCCTGCAGTCACTCCTCCAGTGGTTAAACCACAGACTATCAGGGTAGTCCTTTGCCTGGCTCTTCACTATCATTGGCCTTTCAAGCAATTGGATGTCTTCAATGCATTTCTACATGGTAAACTTGCAGAAACTATTTACATGACTTAGCCACAAGGTTTTCAAGATCCAGTCCATCCTAATTTTGTGTGCAGACTCAAGAAATCTTTATATGGCTTGAAGCAAGCCCTTAGAGCTTGGTTTCAAATGCTCACCAGCTTTCTTATCAATCAGGGATTCTATGCTAGTTCTGCAGATTCATCCTTGTATATACACAAGTCCTCTACTGATTTCACTTTGCTCCTAATCTATGTGGATGATCTTATTCTTACTGGTAGTTCTTCCACCTACATTACTGCTCTAATATCTGCCATGAGTACAAAATTTGCCATGAAAGACTTGGGTTTGTTGCACTATTTTTTGGGGATAAAGGTGCAGTCTACTCTTAAGGGTGTGTTGTCTAAATATGCTCAAGATTTACTCAAAAAGGCTGGTCTATCAACCTGTAACCCTGCAGTCACTCCTACACAATCTAAGACTACTTCTCCTTCAGCTCCATATTCTAATCCTACAAATTTCAGAAGTTTAGTGGGAGCTTTACAGTATCTTACCATTACAAGGCCTGATGTTCAATATGCTATCAACACATTATGTTAACATATGCATCATCCAACTATTGCAGACTATGCAGCCTTAAAGAGAACACTTAGATATATTCAGGGCACTCTCGCACATGGCTTACTATTTCAGTTAGGACCTCTGAAATTATATGCATTTTGTGACTCTGATTGGGCTTCAGATCCCATGGATAGGAAATCTACATCTGGGTATTCAGTGTTCTTAGGGCCTAATTTTATCTCTTGGTCATCAAAGAAACAAGCAACAGTCTCAAGATCATCTACAGAATCAGAATATAGGACCTTAGCTTATGCAACCACAAAACTGAAATGGCTTTCCTATCTTCTCAAGGATCTCCATATTCCAGTGCAGCCTCCTATATTACACTGTGATAGTGTTTCTGCCATGGCCTTAGCATCAAACCCCGTGTTTCATGCTCGTACTAAGCATATAGAAATCGACTACCATTTTATTCGGGAACAAGTTGTGGCTAAAACTCTGCAGTTATCCTATATACCTACTTCAAAACAAGTGGCAGACATTTTTACAAAGCCACTCTCAAAGGCTAAGTTCATCTACCTTAGAGGCAAGCTTCCCTTGGTGTCCCAAGTTCAGCTTGAGGGGGGCTGATAAGCTAGTTCTGAAGACTGTAGATTCAGCTATAAACTAAAGCTATGGACAGCTGTAATCACTAACTAGTTATAATAGAAGTTAGTAATGGTGTACAGCTGGCATAAAATATCTAGTCAGTTAGCTATCATGTGCATATATGATTTGTAGTCTAAGCTGAATATTATAGCTTAACAGATCTCTATAAATAGGGGTCACTGTGTACATTTTTCATTTTAAGTAATGAGAAAATATCTTTCTCTCTCTAGAGTTTCTGTTAATACTGTTGCATGTATGCATGGTTAAAGCTTTAACATTTGCAAGTCAGATTAATTTGTAAACTTATCATGCTAATGCATTGCTGATATCATCATTTAATATGCATAGTATCTTAGCAATTGTAGTCGAACTTCTGAACACTTGTGGACTTCTAATTGTGGAATAAGCATTTTGGTACTGAATGGTTAAGCCTGTAAAGTAATTTAGTGATGACTAGTTTTTTATGCTTGTTAGATCAATTAAGTTCAATTTTTGTCTCTGAATTTAGTTATATTATCATTTGATCTTTATGGTTGTTCAGGGCAAGGTGCTTGAGCCTTTGGGGGCTACTACTTCTGGCAGCCAGTTTCTAGAGCCAGATGGTAACATTTATACTGAGACTTTCAAGGAAAATCCTGAAAGAGTTTGTATTAATCATGAATTATATGTTGGTGTAAGGTATGTTTCCCAATCACATTCCTAACCCGGAGGACAAGGCAGCAATGAAAGCTATCACAGAGGCTGTACTTAATAACAAGGCTGATTTGGGAATTATATTTGATACAGATGTTGACAGGTGATAGCTTGACTGATCTTTGCATCAGTTTTGGATTAAAATTGTTTTGGTTATTCTAAATAAGACTTTTCATCAGATCTGCTGCCGTGGATTCCTCTGGTCGAGAGTTTAATCGGAATCGTCTGATTGCTCTTATGTCTGCTATTGTTCTGGAGGAAGTAAGCTTTTCTGACCAAACTGTCCAAGGATCATTGCTTTTAATTTGAATCTAATTTTCCTTTTCTGTTTGCCTTTTCTTCCTGCACCCTTGGACTAGCATCCGGGTACTACAATTGTCACAGATAGTGTGACTTCAGATGGGTTGACAACATTCATTGAAAACAAACTAGGTGAATGCAACAGCCTACTCTCCTTTCATTTTTTTCCAACAGTAGATGCAGTCAAATAATTGTTTCTTTCACAGGAGGGAAACACCACCGATTTAAAAGAGGCTACAAGAACGTTATTGATGAAGCCATTCGTTTGGTAAGTTATCGCCTTAGATGCATGTTACTTGTAGCTTGTTAACTTTCCTGATTTTCCGAATTCTGGGTTATAGTATCTATATATTCTTCCTTGCAATTGTTAACTACTTCCTCTTTTCCCAGTGCATATTTGGGTGGTGGGGATGGGGGGCATTAGGAGACCCCAATATGATCTTGGCATGTACTAAAAGTGAAGGCATCATAATTAGGGATTGAACTCTCCCTTCGAAATGGGTATGCTGATCTTTTTGCTTTAAGTTTTTCAGTAAAAAGCTGAGCCTTTAAATGTCTTTGAAATATCATTCTTTCTGATTCTTTTGCTGGAATCTTCAGTAATAGCAGATAGCATTTATGACTATCTTGTAACAGCGCTAATCTGTCTAATGGATATTCAGCCACATGCAGTACTGATTTGCCTTGGTGCTAATTGTCATAGTTTTGACTCTAGTTAAAGCTTTTGCATTAGGAGAGACAGAATTATATACAAGGTGCAAAATGTTTTTGACAGAACGCTATCGGTGTGGAGTCACATTTGGCTATAGAAACCAGTGGTCATGGAGCTCTTAAGGAGAATCATTGGCTTGACGATGGTGCATACCTTATGGTACGACTCTATCCTTACCTCATTCTAGTACTTTGCTTACTTTCAGTATATGTCTTCACAATGGGTTCATTTGATCAGAAAGATACTGAACTTCTTGCCAATTCACTGAAGAGGCAGCATGAATCTGCAGAATTCTTTCAATTATAGAAGTTACTTGTCTTGAATTAATGTCTTTGGAAGTTCTTTTATAATCCATTTGTGATTAACTTGCAGGTGAAGATTTTGAACAAACTTGCATCAGCTAGAAAATCTGGAATCGGCGGTGGCAGCAAAGTTCTGAATGACTTGGTGGAGGGTCTAGAGGAAGCAGCCGTTGCTATTGAGCTGAGACTAAAAATACACCAGGATCATCCTGATCTTAAAGGAGGGTATGCCACGGCGCTTAATTCATACCCTCGCTTGATTTTTGTTTGTGAACGGCCTTTGTTAACTAGCAGTGGTGCTTGCAGATCTTTTCGTGAGTATGGAGAGGCAATAATAAAACACGTAGAAAGCATTGTTGATGCTGATCCAAAGCTTCAGAAAGCCCCCGTAAACTACGAAGGAGTGAGTTTCTCCAGTTGTCCTCCTGCCCCTCTTTTTTCTTTTTTTCTTTTTTTAATTTTTATATTCACAACTCCTTGGAAAGTCGCATTAAAATAGTCAATTCATAATAATTTAATTTGGGTCCAAGGCGCTCCCTTTTCCATTGGTGTTTTGGCAGACATGATGTATTCTCTTAAAATAAGGGTAGATTCCTGACCAATTTATGCATCCTTGAATGTAAAGATCTAGAAAAGGCCGCTTTTCTGGTTTCTTCGTTGTGCCCTGAGCAATTGATGATGGAGACTCCTACTAGAGAGATTTATCTCTCTCTCTTTCTCTCTCAGATCTAAACGCTTAAGTAATTTTCTAACTAGGTCAGGTGTTATATTAGTAGTTCATGATGAAAAGGAGCTATGGTGAAAATATACCTTTCATTAGGATGCAGTATTTGTCGAGAAAGATGATGAAAAATATACATGATGGTCTATGAAGAAAATGTAAGACTTCATGAGCCAAGTGAAAGTAGGATTTTATCCAATAACATAAGCTGAAGAAATCTCTCCCTCTTTCCCTCCCTCTCTCCCTCCCTTTCCCTCGCTTTCTGTCTTCTCACCTGCACATAGACGCATGCCGACCTTTTGTACCCATCCTCACCTGCTGGTGCCCCCATTTAGTTCAAGTAAACATGGGGCCTTAAATGGCATTTTGTAGTGTTTGAGACATCGATGATTGTTCTCTTTGTGGGCAGAAATTTTGATGAAATTTACACTTAATGGTCTCTAAAGAGTTTGATAGTTCATGATCCAAGGAAGGGAAAATAGGACTCTGGGATAAACTAAGCTATAGAAAATCTGTCTGTCTGTCTTCTCACATGAACCCCTAAAGAAAGAAAGAGTATGTGAGAGAAAATATCTGAATTGCATTGATTGATTTCATCAAAATGAATTACACGTGTTTGTGATCTATTTATAGATCTCTAAGTACAAGATAGTTAGGCACATGTGATATAACACTAATTCTGCCAACTAATGCTTAGCTGGCAGTCACTATACTCAGTTAAGTCTAACTTACTAAAGCTTAACAGAATAAGTCAATTAAGTCTATCTTATCAGAAACTATTACAATAAACTGAACTATAGTTAGGCATTCAGTTACTTATACTTTACATCCCCCCTCAAGCTGATGTTGGGCTGATGGAGAGCCAATGGCAGCTTGTGCTTGAGGTAGTCATACTTGGCCTGAGGAAGAAATTTAGTGAAGATATTTGCCACCTGTTCATTAGTAGAGATATAAGAAATGTGCAGTTGCTTAGCGATGATAGTCAAGCTCAATGTGCTTGGTTCTTGCATGAAAAACTGGGTTAGAAGCTAGGGCAAGAGCCGAGGCGTTGTCACAAGCTAGAGTAGGACCAGTGAATGGAACTCTTAGATCTTTTAGTAGGTATGTAATCCACTTAATTTATGCAGCAGTGTGTGCCATGGATCTATACTCAGCCTCAGTAGAGGACCTGGCCACTGTAGGTTGTTTCTTTGAGCACCAAGAAATCAGATTAGGGCCTAGGAAGATGCAGAAACCAGTGGTTGACTTTCTGTCCAGAGGGTCACTAGCCCAGTCACTATCTGAGTAGGCTTGGAGTTGAAATGAACCTTGTTTAAATAGTAAGCCTTGATTGATTGTACCCTTGATGTACCTGAGTGTTCTCTTGAGAGCATTGTAGTCATGTTGTGTAGGAGCATGCATGTGTTGACAAATACTATTCACAGCAAATTGCAGGTCAGGTCGTGTGAGTGTTAGGTATTGAAGAGCACCAACTAAGCTCCTAAACTGAGTGGGATTAGGATAAGGAGATGAATCAGTTTGAGTAATAGTGTGAGGTTTGGAGACAGTGGGTGTAGTAGTTGATTTACAATCACTAAGACCAGCCTTTTGGAGTAATTATTTGGCATATTGAGATTGGTGTAGGAGCAAAGTGTGTTCAGTTTTAGAAGTTTCAATGCCTAAGAAAAAGGAGAGTGGACCTAAATCTTTCATGGCAAAAGTAGAGCTCATTAGGTTAATAGTGGATTGAATGGCAATAGATGAATTACCTATAACTATAATGTCATCCACATATACTAGGATAAGAATTGTGTGTGGAGTATGTTTAATGAAGAGAGAAGTGTCTGTTGCACTGCATAGGAATCCTGTTGAAGAAGGAAAGAGGAAAGCATGGAATACCAGGCCCTAGGAGCCTGTTTGAGACCATACAATGATTTTAGAAGTTTGCAAACATGAGTAGGGTGTTGAGTTCAATGAAACCTGGAGGCTGAACCATGTAGACATCTTCCTGAAGATGCCCATGAAGAAATGCATTAGAAACATCTAGTTGTTTCAATTGCCATTTAAAATGCATTGCTATGGCCAAGACAACTCTAATGGTTTGAGGTTTTACAACTGGGCTAAATGTTTCTGTATAATCTAGACCTTCTTCTTGATGGAAACCTTTTGCTACTAACCTAGCTTTATATCTAACTATACTACCATATGCATGTCTCTTTATTCTATATACCCATTTGCATCCAATGGCCTGTCTATGAGAAGGTAAATGAACTAGCTGCCAGGTTTTCTGTTTTTGTAAAGCATCAAATTCTTCTTGCATAGCATCAAGCCACTATTTGGATGTGGAAGCTTGTTTGTATGTTGTAGGTTCAGCGATAGGGGCAGTTGTAGTGTTATGAAGTTGGTAGAGGGGTGGTGGGAGAGATCCTGTTTTGGATCTTG
Source organism: Ehretia macrophylla (assembly GCA_037974665.1). Classification (NCBI taxonomy): domain Eukaryota; kingdom Viridiplantae; phylum Streptophyta; class Magnoliopsida; order Boraginales; family Ehretiaceae; genus Ehretia; species Ehretia macrophylla. The sequence continues at coordinate 31,167,704 of CM075781.1, forward strand.
TTTGCATAGGATGTTGATTAGTTGGAGGTTGAATAGATGATTGAGTGCTAGAAGATAGACTAGGAGAGGCAGTGTTATTAGATGATATAGGAAAAGGAATATTAGGAGCAAAAGTGCTCTCTGTCCCATGAAGTGGAGAACTTGCCACTGAGAGGGGACTGGGGGAAACAGATTCAGTGTGAGGAGAGGAGATATGAGAAGATGCTGGATGGGTAAAAGTGTTGGAGAGGTCTCACTTTGAGTAATAGGAATAAGAGGACTGAAAGTAGCAGTGGACTGTAGCACTACTTGAGGTTGAGTAATAGGATTTGTTGAGGAAGAAAGAAAGGAGGGTGAAAACTGGTTCAGCTGCAATGCAGGGGAGGGTGATTTAGAGTAGGAAAATGTTGTTTCCATGAATTTAACATGTCTAGAGATGTAAATTCTATTTGTAGTAGGGTCAAGGCACTTATACCCTTTTGTAGAGTTGCGGTAACCTAGAAAGACACAAGCTTTGGACTTATTTTCTAGCTTGTGATGAGTATAAGGCTTTAGCCAAGGAAAACATAGGCAGCCAAATATTCTGAGACTATGATAGTTAGGAGGTTCTGAGAAAAGACACTGATAAGGAGACTGATTGTGTAATGTAGGAGTAGGCAATCGGTTAATTAAGTAATTTGCTGCAGCTAGAGCCTCTAACCAAAACTTAGCATGTAGATGACTATGGTTCAGTAAGGCTAGGGTGGTCTCTATAAGGTGCAAGTGTTTTCTTTCAACCTTTCCATTTTGCTCAGGGGTATGGGGGCAGGTAGTCTGATGGATAGTTCCTAATTCTTGCAGAAAAAGATTAAATTCATGACTCATGTATTCCCCCCCATTGTCTGTTCTGAATAGTTGAATTGTAGCCTTAAACTGAGTTTGAATCATGGCACAATAGCTCCTAAATGCATAAACGGCATCAGATTTTTTCTTTAAAGGATACAGCCAAGAGTATTTAGTAAAGTCATCCAAGAAAATGATGTAGTATTTGTAGTTTGAACAAGATGAAATAGGGGAAGGACCTCATACATCAGAATGGACTAACTGAAATGGTGAATTAGTAGCAGTAGTAGAAGTAGGAAAAGGGAGTTTGTGTGATTTTGCTACAGAGCAATTAGTACAATCCTTTGTAGTATGACTTATTTTTACATGTAATTGTTTAGAAAGTGTAGTAGAAGCAGAAGTAGAAGGGTGGCCCAATCTCAAGTGCCATAGTTGATCAGAAGAAGCAAAGGAACCTGTGCAGGTGCAGTTGAACACTTGGTTGGGAGATGAAGTAGATTTGAGAGATGGCATGGGATATAAACCTTTGTCACATGGGCCCTTGAACAGGATCATATGCGTATGGTTGTCCCAGATAGCCACTTTAGAATTGAACACAACAGTGCAGTTATTTTCTCGAGTAAGTTTATGAACAGAAATTAAGTTTGTGGTAATAGAGGGAACAAAGAGAGCATTAGAAATGTGGAAAGAAGTGTTAGGAGTTAGTATAGTACCAGAACCAATACCTTTCACTGGCAAGACTTGACCATTACCCACTGTGATAGTATCATTGCCCTAGTAGGTTGGATTAGGGTGAAGATGAGCCAGATCATGAGTGATGTGAGTATTAGCTCCTGAATCAAGTATCCAGTAGGGATCAGGGGTTGCAGAAGTACCAGTCTGAGCAATGTAAGCCTGTTTAGCTGGAGAGGTGGAGTGTAATTATAGAAGTCAAATCTATGCCAACACTCTAAAGCAGAGTGATTGGCTTTTCCACATATCTGACACTGCAAAGAAGAGTTCTGAGATGAAGTCTGATTAGGCTGAGTAGGCTGTCCTCTGAAATTATTACCATTGCCCCTGGAATTACCTCCTCTGTTATGATTTCTACCACCTCTATTGGAATGACTACCTCTGCCTTTAGCATTAGAGGTTTGTTTGTAGGTAGAAGAATTACTGTAGAGTGCAGTGTGAACCTCAGTGGCAGCAGAGTTATTGTTATCATTGAGAATGGCCTTGGTAGTGAGGTTGAGATTGAGTTCTTCAGTGAGTAATAAGCTGCTGATTTTTGAGAGAGTAAGTGGAGTTCTAGTCACCCTGACTGAGGACTTGAAGGAGTCATACTCAGGAGGTAGTCCTTTGAGAACATAGAGGACTAGATCTTCTTCCTTAAAGTTTCAGAAACATTTGCAAGACTGTCTATGAGACCTTTGACTTCATCTAGAAAAGACTGCATAGAATTAGAGCCTTTACTGATATTGAATAGTCTCATTTTGAGCTGATGAATGTGTGACCTGCTTAAAGAACTGAATCTTTGTTCCAGTGCTTGCCAGATGGAAGAGGTAGTGGTGAGATGCAGAACTTGAGGCAGTACTGCAGGAGTGATAGTAGCAAACAGACATGTTCTCAAGTATTGATCAACTGTGATCCAGTTGGTGTACTCAGGATTAGGAATTGTGGTTCCATTCTCAGCAGTGAGCTGCTTAGGAGGACAAGGTAAATCGCCATTAACGTGATCTAGAAGATTGCGTGCTTGAAGTATAGCTTGCATTTGAGCTTTCCATATCAGATAATTGGAGTTATCAAGCTGATTTTTTATCAAAGAGTTCAGATTTTGAAGCAGTAACTTCAGACCAAAAGGCAAAGCTTCATCTGATGGTAAAGCCATGAAAGTTATGTAGAAGAACTTGACTGCTGTGAATTATGAAGAAAATTGAAGCTTCGAAACCCTAGCTATGGAGTGTGAAACCCCAGTTAGAGAGATTGAAACCCTAGCTAAGTAGATTTTGGGGAAAAGCCTGGAAATAGAATCACAAGACTTGAAGAAGCAAGTTATGCTAAAGATCAGCTCAATTCAAGGATGGAGAAGAGCTGCGATTGTGATCGCAAGATAAGAGAAGTTAACTATGAGGACTTCAAGCTTGGAGAGCTGTGGAGAAGTCTTCTAATGGCGATCGCGAAGTCTGAGAAGTAAGCTGTGGTGATTGCGCAGCTATTTTAATGGCAGAAGATAGCTTTCATGAAGCTTATCTTCGGAAAAAAAAATGGAGTTTTAATGGAGGTTAGAATTGACCCGCTCTTGATACCATAAAGAAGAGAGAGTATGTGAGAGAAAATATCTGAATTGCATTGATTGATTTCATCAAAATGAATTACACGTGTTTGTGATCTATTTATAGATCTTTAAGTACAAGATAGTTAGGCACATGTGATAAAACACTAACTCTGCCAACTAATGCTTAGCTGGCAGTCACTATACTCAGCTAAGCCTAACTTACTAAAGCTTAACAGAATAAGTCAACTAAGTCTATCTTATCAGAAACTATTACAATAAACTGAACTATAGTTAGGCATTCAGTTACTTATACTTTACAACCCCCACATGCACATAAACACGCAGTCCATTTGTCGCCTCCTGCCGTCCTCATTTAGTTGGAGTAAAAGTGGAGGCCTCATTTTCAGTTTGATAAATGCATTTTGGCACATTGAGAATCATTCTCCATTTTGTGAGCTAACTCTGTCTTTGGTGTATAATGTTGCTTCATAAACAGATCAGAGTTTCTGGCTTTGGCGGATGGTTCCTTCTGAGACTCTCACTTCATGATCCTGTTCTACCCCTTAATATCGAGGTACACACACTATTGTTTACTTGTGGCTGTTCTAATACTGTATGAACGGGAAGACTGACACCAATTGTTGACCCCGCAGGCACCAAGCAAAGAAGATGCTGTCAACCTTGCTTCTGTTGTGCTCGGTGCTGTGAAAGAGTTCACTGCTCTTGACACCTCTGCATTAGACAAATTTGTTCAAGGGTGAGAAGCTGTTCTGGCCGACTTCTATTCTATTGCATCTTCTGCTCCTACATCAGGAACCTGTCCCGGTATGACCTCTATGCTGCTTGTTCTGTTTGACTAGCAGTGTGTTTGGTCTTGGAGCTGCTTGTGTACTGGTTATAATGTCTATCTTCGACAATATGGATATGTCTGGTTATACAAATATGAGTCATGTAATGTAGGAGGAGATACAGCACTGCTTGTCAGCAAGGTTTTGATCTCTGTGAAATAGTATGCTTCAATTTTGGTTTCTTTGGCTCAAAGAGTACAGTAGCTTAAAGAACATGGGCTGAATATCGAATACATTCGCAGCCGTGTTCTAAAACACATACACACCATTTCCACGACAACTTTCCATGGTGGTCTGGTTTTTTTTTTGCGACTGTTACTGTTATCTGGGAATATTCAATTTCCCAGAACTAGTTCTTTCAACTTTCTGCCTGTTGCGCCCTTTGAAGATCCAGAAATCAGCGGATTTGTTTGGCTGGCATTTTTGTTTTTGCTGATCATTAATATAGTTCTTTCTGCTCACACAATCAGCTGATAAACGTGGAAAACGACATAGGCTTCTGGCTCTGTCTCCCGCTCAGGGTGCGAGCCACCCGAGAAGCAAGCTATTACAGCAGTCGACCACTCACACTGGCTCTGCCGGTGGCCATGTCTTTTTGCATCTGCAGTAGTTAGTTGGCTAAGGGCTGCTATTTAAACAATGCAGACTGACATTAGTTTACTTAGTAAGCGCCGTTTAGACAAGTCATTTACTTAAAAGGACCTAGCCCTTTGTCGAGTTATAAATACTTATTATATATAAAAGCAAAATTCATTTCGATCTAGTCGTAGTTCTCAAGCACCGCAGTTTGGATTGTTGGAATGAGTTTTCGGTTAGATGAACTAATAGCAAATCGGAAGTAGGTCCCTTTTGGCAGGAAGAGTTCGAGCCTTTGTTGCCTCTCAGTAGAATGAGTCTACTTAGCGAACTGGCAAGACTTAGAGATTAATTGATCAATATGAATCTCGAGAGTGGATGGTTGATCCCTGCTTCCTTTTCCTGGGGTTTCTTTGGCCGAGGAGAGACTTGTTATCGTAATATTTTCTCCCGGTGTATGTGAAAAAGAATGGTAAACTTATTTTTTTTCGATCAGTATTTACAAGATGTTAAAAGTTTAAGTATCATTGATTACATCTTTATATATATATATGGTTTTAAGTCTCCTTTTGAATCAAAAATAAAAAAATAAAAATTACAATTTCAAATTCATTATATTGTTTAACCAAGGGCTGGTGTAGCTCATGCCCAAGGGCTCTGCAACCCCCACTAGCGTCGGAACATTTTACAACATCCATGTATCTTCAAGCCAAACATTGACGAAAACTTATATATATAATTATCAAATTATGTGTTATGACCTTTTATTGAGAAAAAAAAAAAAATCTAAATCCACCTACACTGCAAGTGTAAGATGTTAGAGGAGCTAAATATTAAAAAAATGATACAACATAATTTGACTGGGAGATTTTTACAGTATAGCCAGAATAATTACATCGTTGCAAGATCTGCAGCTTCTCCTTCCATCTTTCATGTATACACACGCTATTATCTAATTTTTTCTACTTGAAAGTTAATTGCACTTAAACTTTGGTTCCACTAGAATCGAAGAAGGGATATTTAGCGCGTTAATTACAGCATTGTACGGGTCAATATGCACAACACCTAGTATAAATTTTTTACGGCTGTTCACAGACGCTTCATAAGGAAGCTGAATTGAGCATCTGGTGAAGTCTTTGGTTGAGGCCAGTTTGCTCCTTCTGGCACTTTGATCAATTTGAAGCCCTGTCCTTTATACAACTTTGTGGCTCCAGCATTGTTGGGATCACAGTGTAATGCGATGGCGCGACATCCCCAGCTTCTGGCTTGAGACTCTGCTTTCGCTACGAGCCTCTTGGCTATTCCCTTCCTGCGGAAATTTTCCCGAACTGCAACATTTGATATGTATGCAATTCCTGTCCTGTGGAAGAAGATAACCATGTCTAACTCATTGAAAACCTCTTGTGCAGATAAAACATGAATAGAACATTAGCAGTTCGACGAACACAATAGAGTTGACTTAAACTTGTCCATTGCATATACAAAACCTAAATTCTTGGAAATAAGGAACAAGTTTGACATGCCATTACACTTTTAGATCTAGACTTAGTTTGAGATCTTATTCTTTGCCATCAAAAGCGTTTTCACACAATTGAATTAGTTTGACATACCAAATGAACCTTTGACCATATCTCCATTGGTCAGAAATAGTTTATAAATTCGACTTCACAGCCTACGCTTGAACAATATGAATATGCAAAACCTTAGATGAGTGAAATAGTTACGAGACACAGCAGGAGCTCAGATTCCACAGTTTTGCCATGTCAGAAAACTGTTTGCAGCTATATTTGCATTTACCAGGCACCAATGTTAGTGTCTGTCTGCAATGCATTAATCACCCTTCAGCTATTCTTTTGTGTGGATAGCTTCTATCCTCATCTCAAAAATTTTGTTATTAATATCAAAAGCTTGATGCAGAGTATTTCACTAATCTAATTCGCCTGATAAAGAGAGATCTAACTACTTCTACCAGGTGCAAACTCTTTCGGCCTTCATTAAGCAAAGCTTTGATTAACACGTCTACTGGGTAGTAATACAGTAAAAAAATCAGTGTCAGATAATTAAAATTTGATATTTGAACAGCATGTGAGCTGTGTTTTTGTTGGCTCTTCAGACAAACATATTATCTTTACTTATTGAGGAAATAGATGGTTGAAATACTGAATGGCAAACTTCATAGTTTCTGATTGCCCAACTGCAAACAAGGTGGCTGTCAACGACGTATCATTAAGGCAAAAGCTGCAACTTGCAAACAGCAATAACCTATTAATAACTGAAGGTGATCTGGATGACCTATTCCTAAAGGAGGGAGGGAAAATATTCTTCCCAAGAGTTAACTACAGACTACTCCAAGTTATGCATATGGCTCAGAATCCTGCACTTGACCTTGAATATTATGTCTGATGAACAGATGGCATATGTACTTCACTTTTTCAATGGAAATAAATATGACCTTAGGGTGAATTCTGTCATCTAAGAATGGAATGTACTTTGTCGAAGAAAATCCGAGAATACTTATTCTATTACTGAGCTTGTGGCTTCACTTGTCCAGTAGATTCAGAGCATATGAAAGGAAAAAAAAGAGTGAAGATTTAACTATTCCCAAAGTGAACTCAGATAGGTAATAACTATAAACGCAACAATCTATTGGGGCAAGGAGTGGGGTAGTTCTTAATTTCCAGATTGCCTTAATTATATTTCCAATGTTTCCTACTCTATTTTGTATTCTTTCGTACAATCACAAATCAAACCCATTCTCTCAAGTACCATTTATAGATTATGAATCGTTAAAAAGATTAAACTTTTTTCTTTTGTCTATATTCTTCCATAGAAATCCGAACTCCATGAACATAATTAACCATTCATGGAGCGGAAAGCTCCTGCATGTGTGCAGCATGCCCATTAAAATCATTCTTTTATGTAATGTCAAAGCCCCATTCAATTTATCATCTTTTATATTCGTAACCTTTCTGCACCCCTTCAAAGAAACAACACTGTAATTTGCCCTTAAAAACTTTTCTTTTAACTGCCAAAATTAATTTCAGTCCTTAAATCTCCAAGAGATTCACTCACATTTGCCAAAGTATTTACGTCTTCTGTATCTTGTCTGGGCAAATGCATTGCCAGTTGAGACCAGATTGAGAAGTCATACTAATGCAGTTTGTTACGATTTTCAAATAGAAATGTGAAGAGAATATAAATGTCTGTATAAATCCATTAAAGAAGGAAGAAATTCTAAACTCACCTTCTCTGCCGCAGAGGTCCTTTCCTGGGGAGAAAATCAGCCACAGTATCCACAGTCAATATCCCAGCAACATATCCTTTATTTAGACTAATTCTTCCATCAAAGTTTCCAATTTTGAAGTCTTCACTCCCAATCAAGAATGCATCTTCATCTGTGCCACCGATCACGGCAACCAGACAAGTCCTCTGGCAACCATAAGGTACCGAGAATCCAAATAGCATTCCAACAAGCCTGTCAAATCTTAGCATGAAATCCAAAGGGAAAGAGTATTCAGGGAAGAAGGAACTACAATGTGTCTCAGCCACCTCCCAGCAGTCCTCCAATCTGGCTTCCCTAACAACAATCTCAGGTGATGTAGCTGGGAACAAATCGACTACCTGACTGGCCCTACAAAGGCCTACATCAGAGGCACATTAATGTCATGTCGTTTAAAAGAATTTGCTTGCCTCTCTCTCTTGCACATCAACTTAAAATGTTATGGGTTATTTAGAGGGTCAATCTTCCTATGTTTTTTCTACAACACCTACCAAATGACGACCCATGTAATATTACATCACAATGTGATGCATATTGCTAATCATATACTTTTGATACATCTGCAATATGTTAATCTAGATAATGAAAGGGTTAAGTCCTGTTGCTTCAAGGCTTTGAAGTCTGGTGTTCAGCTTGATGGGAGTGAATTGGGTGATGCCAATGACCGTAAAGCGATATTGGAAGCGAGGTGACTGTGTGGTATGCCGAAGGAAAGAAATAATTGTGCTGACTAGTGCCTTTAGTGCTGATCGGACCCATTTTAAGATCAAAAAACAGGAGGGGTTTGGAAGGGGTGGGAATGACTTCTTCAGTAACCAAGATACATTCCCTTTTTCGTTTTCTCTCAGAGTAAAGCCATTCCATCCCTGTATGTATAGAAAAATTTATCGAATGTTTCAAGTAAAAGCTTTACCAATCGAGAAAAGAATAAGTTCTTAGTAAATTAAATTTCCTTCTTTAACTATTTCCTTGTACTTCCAGCGGGTAGCTCACTTTCTGACTTATTCCTTTAATCAATTATGCGTGTTTGATTAAGTTTACAAGGAAAGTTAAAAAAAGAAAAAGATTCACCAAGTTATGCAGATCAGGTAACTTATAGATTCTGCCGGTTGCTCTTACTTGAAGCATTTTCTGAAACACAGAGACTGTTGGGCATATCTACACGTCATGCACCCTCTAATGTGTCAAATTCGAGTAAACGCCACTTTAGTTTTCATCCTTGCCATTTCATTCAAGGGTAAAATGTGCAAAATCCCTATGTGTTTTTCCAAAGTTGTTAGACTGTTTGGTACCATAATAATCTAATAACCCCTATGATATATAAACATGTAGCCTACCGGCCCCCTGTGTTTGGTAAAACAGGAGGTTTCTGGCCACATTATTATGAATTATACAAATTATTAGATTATTATGGTACCACATGTCTGATATGCAACTTGCGCAACACATGGAGAGGTTTTTTGCCCTTTACCCTTTGATTTAATGCAATGACCTCTTCATGGTGTGCAAACACCTATATGTCTAATATTTTTCCTTCAGTGTATTTCCAAAGCTACATAAATACATTGCTCAACAATTTCACATACCCTTTTCCTTTTTGACCTCTCTTAATCCTTTGGCCAATGAATCATAAATTAGATTCATCAAAATCGCTTACCTACGTAAAGTAAACCAATAAAAGGAAAAAAAAAAAATGAAACCAGCAAAGTTACTTTTATATGTTCCCTTCAATTTCAGCAGTTTAATGCTTCAGAATGGCATGTACTGACATTCAAGATTCACAGAAATGAAAACAACCAATTTATCCGAACATAGTATGCATGCTTTCGTGTGTGCGTCTAAGATTCAGAAGCTGAAATTTTACCTCTACCATCAACAGGCTTAGCCAGGACATTTACAACACGACCCAAATAGACATCACTCACTCATATCTAAGCAATTCTTCCTGTTGCTTTTACAAAACTTCCCTATATAATCTTTCTGCTGGCATAAGAGCTTTTTCCTTTCTGTCCAGCAGAAATAAGATTATTTCAATACTCGTGGAGAAAAAATCGTAATAAATACAAAGAAGAGGCATTTTCCCCCAAAAAACGAAAAGTTTGAAACAAGATTTCCGGGTAAACTGGGTGTGCGGGGGCACAAGAGAGAGCGGTGATGTCCTACAACGGTCCGGATAAACGGCGCGTGTGGGGAGCACAAGAGAGAGTGTGATGTCCTACAATGGTGGGAGACATGATAACACCAAATCCTAAAGTTAGTGTTGTAATGAGGTTGCGTCATAAGTTTAAGTGATAGCTCGAATTATCCATTTTTCGACCATCTAAAATAGATATTGGACTGCCTATAACACTAGTTTCGCTTCAGTACCAGGTCCAGGGGCGTGACAGAGAGAGAGAAAAGAAATTTAAGCAAATTCATTTTTCTTTCGGGGTGTATAAATTTTATTAATATGCACCAAAGAGTACAGACCAAATGCTATACATCAACAACGCCACGTAAAATATTTATATATTCTTCAATACTATCTACATCAACTTTGCAAGATTCTTTACTCCAATAATTTAAGCAAATCATTATTATTACCTGATCTGGTGAAAGGAGAGACAGAGAGAGAGGTGGATTGGTGATGGTGATGGTGATGGCCATGGAGAGAAGAAATCCTGTAAGAAGATGGAAGCTGCTTTTTGCAGTTGAGAGAGAGACCAACAAGCCCATTTACTGTTGTTGTTGTTGCTGCTGTTATGGTGGCCATCTTCCCCATTTCTTGGCCTCTCTCTCTCTCTCTCCCTGTCTCTCTGTCTCTCTGTCTCTTTCTCTCTCTGTGTCTCTCTCTGATTCTTGTTTTGTGTGTGTCTGAAGAAAAGAGCGTCTAAAGAATGGAACAATAGAGATTCTTTTCTGACCCCACAGCTCATCCAAGTGGTAAACGAGAATGGACAAATAACCGCATTGAATTTTCTTTTAATTATTATTAGAAAGGGTAAATTTCACACTTTCTCCATATTGCACATGGGAAAGAAAAGGAGAGGAAAGTAAGGTAGATGAAGAAAAAAAAATAAAATCCCTTGTTTAGATTGTAAAAGAATTATAAATGAAAGGAAATAAAAAAAATGTATAGGTTTGGATTGGAGAGTAAAGGAAATTAAATGATAATTTTAAATACAAAATTATATTACTATATTTCTTATAAGATAATCATATAAAGAGTGAATGATAAATTAATTTTTTTATATATTTTACTTTCATTTCCCTTTATTTTACCCTAAATTAAAAGGATACAAACCTCTTCATTAATAGAGGGGTTTTAGAATTCTTCTAAATCATTTACTAAATATCAAAATCCAATCCAAATAGAGGGAGAGATTTTTAATCCCTTACTTTCCTTTGAAAAGGGCAATCCAAACAACTTGTTAGTCTCTATTGTTTATATTTTTTTTCAAGTTGATTCTTAATATTTCAAAAAAATTATATTAGTGCTTAATGTTTACAAAGTGATTCAAAGTGATTTCTATCGTTCAAAACGAGCTAATTTAGTTTCTATTATTTTTCATAAAATTTAATTTAGTCTTCAAATAAGAGTCACATGCAAGGACTGAATTGAATTTTTTTTTAAAAATAATAGATACTAAATTGAATTTTTTAAACAACAATAAGAATCATATCGACTAAGTTTGAATAATATAACCATTTTAAATAACTTTTGTAAATATTGAGAGATTATTATGAATCTTTTAAAACATTAAGAATTACATTAAAAAAGTATGTAAATTAATAATAGAGATTAAGTGTAAAATTTACTCTTATTAAAAATTATACTCTTGATTGAATTAACATAGTTCGTTGTACCTGCCGAATCACATCCCTTCTTTAAATTAAGATGGTAAAATGTTAACGTATTTCATCTCTAAAATGATGACTAATCCGATATTTATAGCGTGAGAATGTTCCCAGGTTAACCCAAAAAAAATAGAGATTCTTTTCTTTTGTGAGGATTTTTTATTTTCTTATTGAGAGGTAAGGACGTGAAAAAGCTAACTGACAAGTGACCCTTGTATTATCCACGTATGCATTTTGCTCGCCAGTTTAATTTTTTTTAAAATGGGCCTAATGATTTTTCAGTAGTGGAAAGTTACTTTGATGGTTAATGTTTAATAAGAGAACATTTTACTTCTTAAAATATTATTTGTATTATCTTACCCCTTAGATCTTTACTCAACATAAAAATAAATAAATAAATTAATAAATTTAGATAAAATGACAAAAGAATCCAAACACAACACATACACAAAACGAAAAAATCTTCACCCATCTTTACCTTCATCATCACTGTACAACCACTACCCACACCATCTGCCACCTTCACAACACCCAACAATTATTTTATATATATATATCAAACACATACAAAAAGAGAAAAAAAAAAATCACTATCTTCTTCACCCATCTTCACGTTCCTTCATCATCATCTTCATAACCACTATACACATTACCTCCCACCTTCACCCTCAAAGTCGTATGCTATAAATAGGTGTTGTGGAGGTGGGAAGTGGGAGGTGGGAGGTGGTGGGTAGGTGGTACAGACGATGAGATGAAATATGGTGGAGTTGGTGACAGAGTGTGGCGGAGTTGAGCAGAAGAAGATTAGTCTCTTATTTTGTTTTCTGTTTTTGTGTGTGTTTTGTTGTGTTGCATTTTTATGTCATTTCATCTAAATTTGGTAAATTTATTTATTTATTTTTAAATTGAGTAAGGGTCAAAGGGGATAAGATGATACAAATAATACTTTGGGGGTAAAGTGTTTTATTGTTAAACATTAAGGGGTTTTAGGGAAATTGACCCCAAAATTAAACGAAAGTGATAGTTTAGTCATTATTTGCTTTAAAATAATCTTTATGTAAAAAAGATTTATTTTGCAAGTTGTTTTTGTTAAATTTTTAAAATTCCTTTTAGTCTATTTACGTTAATTTTTTAAATAGAATTTAATGGGATGACTTGAATATAATTATATTAAAAAACTAATTTTTTTTTTTTAAGAGTTGAAGATAGAATTGGTTATTGAGCAGTGAAAATTGTAATAGTTTGAGAATAACGAAGCAGCAGTTTGGAAATGAACATGAAACAACATTGCTATTTTTCACTTGGGTTATGCTTCACCGAGATACTTTGAAGGAGATTTGATAATTTATACAAGAATTCTTGTCTTAACGCATTAACTTTGGGTAAAACATCAGCTTAAGAACAAATTTGGGGCACTATTCTCAAAAAGGAGTCATGTTGCCATGTGCATGTAAGTATTGAGATGATACTTGCCTGTATGCATTTCATGCAGATGCTGACATGAAAACAAGTTCATGCACTTCAATTGATCCATTTGGCAAGCTAAAACAAGCTTTATTAGTGCCACAATATTATTGCAAAGTTTCAGTGCAAGAGTACACATAAAATTCCAGTAATACATCTCCTACTTTTATAAGCTCCTCTTTCCCACAGAGTGTACATGACAATAAGGATGTCTGCAACAATGCCTAGTCCTTTGCCTAAAAGTTCACTGCACTCGCTCTTTCTAGAAAAGAATGAACATCCTAAAGGATGGAACAAGATGGCGGCGGACGACATTGTTTGACAAGGTTTGATTACCTAAAGATGGACGGGTAGACTAGTTAAGAAAGAGAAGGTGTGGGGAGATGTGAATTTTCCAAATAGAGAGCACCAAGGAGGAAGTATTTGAAGGAGAGTATCTACTGGTGGAGTCACTCGGTCGAAATCTGTCCGCAATTTCAAAAGGGCGTGCTTCTCTTTTCCATCTTCTAGGTATGTCATCTGCGTATGGTTTCTTGCCCAGAAAATAGTCAGACTGAACTTGGTAGGTGATTCCTTGCCTCCTGAAAACTGAATGATATGCCAACCGTCCACGCTGGTCCTGTCACCAACTGGAACCAGCTCCTCAGTGTCATCTGCATCACATTAATTCAAACAACCAAGGGTACTCTAAATTAGAGAGCGGACAAATGGGTTCAAGAGCAATCGGCTTGCTTTTCAACTAAGCTATTTTAGGGAAGCAAGACTTGTGGGTGTTTGAAGAATAACGTTTGCAACCACCAATAGTACCTTTAAACTGGAAGTCCTCAACCACCTCAGTATTGATACCAAGAGCCCACCGGATAGAACCTTTAGTATCAATTGAGACTTGTGTAATTCTGTCGTCCCCCATTATGTCGCTTTCAACATGTAGGGCAGGAATCTCAGATCCCTGCCAACCAATTTCAGCGCCGTTGTCCATCCAACAACCGTACTTCACTGAAAAATTGACAAAATCAAGAGGTTTATCTCGGCCGCAAACAAATTCTTCCTCCATATGTTTCACCTCCTTATCCAAGTCTCCAGGAGTCGTTGAAAACAGAGAAATATATGAGATTGGTTCTTGCTTTTCACCATATGTTCCAGTTGCATCAACAACATGCACAATCTGAAAACCAAAAATATTTTGTAATTTCGTGTACATGACTAAATTTATCGGTGCTCACATCTCGAGTAATATTTCACACAGCCAAAAGAATGAACATAAAGCAAGAAGATTTCGTAACATTAATTGCAAAATTAACTGGAAAACCTTCTGAAATGGATAATTAGGTAAAAAACTTCAGCAAGTGGTTGAGATAATTGATAGGAGATCAAGTATACACAAAGATAAATGCTTCTTTAATCATGTCATCAACAGATACAGCTCTACTCCAAATAGATTAGCTTATCAAACTAGCTTCTAATTCACCCAAAGTGCTGATGAGTCAACCGGACCAAGTACTTACAAGTACACATTGTCCTTGCTTTGAATATACTTCGGCCCATACCAATGTGATTTGTGCTGAGATCTTATGATAGTTTAATTGTTAGACCAAATGCATTCACATAACAAGAATCCAGTGTCTTATATAAGTTCGCCTCAAATAAGAACTTAATGCTAGAAAGCACCAAGCACTTTTCTTTAAGCTAAGCCAAGCACCTTGAAGTTCTACTCAATTGGAGTTATCCAACTTCTCAAGACTATCAAAATGTGACAAAGGCTACGACACGTAGATGTGATTATAGATGTTGGAAACAATAAATCAATAAGATAAACCCCTCCCTAACAATTTAAACTTTTAGATCAGTTAGTCACTTAACACGGTATAAAAGCTCAAGCTAACAAAAGTTCCTAGGTTCAACTCTCGTTGCCACTCATTTCACAGAAAAGGATATATCCTAGTGCAGCTCAATCAGAATCTAATATCTCCTGGACAGGACCCATTGAAAAAAAAGGAAAAAAAGAATGTCCAAGTGCAGCTCAAAGAATCTCGCCCGCACATAAGAGGGAGTGTTGAAGACAATAAACCCATATAATAAACACTTCTCTAATAGTTTAAATATTTAGATGAGCTGGTCACTTAACAATAGATATATAGTAACTAACCAAATTAGGAACAAAGATACTTACATTTACTGCTCGCACAGTATCTTCAGTAAATGGTGGGACCACACCAACAAATACCATGCAAAGTGAGAGACCGAAAAGGAGACAGGTTACAACAATAATTGGAACTTTTGCACCTGCAAAATGACAAATATATTAAGTCTCCATCCCAACTGTTGCATCTAAACAAATTTAGAAAAATAAAAACAAAAAGAGCAAGGCCATATTGTTCTTTTAGTCACTAATCCTTCCTCATTTTTCCCTAAGGCGGCTAGGGTCTCCACGATAACCCATGGTGTGGAAATTTCAAGATTGCCATGCATAAACAAGAAATTTATGTATGATTTAAGATGGAAACAATAAGTAATAATACATAAAAGTGAGTTCCATCTTTTAGTGTGATTTTGAGGCCTTAAAATAAACCATTATTAGGTACTTTCATATATAAAAAAGTGAGGTTGATCTTTTCTTAAAATTTCATCTGCCCCTGAAAGATCAAGGAGCACTCTCCTGATAAGCACATTTTATTTAGGTACAAGTGACTGAGGTCTTATAAAACTGTTTGATTAGGTCTTTGAGTGGTCTCTTTCTTGAATGTAATTGGTTGCTACTCGAGTTTAGAAGTGTTGGGTCCTTTTGTCTTTTCAGAATTGGCAACAGGCTATCTGGTTGGCTGAATAGAAAATTGAATGAAGTCCTCTATTTTATGTGCAATAACAAATTTGAAGCATGATTCGAATCCATGAAGACTAAGATACTTTTTAAGGAGACAAATCTTTCTAAGAAACAATTTTTTTTTCTCACCTTTGAGCTTAAGATTAGCATTGAATGGAAAAGAATCTCATGGGCAGTGTTAAAGAGAACATTTAATGTTCAATGCTCAAAGATCATACAACGTTTACCCATTTATGTACTTGCCTTATAGGCTAAGAAACACATTTAAGGTCATCAACTACAGTTCATAATCAGTTGCAATCAGAAAGAAAATTAAAAGAAAAACTTTCAGAAAAGGAACCTGAAATGTGTGTATATGAAAGGAGATACACCATTGTCAGACATATTACAGCAGCAACATATACAGCAACAATTAGGCTGATCAACAACTCAGGTGTGGCACCAGGGTTCCTGCAAGCATTTTAAGGAAAGACTTTGATTTAAACTATGTCTGGAGAAAATGGAAAAAAAGAAAAAAGAAAAAGTAAAGTACTAACTCAAACTGTGACAATCTTGATGTTAACTATCAAAAAAATGCGTATAGTCATAATTACTGATTTATTTGGGTCACATAAAGCATAGAAATGCAGAACAACTTCTCAAGACAGACTATGTATGTTCCATTGTGGTGATAGTGGATATGCACGACAAAGCTGACACGGGGACAACATCTTTCCTGCTAGAATTATGTACAACCTCTGAACCAGTGTGTACGACATTCTCACTTGTATGATTGGGCACTTCTTGGACAGAGAGAAACTAAGTTAGCACTACATTCTTTGACGGTATGGATAAATAGAAGCACCAGCGAGAACAGGGACATCTAATTGCAGCTTCAATTATGAAAGAATGGCCAAACATGGCGCAATACTTTGTCTAGGTAGGAAGTTTTAAAGGACTTGCTAAGGGAAAGTTTCCGTATGTCATCAAGTGTATCTTTCTCTGCCAAAACATGACATATGCAGATGATTATTTTGCTCTCTTTGGTATCTAATAAAATAACAAAGGTCAAAGGAGCATTTTATTGGAGATCTCGCTATAAAACTGTTCTAACAAAAATAAGGAATTCTGAGACAGATGCGAAGATCAATTAAACGATTGTCAATGATCCTCTCATCATTTAGCAAATATGTTTAGACGCTTTTCATAGTTGATGTATATACTTTGGGGTTGCACTTGGTGCAAATTAATAAAAAAATTTCACTTCTCTCAAAAAAAAAAAAAGATCCTCCCATCAGAGACTAGTGTGCAACCCGAAGTGCATTTTACACAAGATACCAGATTAGGCAACCAACACTGTTGAATCTAAAATTGGGCCAGTGGGGGCTGAAAACATTTAAAATATCTGCACATTTTTTAAAAAAGAAATTAATTGTCTATATATTTTTAGTGAATAAAGAGTAATTAGTTCCCACTAAAAAGAAATATATTCATATAGTTGAAAATTAATGGGATTTAGCCCCCACAGAAAAGAATTCTTGAATCAAGGTAAGCCAGGTCTATCATACTAAGATGGTAGGTACTCCAAGTAGTGAGAATGTCAGGAGAACCAACCAAAGTCCTGAACCATCAGGTGGGAGAATTTCCTTTAAATGAGACAAAAGATAGTGTTCTTCATAAATAAAGTCATACTTAAGTGCCCGTTCACCCATATGAATATTACTAGGTGACACAAAATGACTTGTGATCTAAAGCTTCAAAGTCCCAAAACCATCAGTACAATGATAACATCCACATGCAAGAAACAGAAGGGAAACTGAGGCAACCAAACAATCAGAATTTTAAGTAGCAGGAAATGTATCTCTGTATAATTTTGGAAGTCTTACTTGTCAACCCGAACTGCATTTCCAATTATTGTGGCAGCTATTCGAATAAACATGCCAGAAGAGATCACGAACGGAACAGACAACCCCATCAGCAAGGTAAGAGTTTTGAGTGGCTTTGGCGATCGTGCTGGTGATAAAGTTGCTTCGAGCAAGCCATCTAGAGATTGCAGAATTTAGATTAGATATATAGACAATTTTCTGATACAATTACTTGAATTATTTTTATTAAATTTTCCCCTCAAAATCAAGGGCTATGGTTGATAAATTTGCCTGAGCTTTACAACCGCTATGATCGCCAAACTTCTAGTTACCCAGAAACAGATACTTGTTTATCAATAAGATGAAAGCATATGTTATTGATAATACGATACCTAATTTTCTCCTCAAATGATTGAAAGCTATGATAGACAATTGAAAATATATAGCCCTACAACATTAGGTTGAAAAGTAGTGTATAATAAATGCTTCCATTTAGATATTTAACTTCAAATTTTAAAATGTATCTGGAACAATGGTCCACAATCTGATGACTATGCCCAAATTACCATTACCAGCCGACCAGAGTCAAAGTTCCAAGTGTAAACTTACATGCAAATGCAGGAGAAACGAGCCAAATGGCAGCTAAATACGAGGATCCAATTTTAAAATAATTCCCCAACACCAGGAGTATCAGCCACTGCAATGAGCCTACTTTAAAGAGCCATCTTTCAGCATCTAACTTGGCCAAATCATCTTGGACACGAGAAGATAGATTCCCTTTCTTTTTTGAGATTGTATTTGCCAAATATGTTTGAAGAAGAAGATACCCCAGATGTTGACCAGTGAATGCACCCAGGAGAGCAGGTGCACCGAATAAACCAACCACCAGCCACGGACTTGAGACAAATGGAACAGGCGAGGAGGATATGAGTGGAAGAATGCAGGCAACAGCAGTAGAGAAACTAATGGAGAACATCCACATGAGTATTACACTTAAGCAAGATAGGGCTAATGATACCACTGCAGAATAACCACCCATCAGCAGTGACAATGCCCATATCAGAAGTGATAGCATTATCACTGAATTATAAACCATTGTGGCAAAACGTTGACGATAGACGATCATGTAAATTCCCTGAGATTTTGACACCATTCACACATGAGAAAACAGTATTACCATAAAGACTGATTAAGAAGTAAAAAAGACTGGCTGCATGGGCTCCACAGTGGTCATGGAGGAAATCAAGGATTAAGAAATCCACTAGTACCAGAATGTCAAAGTATGTAGGAGTTTCCTCGCCAGACGTTCCACCTGATTCCTCACCATTGCTTTTAGGAAGATCAGCAGAGGCAGCAGCTTGAAGCAAAAAAGCTAGCATATTATCTCCAAGATGTTGAAGAGAACCAGGTCTCACAAGACTCAACTTGTCATTCTGTATGGAAAGAGAACTTGTCATTTAGCAATAAAGTGACATGACTTGCGAGTACTGACTAAACTGGTGATATCAATCATAAGCACATATTTATACTAGCCAACTCCACCATTGCTATTGCATTCAAGGAAATTCTTCTATAAAAGAAATTGTTCAGTCCAACAAAATTACATTTGTCTATTTCCTATTGGCTTGAGCAAATATCACAGAAATAACATTCATAATATGCCAATAATCTTAACAAAGAAGTACCCTCACATCTAGGACAGAAATACATCTGCTAAGTCACTATTAAATAAACTCAAGACGACATCAGCCATGAAGCAAGTCAAAGCATGCAATGCTAAATCGGGGTTCCTCATAAAGTTTCCTACATAGCCCTCGCACTCCAGTTTTCCACATTCTGAAACGTACCAAGCACACTACGAAAAATAAGCCCATGTGGAGCCACAATATTGGCTCTGCAACTAACCATATATTCAGCAGCAGCGAATTATTCTTTAGACATGGGGCAAGGTAGTAATTGGACAGCATTAAGAGTCATCCATTTCAAAAGAGAAAAAAATTGTCTATCAATTTCAACAGTAGAACGTGCAAATGAGATATTCAACTTCCAATTGATTACACTTGAGCATACCTTCGTGTGGTACACAGCGGTATTATCTACATATGCAAAGTCAAGTCCAGAAAGTCCAGCAACCTCTTTGTATACTTGGAAATCAGTTGCAGAGTTTATCACTCCAGAAGCAAAAAGATCCTGTGGCTCAGTGATTGAGAATACAGACTTAACAAAACAATCACTAGAACATAGGTCACAGTCCCCGACCTGAGAGACAGTTTGACCAAAGTAGTACAAGGATAATGAGGAAGTTAAACAGAAGAGAGATGCAGAACAGACCTGTGAAATAATGTTGGCAGATGGACGTTTTGCTACTGCAGCAAAGTTCTCAACTGCCCATGGATGAGGGCCAGCCTATTGCACAAAGAATAATTTTCACCAAAAGGAAAAGGGAAAGGGTAATACGATAACATAAGGCAAGGAAAAAGACATCAGACAGAGAGAAAGAAAAGGAAAGATGTCCTTTCTTGCTCTCAGTCCACTTAAAAGCAAACATACAGTTGTTCAAGAGATAAAAAGCAATAGAAAAAGAGACTAATCGGAAACCAAGAAAAATGCATCAAAATGAGCATCTTTCGATCCTCATTTAGATCAGATATATGGTATGATGAAAAGGATGAAATAAATATGCATTAGGATCAGATATTAATTATTTCATCAACATTATTAGCCCATTAAGACCTGAACAAATTGAATCCATTAATGTTAGCTCACTCCAACGACAATCATGTAGAGAGGAAAAAGGAAGGAGATGGATTGAAGAAGCTAGCAAATTTTAGTTCATACGACCATACCTGGAAAATTCCAGATTTTCCTCCATTGCCCATGGCCTCCAAGTCAATAGCCATTTGAATTGTATCTCTCCAAGGATGCTGCACCATATGTAGCATTGTTTATTCTTTACACATGTTATAACTGATGTAATTCTGAAAAACCGGTGCATGCTTGACACATGTCAGCTCTTATTTACTTCTGCTCTATGGCATGTCATTGCAATAATAATGCATATGAATAAGCAATGACTTTGAAGTTCTCCAGGGTTGCATACAAAAACAAACAAATATTAATATACATTTACATGAATAAGCAATGAAGAAACAGAAAGAAATTACATTAAGGAGAGGAAAGATAGAGAAAAAAGCTTTGCTAAACTCTAGCTTGATTGCAGATATGAACTGTGTAACAAAATTCTAAAAATGTTCTACAATGACCTGAACTAGATTCATTATTTGCTGTATCTCTTTGATATTATTTATGTAATTAAATTTCAAGCCGGGCTTACATCTGATGATTTTTTCATACACGTGATGGAGGAAGATGAATTGAAATAAGCTCTCTTCATAAGGTCTGCTTTCTTATACCTCAAAATGAATTTCAGTTTTCTTCTGGAATATACAAGGCAAACTCAGAATGCAGACTCGTCATTCTCTTCCACCCCATATAATGCCCCTTTTCCCTCCCCCTTCCCTGGGGTTCCCCCTAAAAGAAAGACAGTCGAGTGCTGATAACGAAAGTCAAAAGACAGGCAAGACTTTATACATTAATTATCAAGTCAATTCTTTACTTCACAGAAATATTTCTAGAGTATCCAGAGAACAACGACAGATTAGATTGAAGGGCATTAACACTTTACACATCCACCCTTGTTGTTACAGATATGCATTCATAACGCTTGGAATTGAGAGAAGTAGAAGGGACAAGCAACATGCTAATAAACCCAACTAAGAAATTATGTCAAAACAGGTACTTGAAGGAAAATCCTACTGGCTTAAGTTGATAGTAAAATGAAAACTAAATTACAGTACACAATTGGATGACAAATTGATGCAGATGAATGTGTTTTTAAATGCCACAGACCTGAGTTATAAAACTGTGAGCACCATTCATGCCCTCCTCCTCTCCAGTGTTAAACAAAAATATAACAGAGTTCTTAAATCCATGAGCCCCGTGAGAAACTCCACGAGCAAGCTCGAGCATAACAGCCACAGATGAACTATCATCACCAGCACCTTCCCTAAAACACCAAGGTCAGAGAACAAGTCAGAACTGAAGCATTGTATCAAGCAAAACTGCGAGACAACAGCAACTTAAACTATCTATATATCTCCTGTTAACTTAATGATCAAAGCGAGTAGAAGATCATCATGTATCACATGGAGTTTGAATAGAACAAAAGTACGGAAAATTTTGCAAATTTTGAACACAAAGACGGAGACAAATAATACAGTAATAAGCTAGTAGCTGAATGAAGACAAGAATTCTCTAATAACTTTAAAGCAGATTGTTTGTCCAGTTGCATTTGACAAGAGAATCCAATTTTGCCAAAACAAGTAGGCACACAAGGGGTTAAATGAAGAGCCAAATAAATACTTTATGTAGCAATTTATAACCAAGACTTACTCTTTAATGGACTTTTTTAATGGATTAACTTTGTATACTAGTCACTTCAACTCGAGATAATGATATATGCATTTGCCTTATATACCAGACGAACCGACAATAGATATCTGGTGATTCAATAATTCCATACGACACTTCTTAATATAATTCTCTTGGCCCGCAGTTAACAAATACGCATGGTGTACTGATTAATAGATGCTACACCAGATACAAATCTTCCCTAAAGAAAAAGTACTTATTCCCAAATAGATATTATACCCATGCCTCTGATTAAAATTTTATGCAACATCTCAGCACCTCTGACACATGTTAAAGGATCAAATGGCTGTAGCAAGATTTTATGTAGTGATTGACTATATAAAAGTTGAGGGCCCCTCAAGAGGAAGGGCAATGAAGACAGACTGAAAATAATGGAGTGATTGACTATATTACTCTTAAGATTTTTTAAGGCGTATCTTTCATTAAACTGGAGTGAGAGCTTAAAGGTCATCACCACGGTGAACATCTAACCTAGTGAAGGAATTACTCATGGAAGTACACAGAACTCATCTTGCCTACTTTTTTATCTTTAGGAACAAGCCACAACTACAACTAAGATCACTTCACATTGCTGGGACAATAATACTCTTTATAGTGACGCAGCAAGATTCAGGAGTAAAATCTCTAGAACAGTGCTTTGTTGTCAAAAAATAAATAAGCATGATCTTTAAATTGTGAAAGGAGGGAAATAAATAATGAAAGCATAAGTCCGTAAGGTAACTGTAATATACAAAAAGTAAAACAACTGACAACATATTGCTTTGTCGTATATAAAAATGAAATGGGATAAAATCAAACAAGTCTCTAACTTATTAATCCAAAATCATATATAGTACTTCAACAATGGGTAGTTTAGTCTTTCTATAATAATTTAATAAACAATTGACAAAATAATTAAAATATGACACCATAAATTCAATAAATTATACATTCATCCTTAAAAAATAAAATAATTAGAAACTAACCCCAAATTATTCCACCACTACCACCACCATCACCATCACCTCCTCTTTTTTTTTTTTTGGTCAGAACCATCACCTCCTTCATATTAATAAACCCACAACACTATACACTATACACTATACACTATACACTATACACTATACACGTGTAGATGTACACACCATACACCACACATGCAAATCTACATACATACAGATTTCAACAATGGAGGTTGATTCGACCAAAAAAAAAAAAAAACAATGGAGGTTGATGACTTTTGGGGGAGGTACTGTGACGGATTGGAGGATAGATTGCGATGGATTGGGCTATGGACGTTGTTGCGTTGATGATGCTGGTGGCCAGGTTTGTGTTGTTAGGTTGATGGGTTTTACATGTGGTGGGAGTGGTGGTGTTGATATTTGTGGTTGAAGTTAAGGGAGGAGGATGAGGAGAAGTGTATAATTTATTAAATTTTTGGTGTTAGACATTAATTTTTTTTTTTTAGGGTCAAAGTATAATTTATTAAATTATTGATATTATTTTTTAATTATTTTGTTTTTTGTTTATTAAATTATTATAAAAAGTCTAAATTACCCCTTTCTAAAGGACTTCTTAAGAGATTTTTAAAAATTTAGGGACCTATATGATTTTGGACTAATAAATTAGAGACTTATTTGATTTTATTCCTAAATAAAAAACCAGAAACTAAAATAAAATATTATAATATACTTCAAAAGAAATAGAGTGATTTCAAGACTGAAATTTGAAACAATAAAAATTACGTGGAAAAAACCGTATCAATGTGGGAGGAGACGAGGATAGCATTGTCTTTTGCTTCAGATGCATTTTTTGGCGATATCCTTAGTACAACGTGGTTCAGGTCAGAATAGGCAAAGGTTTTTCCCACGAAAATGCCACCCATCTCACTATTTGCACCAGATTTTACATGAAAAAGGTCCACTTCCACATCAACCTCCCAGTGAGCTTTTTCTTTAATAGCCTCTGATGCTTCCAGGACATGCTGCAAAAGCATGGTAATCAAAAGAAGCACATAGTAGGAGTGAGATTACTGTTTACATATTGAAAAACTTTTAGATAAAATGATCAATGCAACATCATTCAAGTGTACTATCTAATTTCGGGGTACTATCTAATTTTGGGGTACGGACTCCTTATAAAGAATAATGACAAATCAATAACAAAAAATAAAAAACAAAAATGCAAGCGATTTGTATCACTTAGAAATATTATAGTACCTGCACAGCACGATCAATGGCATCAGAACCAACAGGGTGTGGTCCCAATTGAGTCAAGGCCTTTAGATGTTTCATAGCCTCATCCTCAGAAAAACCTCTTTTCCCCACCTGTGCGACCGAACGGGGAATTGGCAAACGCTCGAACTGGTATTGATAAACACTCCAAGCCCCATAGACAGCAAGCACAAACATTAACAGCACCACACGTGCCGGCCTCTTAGCAACAATCACTTGTTGTAGTTGCACATTATTAGCGCCTTTTGATATAATTTCCGCTGATTGGATTAGACTTTCTGTCGTCTTCTCTAGCCTAGTCAAATCAAGTATGACTGATTTTAAAGTTGTCGTGCTCATCGAGGGTGAGAAAAAAAAAATGGAATTGAATATAAAACGATAACTAGTGCGTGCATTTCTTATCAAAGCCTCCCTTCTGATCCCTTACTATTATTATTATCACCACTGCTTGATGGTGAGTGTGATTTTTCAGAACCATTCTTAGCCATCTGCTTCGTTTTTCTATTATTTTTTAAACTATTATTTTCCCAATTATAATATCACTTATTTAAGCACACCTGTTCAAGATCAAACATTATTAGAACTATGAGATAACATTAACTAAACCCATAAATATACTATATTTAACATGTTTCAATAACAATAATAAAATATAAGTCAAAAAATATATATTCTAAAAAGTTACTCAATGCACAAAACTCATAACATTCGTAAAACACCACACGTGCTGAACACTTAGCAACAACCACTTCTTGCACTTCTTGCACTTGCACATTATTAGCATTCCCTTTTCAATCCCTTACTATTACTCTTATTATTATTATTATTATTATTATTATTATTATCACCAATTCTTTATGATGATGGTTGTAGTTTTTCAGAAGAATTCTTAGTCCTCTTCCTCATTTTTCTATTTCTTTAAACTATTTTGGATAAAAGGCATGAAACTTCTTTATGATTTACGAAAAGTGCATGTTTGACTCTTATAATTTATAAAATACACGTTTTTCTTTATGGTTTAATAAAATAGTGTGCAATACTTTAAAAAATCTGCCCAACTTATCAGCATTTGTGCTCCTCGTGCGCTATTTGCGAGTTTACAAGAGTATAAGAGTCATTTTGTCTTTTTCTTTCTCCCCATCAGACCATCTGCTTTACAGCCCCCGCCCCCACCCCCCACCCAAAAAAAAAAAACGATGTCCATCGTCCCCAACAACCCCCAGCCTCACCCCATCCCAACCCACCACACCACCCATCAGCGCCCCATGTCCAAATCGAGCCAAAATTTGTCTATTTTTCATTTATTTCAACGCATACATTTCTCTGTCCATTCATAGTTGACCTTATCGACAACCTCATCTCTAAATCTTAATTTGATTCCTGGACAATAGAGGAGTATATATAATATGCACACAAATTATATATATATATATATATATAACGATTCACGAGCTTGTCCTCGTCTTCCTCCCTCACTTCTCTATTAACATCCCTGTAAAAAATCACCAACCTTGTACATAACACAACCCTCTCCCCTATCCCACACTACCCTCACCATGGAACAACTCACTCAACCTTGTACGTAACCCCAGATATTTCAATGCAGCTGCAGCAACGCTGTCGTTTGAGAGGTCAAAAGTACGCGTGGGGGTGGGGGGTTGGGGCAGACAAATTTTTTTTTTCTTTTCTGAAAATAAGTTTTTTATTTTTTATTTTTTGTCAAGACCCTTTCTCATGCAGAAGCCTTATCGGAGACCAAGCCCCTGCCGCCCACTTGATAGTTTTATCTAATTTTGATTTTTTCTGTTCACTTTTATAAAATGGTATAATTATCAAAATACCCACTATTGTTAAAAAAAACTATGGGCATATGGATGAGGATGTGTGCACAATTTTAATAAGCTGTCATATTAGCAACTTTATAAAATAGGCCAGACTTTGATTTGATGGTAAAGTTATTCGTTTATTTATAAAAAATTATAAAATTAATTTATGTTGGTTATACATGTGTTATACTGTTATTGGCTTCTCTTAAATAATTTAAAAAAAAAAACTTTATAAATTACAAGGATAAATGTACACATAATTAAAATCACACAAAAGTTTCGTGCTATTTACCCAACTATTTTTTTTCCCTAATCATAACATCACTCATTTTAAACACAAGGGGCATAGGGAGAGGGAGCCCAACCTTAAAAAAAGAAATATATATTTAATGTATTTTTTTTAAAAAAAATAGATTTAGTCCCCCTAATAAGTATTGTAAAAGTTGTTAAAATTAGCAATATATAGTTTAGCTTGGTGGTTAGACATGAGTTTATTTGCTTGGTTGATGCGGGTGTTCGACTCCTCCAAGCGCAAAATGTTTTATTTTTTATAGCTACTTTCTTGTAAGTTGGTGAAAGAAAAAAAAAAAAGGCTAGGGAAACGAGCTTAAAAGCCCTTTGCAGCTGTGTTCCATTTTTTTTTTTTTTTTGAAAACAAAACTATCATTATTTTTATTTTTTTTCAAATTTTTCTAGTAAATCTCAATTTTATTATACATATCTTCCAACATATCTCAAGTTAAAAAATATATATGCTATGTTAAAAAAAAAAAGTATATATGCTATGTTAAAAAGAAAAAAGTATATATGTTGATTGTTGTACATTTTTTTAAACAAAATTATCATCTTTCTTTTTTATATTATATCATGTCATATATATATGTATGTAATATCAAGTATGTTTAAAAAATACTGTACAAATTTTTTTTTTCAGCCCCTCCAATACTTGATTTCTGGCTCCGTCCCTATTTAAGTACACACCTGTTCAAGATTAAAATACTACCAGAACTATAAAATAACATAGAATACCTCTTTCAGTTCGGTACACGATACTTTTACTAAAATTCAATTTAAAGATAATTATATGTATTCTCATCCCACATCGTAGCTTCAAAATTGAGAGATTATTAGATATCAAAAGTGTGAGCGTGCAAATAGAAACCAGTGTGTATGTGATTGGGCAAGCCAAAAAAAAAACGTACCTCATGGTAGGGGGTGTCTGATATGATATTTGTTAGTTAAATTTTGATACACTAGTGTGAGCTGTGCTCATGTATTTATTAGTAGTTGAAATTTTTTTTTTTTTTTTTCGCCGGTTCATTTTATGATTACGAGTGCTCAATAATGCAGGCCAACTTGGCTCATAATAAAAACGTGATGCAGGCTAATTTGGCCCAGAAAAAGACGCGATGTAGACCAATTTGGGCCAAAGAAACACTAGTGTGAGCTGTGCTCATGTATTTATTAGTAGTTGAATTTTTTTTTTTTTGGCCGGTTCATTTTATGATTATGAGTGCTCAATAATGCAGGCCAACTTGGCTCATAATAAAAACGCGATGCAGGCTAATTTGGCCCAGAAAAAGACGCGATGTAGACCAATTTGACCCAAAGAAACATAACCACAAAAAAAAATAAAAAAAAATAACGTGATGCAGCCCAATTTTACCAGAAAGAAAACGTGACCAAAGACAAAAGCTGAGAGTCCGACTACGGCGTCGTTTGACACTTATGCTATTCAATTAGTCCTGATAGAAGAGGGAAAAGTCATAGTGCGGCGTCGTTTGATACTTATGTTGAAATTGGACAAATAGTCCCCATTGTTTAGAAATTTTGGACAAATAGTCCCTATTGTTTTACAAGTTATTCAGTTAGTCCCTATTGTTTACAAAAGTCCCACAATTAGTCCCCATTGTTTGCAAAAGTCCCACAATTAGTCCCCATTGTTTGCAAAAATCACTCAATTAGTCCCCATTGTTTGCAAAAGTCACTCAATCAGTCCCCAATGTTTGCAAAAGTCACTCAATTAGTCCTCAATGTTTGCAACCAAATATTGGGGACTAATTGAGTGACTTTTGCAAACATTGGGGACTGATTGAGTGACTTTTGCAAACAATGGGGACTAATTGAGTGACTTTTATAAACAATAGGGACTAATTGTGGGACTTTTGCAAACAATGGGGACTAATCAAATGACTTGTGAAACAATAGGGACTATTGATAAAACTTTTACAAACAATGGGGACTATTTGTCAAAAATTTGTAAATAATAGGGACTATTTGTCAAAAATTTATAAACAATAGGGACTATTTGTAAGATTTGCCTCTTATTCAATTCTTCCTTTTTCTCTTTTCTCATCTCAATCTCGACTATTTAATGACTTTGATGGATAAGATCTTACTTCTCGAGTCACTAATTAAGAGAGGATCGAGCATAAATTTAAAAACAGATTTGATTGTGTTCAATTGATATTTAGTAGAAAAAATAAATTTTAAACACATCGAGTTAGTACTTTTTAGTTTTTTTTTAATTTTTTTTATATTTATCTCTAATTTCATAAAATTCAAACCCTAATTTTTTCACTACCAATAGATAGGTACGTAAATAGGTAGGTAGGTACCTTCTAGTTATTAAAAGATATACTCAATATAAGAGGACCCATACCGATCACAAATTTGAAATGAGATTTGAGTGATTTGTAACAAGTTGGGAATAATAATGCAGAAATTCGAAATAAGCGTGAAACACCATTGCTATTTTTTACATGGATGACGCTTTACCGAGATATTCTGAGAGAGATTTAATATTTCATACATAAATACTTACCTCACAAAAAAGGGATGAAGTATCAATTGTGCGATATAACGCATTAACTTTTGGTAAAATATCAGTTTAAGAACAGATTTGGGACACTATTCTCAAAAAGGAGTCATCTTGCCCTTGTGCATGTAACTATTGAGATGATACTTGCCTGTAAGCATTTCATGCAGATGCTGACATGAAATAAAAATTCATGCACTGTAATTGATCCATTAGCAAACTAAAATAAGCTTTAGTTGCTAAAATAATGTTTGCAAGTTTCAGTGCAAGAATACACATAAAATTCCACAAATGCATCTCCTACTTTGCAGTCTTCCATGTATAAGCTCCTCTTTTTCCCACAAAGTGTACATGACAATAAGGATGTGTGCAACAAAACCTTGTCCTTTGCCTAAAAGTTCACTGCACCCGCTCTTTTTAGAAAAGGGCGAACATCCCAGAAGGATGGAACAAGATGATGAAGAAGGCGGCCGACAACATTGTTTGTTAAGGTTTGATTACCTATAGATGGACAGGTAGACTACTTAAGAAAGATAAGGTGTGGGGAGAAGTGGATTTTCCAAATAAAGCGCACCAAGGAGGAAGTTTTTGAAGGAGACTATCTACTGGTGGAGTCACTCGGTCTAAATCTGTCCGTAATTTCAGAAGGGCATGCTTCTTTTTCCCATCTTCCGGGTGTGTAATCTGTGTATGGTTTGTAACCCAGAAAAGAGACAGACTGAACTTGGTAGGTGATTTCTTGCCTCCTGAAAACTGAATGATATGCCAACCGTTCATGCTGGTCTTGTCACCAACTGGAACCAGCTCCTCAGCGTCATCTGCAACGCATGGAAACAACCAAGGGTAATCTAAATTAGAAGAGCAAAATAATGGGTCCAAGAGCAATCAGCTTTTCAACCAAGCTATTTTGGGGAAGCAAGATCTTATGTTGTCGACTCAGAACAAGCACAAAAGACAGACAATCATCAGTAGCAGCAAGGAGTGAGAGGCTATAGATACTCGATAACATTTGACCAGCAGATATGACATCGGCAAAGCAGAAAACAAATTTTCAACTTATTCGATGTGGATGCTAAAGTTTACTAAAAACTTCTCCTTCATTCCAAGTGAAAGATTTGACAAATGCAAAAACAACTATAACTAGTTGAGATACTCCAACAGGAGAAAAATCATAAGATGAAAATGGAAGATACACTCGAGTCAAATTTGTCTATGGACCCACCAAGAATGAATATAGGAAAACTCCAGCTTTTTCCTCACCTCCTCTTTCCCATTCAGAAGGGAGCAGAGTATGCAATTATGTATGAAAGGTTTCCTCGATTTGCTTATTGAACTTTCTACTACAATTCTAGGCCTTTTTTTCTCTCTTTTTCTTTGAAGTAGCATTATTTTGTAAAAATAAATCGATCATTGCCACTAAGATTCAGTGTCGTAAGTTTTTGATTGATGATAGTGCAATCAACACTTATAAAATGTCTAAAGACTTCAGTGACACAACTCACCCTGCATATGTGTACATCCCTATATGTGCATCAGGGTGGTGAAATGTTAGACAAAATGTACTTGGTGCATGCTTACATCCCCGCATGTATATATATATACACACACATATAAAGAGATGTTTATGTATTATCTATATATTAGTCTTGATATTAAATGAACATTCAAGTAAGAGAGGAAGAGGGGGGGAAGGCGGGGGGGAGGGGGGGGGGGGGGGGGGGGGGGGTTGTTGTTGTGGGGAGAAGTGAAGAATAACCTTTACGACCACCAATAGTACCTTTAAACTGGAAGTCCTCAACCACCTCAGTATTGATACCAAGAGACCAGCGGGTAGAACTTTTAGTATCAATTGAGACTTGTGTAATTCTGCCGTCCCCCTTTATGTTGCTCTCAACATGTAGGACAGGAATGTCAGATCTGTGCCAACCAATTTCAGCGCCCTTGTCCATCCAACAACCGTACTTCACTGAAAAAGTGACAAAATCAAGAGGCTTATCTCTGCCGCAAACAAATTCTTCCTCCATATGTTTAATCTCCTTATTCAAGTCTCCAGGAGTCGTTGAAAACAGAGAAATATATGAGATTGGTTCTTGCTTTTCACCATATTTTCCTGTTGTATCAACAATATGCACAACCTGAAAGCCACAAATATTTTGTAATTCGATTATATGACTAAATTTATCGGTGCTCACATCTCTAGTAATATTTCACACAGCCAATAAGAATGAACACAAAGCTAGAAGATTTTGTAACATTAATTGCAAAATTAACTGAAAAACCTTTTGACATTGATAATGAGGTAAAAAACTCTGTAAGTGCTTGAGATAGACTGATAGGAGATCAAGTATATACAAAGAAAAATGCTTCCTTAATCGTATCATCAACAGATACAGCTCTACTACAAATGGATTAGCTTATCAAACTAGATTCTAAGCACCCAAAATGCTGATGAGTCAAGCGGACCAAGTAATTTTAAGTACACTTTGTCCTTGCTTTGAATATACTTTGGCCCTACTTATGGGATTTGTCCTGAGATCTTATGATAGTTCGACTGTTAGACCAAATGCATTTACATAACATGTATCCGGTGTCTTATATAAGTTCGCCTCAAATAAGTACGCAATGCTAGTAAGCACCAAGCACTTTTTTTTAAGCTAAGCCAAGCACCTTCAAGTTCTACTCAATTGGACTATCAAAATGTGACAAAGGCTACAACGTGTAGAAATACTTATGTTTTGGTGATTAAAGATGTTGAAAACAATAAACCAATAAGATAAACTTCTCTTTAACAACTTAAGCTTTTAGATGAGTTGATCACTTAACATGATATCAAAACTCAGACTAACTAAAGTTCCTAGATTCAACTCTCTTTGTCACTCATTTCGCAGAAAAAGATGTCCCGGTGCAGCTTAATCAAAATCAAATCTCTCCTGCACAGGAACCATTAAGAAAAAGGAAAAAAAAAAATGTCTAAGTGCAGCTCAAAGCTCGCCTGCACAAAAGGAGGAGTATTGAAGACAATAGACCAGTGCAATAAACACATCTCTAATAGCTTAAACGATTAGATGAGCTGGTCACTTAACAATAGTGTTAAGTGACCACCTCATCTAAAAGTTTAAACTGTTAGAGAGAGGTTTATTATATTATTTATTATTTTCAACACGCCCTCGCAAGTATAGGCGGAGTTAGTTTTTGAATCTTACACTTAAACAATTTTATTGTTTTAAATGGGTGGCGATGAGTTTTGAACCCAGGACCTTTTAGCACCTAGGTTCTGATACTATATTAAGTGACCACCTCATTTAAAAGTTTAAGCTGTTAGAGAGGAGGTTATTATATTATATATTATTTTCAAAAAATAAATATATAGTAATTATCAAATTAGGAACAAAGATCCCTCCATTTACAGCTCGAGCAGTATCTTCAGTAAATGGTGGGACCACGCCAACAAATACCATGCAAAGTGAGAGACCGAAAAGAAGACAGGTTACAACAATAATTGGAACTTTTGCACCTGCAAAATAACAAATATAAAAGAGTTCAGTCTAATTGCAGCATCTCGACAAATTTAGAAAAATAAAAACAAAAAGAGCAAGTCCATATCGTTCTTTTAGTCACTAATCCTTCCTCATTTTTCCCTAAGGTGGCTAGGGTCTCCACTATAACCCAATGGGGTGGAAAATTTCAAGATTGCCGTGCATAACAAGAAAATTCATGTATGATTTAAGACGAATACAATAAGTAATGATACATAAAAACGAGTTCCATCTTTTAGCGTGGTTTTGAGGCCTTAAAATAAACCATTATTAGGTATTTTCATCTATAAAAAAATGAGGTGGATCATTTCTTAAAATTTCATCTGTCCCTGAAAGATCAAGGAGCACTTTCCTGATAAGCACATTTTATTTTGGCACAAGTGAGAGGTCTCGTAAAAACTGTTTGAATCTTTGAGTGGTTTCTTTCCTGAATGAAATTGGTCGCCACTCAAGTTTAGAAGTGTTAGGTCTTTTTGTCTTTTCAGAACTGGCAGCAGGCTATCTGTTCTGCTGAGCAGGAAATTGAATAAAGTCCTGTATTTGATGTGCAATAACAAATCTTGAAGCATGATTGCAATCCATGAAGATTAAACCCTTTGAAAGAGTAATGACTTCTGAAGAGATACTTTTCAAGGATACAAATCTTTCTGAGAAACAATATTTTTCCTCAACTTCGAGCTTGATGTCAACAGCGAAATCTGGTGGACTGTGTTAAACGGAACATACGATGTTCAATGTTTAAAGATCATACAAAGTTTTCCCATTTATGTACTTGCCTTATAGGCTAAGATACACATTTAAGGTCATCAACTACAGTTCATAATCAGTTGCAATCCGTAAGAAAATTAAAAGAAAAACTTTCAGAAAAGGAACCTGAAATGTGTATATATGAAAGGAGATACACCATTGTCAGACATATTACAGCAGCAACATATACAGCAACAATTAGGTCGCCCAACCACTCAGGTGTGGCACCAGGGTTCCTGCAAGCATTTTAAGGAAAGACTTTGAACTGCGAGAATCCTGATGTTACCAATTACAAAATGTGTAGAGTCCTGATTACTGATTACTGATTTATTTGGGGCACATAAAGCATAAAAATGCAGAACAACTTCTTAAGACAGACTATGTATGTTACACTGTGGTGATAGTGGATGTGCACGACAAACCTGACACTAGCACAACATCTTTCCTGCTAGAATTATGTACAACCTCTGAACCAGTGGATGACATTCTTAGTTATATGATTGGGCACTTCTTGGACAGGGAGAAACTAAGTTAGCAATAACATTCTTCAACGGTATGGATGAACACAAGCACCAGCAAGAACTGGAACATTTAATTGCAGGTTCGATTATGAAAGAATGGCCAAACATGGCACAAAATACGGCATATTTAGTCAAAGGACATCTCTAGAATTTCTTTTATCCTCGCATGGTTATTTTGCTCCCTTTGGTATCTAATAAAATAACAAAGGAGCCTTATTTTTAACTGTTGTAACAAAAATAAGAAAATCTAAGACAGATGCGAAGATCAATTACAGAATTGTCAATGATCCTCACATCAGAACTAGTGTACAACCCAAAGTGCATTTTACACAAAACCAGATTAGGTCAACCAACACTATCGAATCTATACTCGAGCTATTGGGGGCTGAAAACGTTTACAAAATCTATGTATTTTCTAAAAAAAGAAATTAATTATCGATATATTCTTAGTTAAAAAAGACTAATTCTCCACCCCCACCCCCCACTAAAAAAATTCATATAGTTGAAAAATAATAGGAAGAATTCCTGAATCCCCCTTGTCAACCAAGCAAGGCAAGCTGGGTCTACC
The DNA here is from genome assembly GCA_037974665.1 of Ehretia macrophylla. Classification (NCBI taxonomy): domain Eukaryota; kingdom Viridiplantae; phylum Streptophyta; class Magnoliopsida; order Boraginales; family Ehretiaceae; genus Ehretia; species Ehretia macrophylla. The sequence goes on from CM075781.1 coordinate 31,202,149, forward strand.
ATACTAAGATGGTAGGTACTCCAAGTAGTGAGAATGTCAGGAGAACCAACCAAAGTTCCTGAAATATCAGGCGGGAGAATTTCCTCTAAATGAGACAAAAGATAGTGTTCTCCATAAACAAAACCATACTTACAATGCCTGTTCTCCCATAGGAATGTTACTTGTGATATAAAGCTTCCAAGTTTCAAAACCATCAGTACAATGATAACATCCACAAGCAAAAAACAAAGGGAAACAGAAGCAACCAAACAATCAGAATTTTAAATAGCAAGAAATGCATCTGATATGTATAAAATCCCTAAATTTTTACAAAATTGCAAATCAACCCCTCAGTCAAAAAGAAGTATCTTCGTTCGGGGTCCGCGAGACCTCGGACAGAGGGACGTCGCAACGTCCGAGGTCCAAGGACCTCGGACATCTACAGTCCGAGGTCCAGGATCTCGGACACAAGCTATCCGAGGTCCAAGACCTCGGACACACAATGTCCGAGGTCCAAGGACCTCGGACAAGAAGAGTCCGAGGTCCAAGGACCTCGGACAAGAAGAGTCCGAGGTCCAGGACCTCGGACACATGCTGTCCGAGGTCCAAGGACCTCGGACACAACTTGTCCGAGGTCCAGGACCTCGGACATCTACAGTCCGGGGTCCAAGGACCTCCGACAGCTCAGTCCGAGGGCCAAGGACCTCCGACATCTACAGTCTGAGGTCCAGGACCTCGGACACAACTTGTCCGAGGTCCAGGACCTCGGACACATGCTGTCCGAGGTCCAAGGACCTCGGACATCTACAGTCCGAGGTCCAAGGACCTCGGACAGCTCAGTCCGAGGTCCAAGGACCTCGGACAAGAAGAGTCCGAGGTCTTGGACCTCGGACATCAACAGTCCGAGGTCCAAGGACCTCGGACACAGTATTCCGAGGTCTACGGACCTCGGACGTTTATTTTCCGAGGTCCTGTTGACCTCGAACAGGTTCTCAGAGACAAGTTTAATTTTTCGGACTTTGATCATCGTGCGCAAAAGGACTCTTTCTGGAGCTAAGTGAGGTAGGACTGTCTGAGTTACCTTTTTTTTGCACTGGAATGCTTTGTTCTATAAACTCAGAGAATCTTCAGCTAATCTCTCACTAAGCCATCTAAATAATTATCCACTGGCCTTTTAATAATCCACACATGTTTGTAATGATGATCCACTACTGCACCTTTAATCTTTTGACTCAGCTGCAATGATGACATCTCCTTTGTGACTCAGCAACCATGTGACTTGTCTTTTAAACCAGAAGCCAAGGTGCCTATAAAAGGCAGAAGATGGAGCAAGGAAAGAGGAGGTACATCTGATACTTACACTTATACACATATATACATTTCCTTCTCCGCTGAAGCAGGAAGCTAACTTAAGCATCGGAGTGCTAATACGGGCTAGACCCGTCAAGCTCTCTTTGTTTTTGCAGGCATAGAGGCGGAGCGTGAGGACTACTTGCGGCACGTCATTTTTCTACCTTAACAGGTTGGCGCCCACCGTGGGGCCGATTCTAAATCCCCCACTGAGAACTCACAAGATCGCACCATGGTAACTACCCGAAGTCATAATGTTGCAAGCATACATGAAGAAGAGGCTGTAGAACAGCCAAATGTGCAGTTCTGTCCCGGAGAGCCCTCCAACCTCGGACAGACTGATCTACCGCCTCCAAGGGTAGAAATACCTACAGGAAACCATCCACCCTACACCAATCCATACACAAATCCATACCCCAGTTACCTACCTACATATCCGCAAAACTATTCGCAAGGACCTACTTGGTACCCAGGGTGGCAGTATCCCACTGCCACAACGCAAGCTCCACAAACTAACCAGCCTGTAGATCTTGGATATATCCTACAAACCCTGGAGGAGTTGAAAAAAGCCATAAATAACCCAACACCTCAGCCAGCACAGCACTTCTCAGAAAACCAACCGCGTCAAGCATCGCAGCAAAGTCCCACACACCAAAAAACCCAACCAACCAAAAGCGCAGCCAACCCAAGAGAATCAGTGCAGCAGATTCATACTGGGGGGCAACACAGAGAAGCAATAAACTCCACCGGATCTTCACAGGGCTCAGATACAGCAGAACGAGGCCCATCTAGAAGTGGCCAAAGAGAAGGCACTACTTGTACTGTCACGGTAGCAGGAGCTTTCAGGGGCCCAAACCCTTTCAATCGTACTATCAACGAAGTTCCAAAGCCCGCGCGATACAAATTGCCATATTTGCCCACCTATGATGGGCATGGGGACCCCAAAGATCACTTGGCAATTTTCAGACACAAGATGGAGTTCACGGAATTGCCGGAGGCCTGGGTGTGTAAGGCTTTTGCAGGAACGTTGGTGGAGGCGGCTAGAGTGTGGTACGACGAATTGAAAGAAGGATCGATCGATTCTTACTCACAACTGACAGAATTGTTTGTAGGAAGATTTTCTTCGGCTATTAAGCCAACACGTCATACCACCTCGTTGCTCGGTCTAAAGCAAAGAAAGGGAGAAACCCTTCGGCAGTATGCAACCCGTTTTAATGAGGCTACCCTACAATGTACGCAATTTGATCAGAAATTTGCGATACAGGCGTTTACGAAAGGGGTAACAAATGAATTGCTCCAAGCTTCTCTGGCTAAAAAGACTCCACAAAATATGACAGAATTAATGACTAGAGCAGAGAAGTACATCAAAGTAGAAGAGGTGGCGATGGCAGAAAAGGAGGAAGACCCTAGGAGAAAAGGGCAGAGCAGTCAAGCTCATATAACCCAGAAAGAAAGAAAGGTTGAGGAGGGCCGACAAGAGCAGAGAGGAAGGGAAAGAAGGGAGCCACCTAGATGGCGGGGGTTCAACAACTATACTCCTTTGATGAAACCCAGATCTCAGATATTGGCTGAAATCCGAACACGGATGAATCTTCCAGATCCGCCAAAGATGAAAACGGAAAAGGAGCGCCGTAAGGGCAAAGGGCAATATTGCAGGTATCACAAAGATTTTGGGCACGATACTGAGGCCTGCAGAAATTTGAAAGATGAGATTGAAGCCCTAATCAGGCGTGGACACCTGCAAGCCTACGTCAGGAGGGACAACCAGGAGGGGAGACAGAGGGAGAGAAGCCCGAGACACGCTCAAGCAGCACGTGCTCAGGTGGAGGTTGATATGATAACAGGAGGTATGGCTTCGGGAGGGGAAAACCTTCAGGCCAGAAAGGGTTACCGTAGAGCAGGTCGCGGAGATCCCCCGATGAAGAGACCAAGGGTGGAAGAAGATATCACCTTTGGAGATGAAGATTTGAATGGTCTAGTATTGCCCCATGATGACCCTCTGGTGATTGCAGCAGACATCGCTGGGATCGTGGTGCGCAAGATCATGATTGATACAGGAAGCTCGGCGGAGGTCCTTTTTCTAAGCACATTTGAGAAGATGGGTTTGAAAAGAGAACACTTGAGGATGATGAAGGGGACCTTATCAGGTTTCAATGGCAGAGAGGTAAGGCCCGAGGGTATGATAACACTAAAGATGATCCTCGGGCGAAATGAACAGAGCCGTAGTGAGATGCTCGATTTCATTGTGATAGATTGTGAATCACCATACAATGGGATACTGGGGAGAGTAGCATTGGGAAAATTCAGAGCGGTGGTGTCCACCTATCACCTGGCCATGAAGTTCCCGTCTGAGGCTGGAATAGTGACGGTTAAAGGTGACCAGAGAAGAGCCCAGGAATGCTACGCAGCTTGTCTGAGGCTACAAAAAGAGGAGAAGGAACTAATTGAAATCCCGGAGAAGAAGGTTAAAAAGGGACACGAATTGAAGAAAGGAGAACCCGCGGAAGAATTGCAGAAAGTAGAACTAACAACTGGAAAGGAGGTTCAGCTCGGAGCAGAGCTTCCTCAAAACCTGGCGGAAGGTATAACTCATTTCCTATCTTGTAATAAAGATGTATTTGCTTGGTCTGTACATGATATGACAGGAATAGACCCACGAATAGCCGTGCATCGGCTAAACGTAGACCCAGCATTCAGGCCGGTAAAGCAGAAAAGGCGGGTCTTCCATGCAGAAAAAAATCAAGCAGTCAGAGAAGAAGTAAGTAAATTGTTGAGGGCTGGGCATATACGAGAAGTGGAGTACCCTACCTGGTTGGCAAACGTGGTGATGGTTCCAAAGGCATCTGGGGCTTGGAGGATGTGTATAGACTTTACAGATTTGAACAGGAGTTGCCCGAAAGACTGCTACCCATTGCCTAGGATAGATCAAATGGTGGATGCTACCTCAGGTTTCGAGATGCTGTCATTCATGGATGCCTTCAAAGGGTACAACCAGATTAGGATGGCACCAGAAGATGAGGAGAAAACCGCGTTCATAACAGACCGAGGGGTGTTTTGCTATATGGTAATGCCATTCGGTTTGAAGAACGCAGGAGCTTGTTACCAGCGCATGATGGACAAGGTTTTCAAGGAGCAGTTGGGGCGAAATATGGAGGTGTATGTTGATGACATGTTGGTGAAAAGTAAGAAGGCAGAGACTCACATCGAGGATCTGTCCGAGGCATTCTCGGTAATGAGGAAAGTCGGCATCAAACTAAATCCTGAGAAATGTGCTTTTGGGGTTCAGGCAGGGAAATTTTTGGGTTTCATGGTTACTCGAAGAGGCATCGAAGCTAATCCAGAAAAGGTGCAAGCCATTTTGGACCTTGAGCCACCCAGAAGTGTTAAGGATGTTCAGAAATTGACGGGAAAGATAGCAGCCTTAAGCAGATTCATGGCTAAGTCAGCAGACAGGTGTGCTCCTCTGTTCAAAATCCTGCGTAAACCAAAGAATTTTCAGTGGACGGTAGAATGTCAAGAAGCTTTTGAAAAATTGAAGGAGTACCTAAGCTCGGCACCTTTGATGTCCAGACCAGAGCCCAGTGAGACTTTGTACGTATATTTGGCAGTATCCCCAGTAGCTGTGGCGGCAGCACTAGTACGACAGGATGGAAAACAGCAGAGGCCAGTTTACTATATCAGCCAAATACTTAAAGGAGCTGAGCTCAGGTATCCTCCTGTAGACCGAATGACATTAGCTCTACTGGAGGCCTCACGAAAGCTTAGACATTACTTTGAGGCACCCCCCATATGTGTTATGACAGACATGCCGTTTAAACAGATCCTGCAAAACCCAGAAGCATCAGGAAGGCTCCTAAAGTGGTCTGTGGAGTTGAGCCAATTTGACATCACATTCAGACCAAGGACTGCGATAAAAGCTCAAGCTGTGGCAGATTTCATAGTGGAATTCACAGGAGAGCCATCTACGGCTAATCCAAGGCCGTGGAAAATTTGGGTAGATGGAGCCTCAGGAAAAAGCGGCAGCGGAGCTGGAGTCATACTTCGAGATCCAGATAGCGGCGAATTACAGTTCGGTTTGAAGTTCCGCTTCTCAGCCTCAAATAATGAGGCTGAATATGAAGCCCTTATTGCAGGTATTAAAACAGCTCAGGCGATGGGGGCTGATGCAATAGAAGCTCACACAGACTCACAATTGGTGGCAAGCCAAATAGAAGGAGAGTACGAAGCCAAAGATGAAACCATGGCGGCTTACTTAGCCAAAGTAAAAAGTATAGTGGCAGGATTGAATCAATTCACAATCAGCCATATACCCCGGACGGAGAACGAGAAAGCAGATGTTCTCTCGAAGCTTGCAGTAGGAGTAACGGGGCCAATAACGATAGAGGTGGAGGAGGTTTTTGAGCCAAGCATAGTCCGGGAGCGCAAGGAGGTAGCCCAGGTGGAACACAGTGAGTCATGGATGTTGCCTATGGTCGATTTTCTTGAAAAGGGGATCTTACCGGAAAATAGTGAAGAGGCAAGAAAGGTAAAAAACCGAGCTCCAAGATATGTAATGCTCGGAAAGCAACTGTATCGAAAAGCATTTACTTGGCCCATGCTGAAGTGTGTAGATAAAGGTGAGGGCGATTATATACTCAGAGAAATGCACGAGGGGATTTGCGGTAATCACATAGGCCACAGAGCTTTGGCTCGAAAGATATTGAGATATGGGTATTTCTGGCCAACCCTGAATGAGGACGCTCGGCGCTTGGTGCAAAAATGCGATACATGCCAGAGATTCTCAAGAATTCCACGACAACCTGCAGTGGAGTTGACTGTGATGGTAAGCCCCTGCCCATTCGCTCAGTGGGGTCTGGATATATTAGGACCTTTCCCAATGAGCACAGGTCAGAGGGTCAAATGTTTTGTGATGGTGGATTACTTTACCAAATGGGTGGAAGCCGAGCCCGTCGCCAAGACTACAGATAGGAATGCTTGGAATTTTGTGTGGAAACATGTTGGATGCAGATTTGGAATTCCAAGGGTGATAGTTACAGATCACGGAACCCAGTTCGATTGCCACTATTTTAGGAAACAATGCTCGGAGTTAGGCGTTTCCCTTAGATTTGCTTCTGTAGCACATCCGCAAACTAATGGTCAAGTAGAGAACGCTAACAGATCTATTTTGCAGGGTCTGAAAAAGAAGCTGGCAGCCGCCAAAGGCCTCTGGGCCGAAGTTTTGCCAGAAGTGCTATGGGGACACAGAACAACGCCAAACGAGTCGACAGGCGAAACCCCTTTCAGCCTAACATTCGGGGTAGATGCTGTCCTGCCTGTAGAAATTGGCTCGACAAGCCAAAGAGTCGCTGAGTATGAAGAAGAAGTTAATAACCAGGCCCTACGAGAAGACTTGGATTTGGTGGAAGAATTCAGAGAGAAAGCTAGAATAAAGATGCTCGAAGGCAAGAGGGCTATGGCTAGGAATTTCAAAAAGAAAGTAAGGAACAGAGAACTTAAAGAGGGGGATCTAGTCCTCAGAAGAGCAATCTTCAAACCTGATTCAAATCAGGGAAAACTCAGACCAAACTGGGAAGGCCCATACACGATAATTAAAGAGGTCAAACCCGGAACTTACAGGCTCAAAGACCTCGATGGCAAGGAGCTAAGAAATGCGTGGCATGTGGAGCATCTAAGAAAATATTGCATGTAATCATTTTCCTTGAATATTTGGGTACTATTTATGATTATTTCTTCTTTTCGTCCAAAGTTTCCGTTAGTGATTGTAGAAGAGGAAAATTAAGTCCCAATAGAGGGAAGCCGAGGGTCAAGGCAATGGGGCACGACTCCCAAGATTTAGACCAAGGAGCACGATCCTCGAGGTCTAAGGCTGGGGGCACGACCCCTCCCAAAGACATCAAATTATCCTTCAATCAGATAAAGAGTTTTGAAAAGGCATGACCTAACAAAACCAAATACGAAAAAAGGAAACAATAAATCAACAAAAAGAGAAACTCTTTTCATTAAAGACGAAAGTCTTCATTACAAAAGGCAAAAAAAAAAAAAAAAAAAAAAAAAAAAAAAAAAAAAACTTACATACAATGCCTATCACTCATCCTCAGAGCTCGAAGAGTCATCAAAAAGTACATTCTCCCTAAGAATTAAACCATGCCTTTTGGCATAACGATCAAGCTTTTTCTGAAGCACAGCAGTGACGTCATCCGTGGTGTCAGCAACAGATTGAGCATAAAGACTCTTCAAATCATCTTTGTATCCCTGCCCATAACGGAAATCCTCTACTGCCTGTTCCTTTATATCCTCTAGAGAAGCTTGAAGATCTCTGAATTGAATTTCCACAGAACCACGAGCTGTCTCTGATACCTCTAACTCAGACTGAAGTCTCTTATACTCAGACTGAAGCCTCTCACACTCAGCCTTGGCCTCCTCTTGAGCCCGCAGGGAGGCCATCCAGTCAGTCCGAAGTTGACGACACTCAGAAGTTGCTGAAGCAGCCTCTTCTCGAGCTATTCTAGTTGTCTCGCGAGTAGCAATAAGCTCGGCCTGGATTGCAGCCTCCGAGCTCCTGGAACGCTCCTCAAATTCCTTAAAAGCAGCCTCAGCCCCAGCAAGTCGCCGCTCATATTGTCCCACAAAGCGGTAGGCCACACTGAGACCCACGGACATCTGTGACAATCAAAGCAAGGTCGGAAAAGCGCAACTCAGATAAAAAAAAATAAAAATAAAAAAATAAAAATAAAAAAGAAAAGGGATACCTTGTGGCGGGCCTTTTCGAAAGCCTCTTGAGCGATGAAGTGTAACTGATCCCTCGGAAGATCATCCAGGGAACTCACCACAGTATCAGGATCCTCAGGAACAAGGGGAGACCTTGGACGAGGCTGAGTCGAGCCCTCAGAAGCAGGTCGAGATTTCGGACGAAGCAGGTCAGAAGATCTGGCAATAGAAAGAGGTGCGTCCTTAACCAAACCACTGCCCTCGGGCATGACACCAAGCACCTCTCCATAAGCGGGATTTTTACGAACGTCAGCAACCTCTTTAAAGGCCTCAAATCTGCGAGCATTGCTTTCAGGAGTAGGCAAAGAGAAATCCTGCAGGACAAAGGGCTCAATCGGAGTATACTCGGATGAACTATCTGACTGAATTACTTTCCTTCGTGGCCGAGCAACCTTCTTTAGTTTCTTGCTGGGACCACCTTTAACCTTCTTCTTTTCAGCTCGTTCAGCAGCGCGGGCTCTTTGTGCCTCAGCTCGAGATTCCAGAGCAACCGCTTTAACCGGATCGAGTCTACCAGCCCTGGTGGATCGAGCCCCGGAAGCGCCAAGAGGCATTTGCTGCTGAGCCTCTGGGATAGCGGTACCTGCAACGGCAAAATAAAGAGTCAGCTATGCAAAAAGAGAAGCTTAAAAATACATGTACGAAAATTTTAATTACCTTCATGGATCAGAACATCAGCCTGGAACCCAGTAACTGGAGAAGATGGAACCGCAGCAATAGGGCATCCATGTAATGGAGAGTGAGCAGCAGCCGAAAGTCCCACCTCGACATTAACATACCTCAACTGACCATAAATGCCAGAAGCTAGAATAGCTTCACGCGTTAAATAGGGGATGCCGCACACAGGCCGAGCTCGACGAAGAATGAAAGAAGTCATAAGCCTCTCGGCTGGGGTCAGGAGAGGAGACTCGCGATAAGCATCAAGCTCAGTGCGTGGTAAATGCCTGAAAAGTCTTCTGACTGGGCATTTGAAAGGATGAGTGACGAATACAAACTTGTTATGCCATCCTCGGTTGCTAGAAGGCCAATTTAAAAATAAACGATGACTGGGCCTAGCGGAGAAAGAGTAGACACCAAAATTCTTGGAGTCATGTATCAATTGATGAAAGTGTCGGAAGAGGTTAAGGCTCGGAGTAAGACCAAGCGACTTGACCCAAACATAATAACCTACTACCTCCCTCCAGCCGTTAGGAGCAAGTTGACAAGGAGCAATGTCAAAGAAATTAAAGATGCGAACAATAAAGGCCGGGAGAGGAAGATGAAGAAACTGAAGAGCGAGATAGGGTAAGGCCACTTCCCCTACCCCGGGTCGACATGCCACATCCTTATGGCGAGGAATTCTGATTTCGTAATCATGAGGAAAGACACCTTCGTTGCAAAGCTCGTGCAATTCGGCTTCGCCAAAGGTACAATTGTAATGCAAGGCAGAAAAATCAGTTTGGGCGTCAGGGTCAAAATCAGGTGTTACGGCCCTAGAAGGAGGAGAAGACGGCTCGGGTATTTCAGGAATCATCTCTAGAGTAATGTAAGGAAGAAAAGGATTCGGATCACATTGAGGGATAGTTTGAGAAGTTTTGGACTCAGTAGGGTTAGAAGGACTAGACTCCGAAGGCCCGACCCTATCAGTCCTAAAAGACCTAAGTGGTCGAGCGGGAACAGGAACCCCAAGGGGTGGAGGTGAAAAAGATGGGGGAATAGCTGAGACTAAAGGATCAGTGTGAGTAACCCCCTGAAGGCCGAGGCCTTGAGTCGCAGCGGGAAGAGCAACAGTAACCCCCATAATTTTCGAAGAAGAAATCGAAGAGGAAGACGCCATAAAATTATATATATATGAATGATGAATGTAAAAAGAGGTCAAATGGTAGAGGAAAGGGTACCGAAAAGATAGAGGTGGTTGGCGTCGATGAGGTGGTGGTGCCGAGGTGTTGGAGGCGGCGCCGCGGTGGTTGGCGTCGACGAGGTGGCGGCGTCGAGTTGGTTGGCGTCGACTTGGTGGTGGCGCCGAGATGTTGGCGGCGGCGCCGAGGTGGTTGGCGTCGGCTGAGTGGTGGTGCCGAGGTGTTGGCGGCGGCGCCGGGGTGGTTGGCGTCGACGAGGTGGTGGTGCCGAGGTGTTGGAGGCGGCGCCGCGGTGGTTGGCGTCGACGAGGTGGCGGCGTCAAGATGGTTGGCGTCGACTGGGTGGTGGCGCCGAGGTGTTGGCGGCGGCGCCGAGGTGGTTCCCGTCGACGAGGTGATGGCGGCGGCACCGAGGTGGTTGGTGTTGACGAGGTGTTGGCGTCGAGGTGTTGTACCGAGAATAATAAAACTAGCTTAAGATATATGAGCCTTGGAGAGAGGGAGAGGAGAGAATGAGAGAGAGGAGTGTTTGAAAATAAGGTGAAGTGTTTGAATGTTGGAAAGGGGTATTTATAGGAGTGAGTGGGAGGGAAACCAAGAGTTTCAAATTTGAAAATGGGAGGGAAACCAAGAGTTTCAAAATTGAAAATGGGAGGGAAACCAAGAGTTTCAAATCCTCACCATTCATTTAAAAGTCATTGCACCAGATCTTGACAAGTGGCAAGACAACATTAATGGTAGTAGGTGGCAAATTGCACATATGACAAGGTGATTTTAGAATGATTTGTCGACTAGATTCGACATAGCCATGGCATCACAATCAGTTCTCGAACCTATTTAATAGCTCCAAGAACTGAGGGGGCATCATGATATGTATAAAATCCCTAAATTTTTACAAAATTGCAAATCAATCCCTCAGTCAAAAAGAAATATCTTCGTTCGGGGTCCGCGAGACCTCGGACAGAGGGACGTGGCAACGTCCGAGGTCCAAGGACCTCGGACATCTACAGTCCAAGGTCCAGGACCTCGGACACAAGCTATCCGAGGTCCAAGACCTCGGACACACAATGTCTGAGGTCCAAGGACCTCGGACATCTACAGTCCGAGGTCCAAGGACCTCGGACAGCTCAGTCCGAGGTCCAAGGACCTCGGACACAAACAGTCCGAGGTCCAGGACCTCGGACACATGGTGTGCGAGGTCCAAGACCTCGGACACATGGTGTGCGAGGTCCAAGGACCTCGGACAGCTGTGTCCGAGGTCCAAAGACCTCGGACATGTACAGTCCGAGGTCCAAGGACCTCGGACACAGTATTCCGAGGTCTACGGACCTCGAACGTTTATTTTCCGAGGTCCTGTTGACCTCGAACAGGTTCTCAGAGACAAGTTTAATTTTTCGGACTTTGATCATCGTGCGCAAAAGGACTCTTTCTGGAGCTAAGTGAGGTAGGACTGTCTGAGTTACCTTTTTTTGCACTGGAATGCTTTGTTCTATAAACTCAGAGAATCTTCAGCTAATCTCTCACTAAGCCATCTAAATAATTATCCACTGGCCTTTTAATAATCCACACATGTTTGTAATGATGATCCACTACTGCACCTTTAATCTTTTGACTCAGCTGCAATGATGACATCTCCTTTGTGACTCAGCAACCATGTGACTGGTCTTTTAAACCAGAAGCCAAGGTGCCTATAAAAGGCAGAAGATGAAGCAAGGAAAGAGGAGGTACATCTGATACTTACACTTATACACATATATACATTTCCTTCTCCGCTGAAGCAGGAAGCTAACTTAAGCATCGGAGTGCTAATACGGGCTAGACCCGTCAAGCTCTCTTTGTTTTTGCAGGCATAGAGGCGGAGCGTGAGGACTACTTGCGGCACGTCATTTTTCTACCTTAACAGCATCCCTGTTTAATTTTGGAAGTTTTACCTTTCAAACCGAACTGCAGTTCCAATTATTGTGGCAGCTAATCGAATAACCACGCCAGAAGAGATCACAAACGGAACAGACAACCCCATCAGCAAGGTAAAAGTTTTGAGTGGCTTTGGTGATCGTGCTGGTGATAAAGTTGCTTCGAGCAAGCCATCTAGAGATTGCAGAATTTAGATTAGATATATAGACAATTTTCTGACACGAATACTTGATATTATTTTTATTAAATTTTCCCATCAAAATCAAGGGCTATGGTTGATAAATTTTCCTTTACAACCAGTTTGATAACCAAACTTTTAGCTACCCAGAAAGAGATACTTGTTTATCAATAAGATGAAAACATACGTTATAGTCATACAATTCCTAATTTTCTCCTCTAATGATTGAAAGCTATGAAAGACAACTAAAAGCATATAACCACACTACATTAGGTTGAAAAATAGTATATAATAAATGCTTCCATTTAGATATTTAACTTCAAATTTTAATGTGTATACGGAATAATGGTTCACAATCTGATGCCTATGCCCAAATTACCACTACCAGCGTACCAGAATCAACATTCCAAGTGTAAACTCACATGCAAATGCAGGAGAAACAAGCCAAATGACAGCTAAATATGAGGATCCAATTTTAAAATAATTCCCCATCACCAGGAGAATCAGCCACTGTAATGAGCCTGCTTTAAAGAGCCATCTTTCGGCTTCTAACTTGGCCAAATCATCTTGGACACGAGAAGATAGATTCCCTTTGTTTTTTGAGATTGTATTTGCCAAATATGTTTGAAGAAAAAGATACCCCAGATGTTGGCCAGTGAATGCACCCAGGAGAGCAGGTGCACCGAATAAACCAACCACCAGCCACGGACTTGAGATAAATGGAACAGGCGAGGAGGATATGAGTGGAAGAATGCAGGCAACAGCAGTAGAGAAACTAATGGAGAACATCCACATGAGTATGATACTTAAGCAAGATAGGGCTAATGATACCACTGCAGAATAACCACCCATCAGCAGTGACAATGCCCATATCAGAAGTGATTGCATTATCACTGAATTATAGAGCATTGTGGCAAAACGTTGACGATAGACGATCATGTAAATTCCCTGAGATTTTGGCACCACTCACGCATGAGAAAACAATATTACCATAAAGACTGATTAAGAAGTAATAGACTGGCTGCATGGACTCCACACTGGTCATGGAGGAAATCAAGGATTAAGAAATCCACTAGTACCAGAATGTCAAAGTATGTAGCAGTTTCCTGGCCAGACGTTCCACCTGATTCCACAGCATTGCTTTTAGGAAGATCAGCAGAGGCAGCAGCTCGAAGCAAAAAAGCTAGCATATTATCTCCAAGATGTTGAAGAGAACCAGGTCTCAAAAGATTCAACTTGTCATTCTGCATGGAAAGAGAACTTGTCATTTAGCAATAAAGAGACATGACTTGCAAGTACAGACTAAAGTACTGATATCAATTATAAGCACATATTGCTATGGTGAAGAGCCCATTCGATTGCATTCAAGGAAATTCTTCTATAAAAGAAATTGTTCAGTCTAACAAAATTATATTTATCTATTCCTATTGGATTGAGCAGATACCACTGAAATAACATTCACTATATGCCAATAATTTAAACAAAGTACCCTCACATCTAAGAGAGAAACACATCAGCTAAGGCACTATTAAATTAACTCAACACGACATCAGCTTGTTTGAAAGTGTTTTTAAAAATTATTTTTTTGTTTTTAAAAATAAAAAAATAATAAAATTTGTTTGGCATGATTGTTTTTGAAAATAGTTTTCAAAAACTGTTTCCAAAAATTTGTTCTCAAAAACAAAAAATTGAAAACATAAAAATGATGTTTTCACATGTTTTTGTTTCCAAAAATTAGAAAAATACGGAGAACAAATTGAAAAAACTGTTTTCATTAATGGCAAATTGGTAAATAACCGAACTTTTTATATGGCTTTTGGTAAATAACCGAACAAAGTTAGAAAACCTGCCTTTCTTTCTCTCTCTCTCCAAACCAACATCAGATCTGCTCTCTCTCCAAACTAGGTTCGTCTTCTTCTCCTCTTTAATCCATTTGTGAATTCCTACCATTACTTTTAATTTAAGCAGATTTCTTCAACTAGATTTGATAGAAAAGAGGAATGTTCATCTGGGTTTGCTTATTTGTAACGTTTAAGCTGCTCACCAGCCATTTTTTTAGAATTATTTATGGTGATAAATGTTGCTAATTAACCTTTGTATTATTCATTTGGTTTCTGAGAGAAAAAGCTAAAGCTAATGGCATAAATTTCTTTGTTTATCAATAGCCTTTAATCCATTTGTGAATTTCTACCATTTCTCTTAGTTTAAACAGATTTTTTCAACTGGGTCTGATTCTATTTTTTTTTTTCTTGCATTTTTGTTGTGGTGTTTTCTAAAAATCTTCCTGTTAAAATTTTTTCTTCAACTGGGTCTTTTTTTACAAAGCAGATGGAAGGCAGGGATAAGTCAATTTAGTCTTTGTTTAATTATTGGAACAATTGCAGTGTCTAACAGTTGAACAGATTGTAATTGCTTCAGTTAAGCACACATCAAATTCTTGCAGTACTCTTTACAAAATATTCTTTTAGTTATTTGGGTGTTATAGTCTCCTAAAGCCGCCAAGTCTCCAAAGAAGGCAGCTGCTTAGATTTTAGTTTCACTTATTAGACTGTTTTTTGTCGTCTGTAATTTATGGGTTTAGGTGTTGATTTAGTGGTGTTGTTAATGGAAAATGAATGAAGAAAAAATGAAGATATTTTTGAATTTTCAGATATGTTTATCAATTAATGGAAACTACTTGTTTCTCATTTTCTCTTATTAATGTTGTGCTTTTTATCAAATCATGTTTAGTCAAGTAGAATTGCAATATTGTGTTTCAGTATGCAAATAAGGTATTTTTGGTAGGACTTATTCAACATACTGCTTTGTTAAAGAACTAAAATGTGTAACATTATTTGAGATCGTAATTGTGGGTGTAAATTAAATTTTAGTATTACGATTCAGTTTATTCAAAACCCAATGTGCAAACTCTACGAAGCTGAAAAAGAGACCACTGAAAACCTGCTTCTTCTTTGTGATTGGAGTCAAGTTACACTTGGTTTACTGCTTCAATATAATCCAGTGCCCTATCCTTCCTGAGGTGTTATAGGAGCTTTATCTTCTTCCTGTTGTGCTAGTTGAAGAATGTTTACGGCTCTTTCTTATCTTTCTCTTCTTACTATTTCCTTTACATTCAAACCTCAGCATCTGAAGGTATCTAGTTTTTCTTTAGGGAGCTACAATAGTTGATCAATCTACTTCCACAGCCCTTGAGGCTACCAGCTTCAATTCTGGGACCAGCAGTTGTAAGTCTTCAGTTCTAGGTGTATATATTCATTAAATTGACTGATTCTAGAGCTATCTTTTATTGTGAATGTTTAATTAGGCATATCTGCATTATTATTTATTTTCTTGTAACTTAATGAAAATGAAAATGCTCGGTGTAAGGAATGACTCATCTTCTTTTATTTGTTTCAATATGGTGATTAGATCTTACCTTTTAGCCCCATGAGTCATCATAGGTTCAGTAAATCGATAAAGGTTAGAGATGATTCTTTTATCTTGAGCTATTGATTCTTTTAACATGGTCTGCCTACTTTCTTGGCCTAATAGATGGTGAAAAGATTTGCTTAACAATTGGATCAGATGTTTAATCATTCAATACTGACCAAACATCACACTATCATTCTTTGTTTATGCTGGTTGTATGCATACGTGTTATTAGAACTTTCTGAGCTAGCATCACACTATCATTCTTTCTTGTATCATACTATCATTCTTTGTATGCTCTAGATAGCTTACACTTTACTAGTCATATATAGAGGGCTATTGCAGGGACCTATATTTTATATGATTTATACCAATGATCTTGACAATATTTTGTTTTGCTATGGTTAATAGATGGCAAGTCGAACCTCTGACAATGATGATACTTTGTGGGGTCCTTGTGTAGAAAAAAAATTTCTTGACATTTTAGTTGATGAAGTTAATAAGGGAAATCAACAAAATGGCTTATTTTCATCAAAGGTTTGGAAGTTAATTTTGAATAAGTTTAATCAAAAAGTTGGGCGAAGTTTCACAATGAAACAAATGAAGCAGAAATTCAACAGGTTAAGGATAAAGCATCGTGTATTCTCTGAACTTCTTAGCCAAACTGGCTTTGGATGGGATGCTGAAACTAACATTGTAACTGCTAATGATTCCGAGTGGGAAACTTATTTAGCGGTAATTCATCTAAATTCCTTTTTCATTTTCATATAATGACTACTATTTTAAAGAAACTATTTTTGCTATTAACACATTCTTTTTCTTATTGTAGAGACGTCCTGAAGCTGCATAATTTCGTCGAAGAGGATGTGAAAATTATAAGTTGAAGGGGATTGTTTTTAATAGGAGCACTGCCACCGGTGATCTTCACCATGCATCCACCATGGATCCCCCAAATTCTGATGAAGAGCAACGACTTGAGAATGAGTACTTAAATGTTGGAGTACATGTAGATCTAGAGGAGAATAGCGAGGATGAACCTGTGACACAAGCCATGGAACGTACTACTCGTAATGGGAAGAGAATCATAAAAATAAATGAAAACAAGCCAAGGAAAGAGTTAAGGTTTTCTCAAATGGGTACTGCCTTACAAGCATGGGCTGAGGCCTCGAAGGCTAGGATGGAAGCACAACTTGCGAAGGCAGAGAGATATAGGACAAAAAGTGTTGAAACATCTAGTTCAACAACTTCATCAATTGACTCCTCTCTTACCAAATGTGTGGACATACTAAGCCAAATGGAAGACATTAGTGATGATGTGTATGTTGCAGCCTTGGAGAAATTTACTAATCAAGATTGGAAGGAGATGTTTCTAGCTATGCCTGTAGAAAGGAGAAAGGCATGGTTAAATAGGCTTATATGAGGAGATCATTAGGACAATTAGCTTGTAGTGGGAATCCTTTAGTTTGAGACCATGGATGTTTTTTGCTTTATTTTCTGAATGTGTAGTTTACATTTAGTTTTACTTTTGAACTATTCCTATGTTATTAGTGTGGCTTAAACTTGGATGGTTTCAAGTGCTTGTTTTATATACTAAAATGTATTGTCTATTTTATTTGTTTAATATATTACATACTTGTTTAACTAAAAAATGAATATTGTATGATTGCAGGTTTAGATATCGATGAAAGTTCATCAGATACGGAGATTGATATCATAGATAGTTCTTCTTCAGACTCCGCGGATGATGAATTGAGTGAATTATTGATAGCTAATATGATATACGAGTATGAGAAGTCATTTTTGATAAAAAAAATCGAATGAGGACTTCTTCATTAACAGGTCGTGAATTTATTAGTGAGCTATTGGATGGATCACCTAAAGTGTGCTATGAACTGTTTCGTATGGACAAAACATGTTTTCTTACTTTTTGTGATGATTTAAGAAGACGCAATTATTTAGGTGATTCAAGAGAGGTACTATTAGAAGAAAAGGTTGCTATGACTTTGTTTATTTTAGGACATAACATTCGACAAAGAGTTATGGCTAATCGTTTTCAACATTCAACTCAAACCGTCTCTCAACATTGCAAGGAAACCATAAGAGCAATATGTAAGCTTGGAAAGGAGATCATAAGACAAGAATCATCTGAGGTGCCAGACCATATAAGAAACAACCCTTTATATTATCCATGGTTTAAGGTAATAATTATATTTTGCAATTAATATATTCTATATGGTATGTTTTTGTTATGTCAGTTTCAAAAGAAAAATTCATTTTCATTTTTTCACATGATAGAATTGTCTTGGGGCTATTGATGGTACACATATAAGTGCATGGGTTCCAGCAACGAAACAAACAGCTTGTAGAGGGAAAAAGAGTGTTGTGACACAGAATGTTATGTGTGCTTGTGATTTTGATATGATGTTTACTTATGTCTATTCTGGATGGGAAGGTAGTGCTAATGATTCAAGAGTATTTCTTGATGCATTTTTATAGAAAGATGCAAACTTTCCATGGCCTAGTGAAGGTACATCAATATTTTCATTGGAGATTTCATTTGACTTAGTTGTATTTATATGACAACTAGTTTATTAATTTGATTATCACATTACTTGTTGTAGGTAAATATTATCTTGTTGATTCTGGATATCCTTGCATAGGAGGGTTTCTTCCACCTTTTAGAGGAGAGAGATATCATACCCAAGAATATAATGGTCGAGGTCGCCAACCTCAGAATGCTAAAGAGTTATTTAACTATAGGCATTCTTCATCAAGAATGGTGATTGAACGTTATTTTGGAGTGCTAAAGGCACGTTTTCCAATATTAAAATTGATGCCAACTTATAGACCTACTAGGCAACGTCTTATAGTCATTGCATGTTGTGTCATTCATAATTATATTCGTAAATGGGGACGAAGTGACACATTATTTAGAGAATGGGAGGCCATGAGTCATTTGGATGTACAGTCTTCAACAAATCAATCTGATGAAGGTACATCAAGCAATAACAATCATGTTGAAGAATTGTCTGACCAAGGTACAGTTGCAATGTCAGCATATCGTGATCATATCACTAATTGGATGTGGCTAGAGCATGTAAATGCTTTATAGATAGGATTTGTACAACTTATATATGTGGAATATTTGATCCATAGTTAGGATTTATTAATAACGTTTATGTATAATGTTTGTTTTATTTTAATATTGCAAACTCTATAATATTATCTGAATCTAGTAATATAGTTTGAATTTATTAATTTATTCCATATGAGTCAAAAGTTATTTTTAAAACAAGTTCATTTTTTTTACACCCAAATAGATTTTTTGTTTTTTATTCTTAAAACTGTTTTTCTAGAACACTTTTACCAAACAAATTTTCTGTTTTTTTGTTTTAAAAACTTGTTTTGAAAACAATTCTAATCAAACAAATTTTATGTTTTTTGTTCTTAAAAATAGTTTTCCAAAACTGTACTTGGAAACTGTTTTATAAAACAAAAAAACAAAAACACTTTCAAACAGGCCCTTTTCTTTTGTGAGGATTTTTTGTTTTCTTATTGAGAGGTAAGGACGTAAAAATCTAACTGATAAGTGACATTTGTATTATTCACGTATGCATTTTGCTCGCCAGTTTAATTTTTTTTTAAAATGGGCCTAATGATTTTTCAGTAGTGGAAAGTTACTTTGATGGTTAATGTTTAATAAGAGAACATTTTACTTCTTAAAACATTATTTGTATTATCTTATCCCTTTGATCTTTACTCAACATAAAAATAAATAAATAAATTAATAAATTTAGATAAAATGACAAAAGAATCCAAACACAACACATACACAAAACGAAAAAATCTTCACCCATCTTTACCTTCATCATCACTGTACAACCACTACCCACACCATCTGCCACCTTCACAACACCCAACAATTATTTTATATATATATATATATCAAACACATACAAAAAGAGAAAAAAAAAATCACTATCTTCTTCACCCATCTTCACATTCCTTCATCATCACCTTTATAACCACTATACACATTACCTCCCACCTTCACCCTCAAAGTCGTATGCTATAAATAGGTGTTGTGGAGGTGGGAAGTGGGAGGTGGGAGGTGGTGGGTGGTGGGTAGGTGGTACAGACGATGAGATGAAATATGGTGGAGTTGGTGACAGAGTGTGGCGGAGTTGAGCAGAAGAAGATTAGTCTCTTATTTTGATTTCTGTTTTTGTGTGTGTTTTGTTGTGTTGAATTTTTATGTCATTTCATCTAAATTTGGTAAATTTA
This sequence comes from Ehretia macrophylla, assembly GCA_037974665.1. Classification (NCBI taxonomy): domain Eukaryota; kingdom Viridiplantae; phylum Streptophyta; class Magnoliopsida; order Boraginales; family Ehretiaceae; genus Ehretia; species Ehretia macrophylla. The sequence goes on from CM075781.1 coordinate 31,221,868, forward strand.
TTTATTTATTTTTATATTGAGTAAGGGTCAAAGGGGATAAGATGATACAAATAATACTTTGGGGGTAAAGTGTTTTATTGTTAAACATTAAGGGGTTTTAGGGAAATTGACCCCAAAATTAAACGAAAGTGATAGTTTAGTCATTATTTGCTTTAAAATAATCTTTATGTAAAAAAGATTTATTTTGCAAGTTGTTTTTGTTAAATTTTTAAAATTCCTTTTAGTCTATTTACGTTAATTTTTTTAATAGAATTTAATGGGATGACTTGAATATAATTATATTAAAAAACTAATATTTTTTTTTTTAGAGTTGAAGATAGAATTGGTTATTGAGCAGTGAAAATTGTAATAGTTTGAGAATAACGAAGCAGAAGTTTGGAAATGAACATGAAACAACATAGCTATTTTTCACTTGGGTTATGCTTCACCGAGATATTTTGAAGGAGATTTGATAATTTATACAAGAATTCTTGTCTTAACGCATTAACTTTGGGTAAAACATCAGCTTAAGAACAAATTTGGGGCACTATTCTCAAAAAGGAGTCATGTTGCCATGTGCATGTAAGTATTGAGATGATACTTGCCTGTATGCATTTCATGCAGATGCTGACATGAAAACAAGTTCATGCACTTCAATTGATCCATTTGGCAAGCTAAAACAAGCTTTATTAGTGCCACAATATTATTGCAAAGTTTCAGTGCAAGAGTACACATAAAATTCCAGTAATACATCTCCTACTTTTATAAGCTCCTCTTTCCCACAGAGTGTACATGACAATAAGGATGTCTGCAACAATGCCTAGTCCTTTGCCTAAAAGTTCACTGCACTCGCTCTTTCTAGAAAAGAATGAACATCCCTAAAGGATGGAACAAGATGGCGGCGGACGACATTGTTTGACAAGGTTTGATTACCTAAAGATGGACGGGTAGACTAGTTAAGAAAGAGAAGGTGTGGGGAGATGTGGATTTTCCAAATAGAGCGCACCAAGGAGGAAGTATTTGAAGGAGAGTATCTACTGGTGGAGTCATTCGGTCGAAATCTGTCCGCAATTTCGAAAGGGCGTGCTTCTCTTTTCCATCTTCTAGGTATGTCATCTGCGTATGGTTTCTTGCCCAGAAAAGAGTCAGACTGAACTTGGTAGGTGATTCCTTGCCTCCTGAAAACTGAATGATATGCCAACCGTCCACGCTGGTCCTGTCACCAACTGGAACCAGCTCCTCAGTGTCATCTGCATCACATTAATTCAAACAACCAAGGGTACTCTAAATTAGAGAGCGGACAAATGGGTTCAAGAGCAATCGGCTTGCTTTTCAACTAAGCTATTTTAGGGAAGCAAGACTTGTGGGTGTTTGAAGAATAACATTTGCAACCACCAATAGTACCTTTAAACTGGAAGTCCTCAACCACCTCAGTATTGATACCAAGAGCCCAGCGGATAGAACCTTTAGTATCAATTGAGACTTGTGTAATTCTGTCGTCCCCCATTATGTCGCTCTCAACATGTAGGACAGGAATCTCAGATCCCTGCCAACCAATTTCAGCGCCCTTGTCCATCCAACAACCGTACTTCACTGAAAAATTGACAAAATCAAGAGGTTTATCTCGGCCGCAAACAAATTCTTCCTCCATATGTTTCACCTCCTTATTCAAGTCTCCAGGAGTCGTTGAAAACAGAGAAATATATGAGATTGGTTCTTGCTTTTCACCATATGTTCCAGTTGCATCAACAACATGCACAATCTGAAAACCAAAAATATTTTGTAATTTCGTTTACATGACTAAATTTATCGGTGCTCACATCTCAAGTAATATTTCACACAGCTAAGAATGAACAGAAAGCAAGAAGATTTCGTAACATTAATTGCAAAATTAACTGGAAAACCTTCTGAAATTGATAATGAGGTAAAAAACTTCAGCAAGTGCTTGAGATAATTGATAGGAGATCAAGTATACACAAAGAAAAATGCTTTGTTAATCATGTCATCAACAGATACAAGTAGATTAGCTTATCAAACTAGCTTCTAAGCACCCAAAGTGCTGATGACTCAACCGGACCAAGTACTTACAAGTACACATTGTCCTTGCTTTGAATATACTTCGGCCCATACTAATGTGATTTGTGCTGAGATCTTATGATAGTTTGACTGTTAGACCAAATGCATTCACATAACAAGAATCCAGTGTCTTATATAAGTTCGCCTCAAATAAGTACGTAATGCTAGAAAGCACCAAGCACTTTTCTTTAAGCTAAGCCAAGCACCTTGAAGTTCTACTCAATTGGAGTTATCCAACTTCCCAAGACTATCAAAATGTGACAAAGGCTACGACATGTAGAAGTGATTATAGATGTTGGAAACAATAAACCAATAAGATAAACTCCTCCCTAATAATTTCAACTTTTAGATGAGTTGATCACTTAACACGGTATAAAAGCTCAAGCTAACAAAAGTTCCTAGGTTCAACTCTCGCTGCCAGTCATTTCACAGAAAAGGATATATCCTGGTGCAGCTCAATCAGAATCTAATATCTCCTGGACAGGACCCATTGAAAAAAAAGGAAAAAAAGAATATGTCTAAGTGCAGCTCAAAGAATCTCGCCTGCACATAAGAGGGAGTGTTGAAGACAATAAACTCATATAATAATCATCTCTCTAATAGTTTAAATGATTAGATGAGATGATCACTTAACAATAAATATATAGTAATTATCAAATTAGGAACAAAGATACTTACATTTACTGCTCGCACAGTATCTTCAGTAAATGGTGGGACCACACCAACAAATACCATGCAAAGTGAGAGACCGAAAAGAAGACAGGTTACAACAATAATTGGAACTTTTGCACCTGCAAAATGACAAATATATTAAGTCTCCATCCTAACTGTTGCATCTCAACAAATTTAGAAAAATAAAAACAAGAGGAGCAACTCCATATCGTTCTTTTAGTCACTAATCCTTCCTCATTTTTCCCTAAGGCGGCTAGGGTCTCCACGATAACCCATGGTGTGGAAATTTCAAGATTGCCATGCATAAACAAGAAATTCATGTATGATTGCAGATGGAAACAATAAGTAATAATACATAAAAGTGAGTTCCATCTTTTAGCGTGATTTTTAGGCCTTAAAATAAACCATTATTAGGTACTTTCATATATAAAAAAGTGAGGTTGATCTTTTCTTACAATTTCATCTGCCCCTGAAAGATCAAGGGGCACTCTCCTGATAAGCACATTTTATTTAGGTACAAGTGACTGAGGTCTTATAAAACTGTTTGATTGGGTCTTTGAGTGGTCTCTTTCTTGAATGTAATTGGTTGCTACTCAAGTTTAGAAGTGTTGGGTCCTTTCGTCTTTTCAGAATTGGCAACAGGCTATCTGCTCGGCTGAATAGAAAATTGAATGAAGTCCTCTATTTTATGTGCAATAACAAATTTGAAGCATGATTCGAATCCATGAACACTAAGATACTTTTTAAGGAGACAAATCTTTCTGAGAAACAATTTTTTTTCTCACCTTTGAGCTTAAAATTAGCATTGAACGGAAAAGAATCTCATGGGCAGTGTTAAAGGGAACATTTAATGTTCAATGCTCAAAGATCATACAACGTTTACCCATTTATGTACTTGCCTTATAGGCTAAGAAACACATTTAAGGTCATCAACTACAGTTCATAATCAGTTGCAATCAGAAAGAAAATTAAAAGAAAAACTTTCAGAAAAGGAACCTGAAATGTGTGTATATGAAAGGAGATACACCATTGTCAGACATATTACAGCAGCAACATATACAGCAACAATTAGGCTGATCAACAACTCAGGTGTGGCACCAGGGTTCCTGCAAGCATTTTAAGGAAAGACTTTGATTTAAACTATGTCTGGAGAAAATGGAAAAAAAGAAAAAGTAAAGTACTAACTCAAACTGTGACAATCTTGATGTTAACTATCAAAAAAATGGGTATAGTCATAATTACTGATTTATTTGGGGCACATAAAGCAAAGAAATGCAGAACAACTTCTCAAGACACACTATGTATGTTCCATTGTGGTGATAGTGGATATGCACGACAAAGCTGACACTGGGACAACATCTTTCCTGCTAGAATTATGTACAACCTCTGAACCAGTGTGTACGACATTCTCACTTGTATGATTGGGCACTTCTTGGACAGAGAGAAACTAAGTTAGCACTACATTCTTTGACGGTATGGATGAATAGAAGCACCAGCGAGAACTGGGACATCTAATTGCAGCTTCAATTATGAAAGAATGGCCAAACATGGCGCAATACTTTGTCTAGGTAGGAAGTTTTAAAGGACTTGTTCCGTATGTCACCAAGTGTATCTTTCTCTACCAAAACATGACATATGCAGATGATTATTTTGCTCTCTTTGGTATCTGATAAAATAACAAAGGTCAAAGGAGCATTTTATTGGAGATCTCGCTATAAAACTGTTCTAACAAAAATAAGGAATTTTGAGACAGATGCGAAGATCAATTAAACGATTGTCAATGATCCTCTCATCATTTAGCAAATATGTTTAGACGCTTTTCATAGTTGATGTATATACTTTGGGGTTGCACTTGGTGCAAATTAGTAAAAAAAATTCACTTCTCTCAAAAAAAAAAAAAAAAAAAGATCCTCCCATCAGAGACTAGTGTGCAACCCGAAGTGCATTGTACACAAGATGCCAGATTAGGCAACCAACACTGTCGAATCTAAAATTGGGCCAGTGGGGGCTGAAAACATTTAAAATATCTACACATTTTTTAAAAAAGAAATTAATTATCTATATATTTTTAGTGAATAAAGAGTAATTAGTTCCCACTAAAAAGAAATATATTCATATAGTTGAAAGTTAATGGGATTTAGCCCCCACAGAAAAGAATTCTTGAATCAAGGTAAGCCAGGTCTATCATACTAAGATGGTAGGTACTCCAAGTAGTGAGAATGTCAGGAGAACCAACCAAAGTCCTGAACCATCAGGTGGGAGAATTTCCTTTAAATGAGACAAAAGATAGTGTTCTTCATAAATAAAATCATACTTAGTGCCCGTTCACCCATATGAATATTACTAGGTCACACAAAATGACTTGTGATCTAAAGCTTCAAAGTCCCAAAACCATCAGTACAATGATAACATCCACATGCAAGAAACAGAAGGGAAACTGAAGCAACCAAACAATCAGAATTTAAGTAGCAGGAAATGTATCTCTGTTTAATTTTGGAAGTCTTACTTGTCAACCCGAACTGCATTTCCAATTATTGTGGCAGCTATTCGAATAAACACGCCAGAAGAGATCACGAACGGAACAGACAACCCCATCAGCAAGGTAAGAGTTTTGAGTGGCTTTGGAGATCGTGCTGGTGATAAAGTTGCTTCGAGCAAGCCATCTAGAGATTGCAGAATTTAGATTAGATATATAGACAATTTTCTGATACAATTACTTGAATTATTTTTATAAAATTTTCCCATCAAAATCAAGGGCTATGGTTGATAAATTTGCCTGAGCTTTACAACCGCTATGATCACCAAACTTCTAGTTACCCAGAAAGAGATACTTGTTTATCAATAAGATGAAAGCATATGTTATTGATAATACGATATCTAATTTTCTCCTCAAATGATTGAAAGCTATGATAGACAATTGAAAATATATAGCCCTACAACATTAGGTTGAAAAGTAGTGTATAATAAATGCTTCCATTTAGATATTTAACTTCAAATTTTAAAATGTATCTGGAACAATGGTCCACAATCTGATGACTATGCCCAAATTACCATTACCAGCCTACCAGAGTCAAATTTCCAAGTGTAAACTTACATGCAAATGCAGGAGAAACGAGCCAAATGGCAGCTAAATACGAGGATCCAATTTTAAAATAATTCCCCAACACCAGGAGTATCAGCCACTGCAATGAGCCTACTTTAAAGAGCCATCTTTCAGCATCTAACTTGGCCAAATCATCTTGGACACGAGAAGATAGATTCCCTTTCTTTTTTGAGATTGTATTTGCCAAATATGTTTGAAGAAGAAGATACCCCAGATGTTGACCAGTGAATGCACCCAGGAGAGCAGGTGCACCGAATAAACCAACCACCAGCCACGGACTTGAGACAAATGGAACAGGCGAGGAGGATATGAGTGGAAGAATGCAGGCAACAGCAGTAGAGAAACTAATGGAGAACATCCACATGAGTATTACACTTAAGCAAGATAGGGCTAATGATACCACTGCAGAATAACCACCCATCAGCAGTGACAATGCCCATATCAGAAGTGATAGCATTATCACTGAATTATAAAGCATTGTGGCAAAACGTTGACGATAGACGATCATGTAAATTCCCTGAGATTTTGACACCATTCACACATGAGAAAACAGTATTACCATAAAGACTGATTAAGAAGTAAAAAAGACTGGCTGCATGGGCTCCACAGTGGTCATGGAGGAAATCAAGGATTAAGAAATCCACTAGTACCAGAATGTCAAAGTATGTAGGAGTTTCCTCGCCAGACGTTCCACCTGATTCCTCACCATTGCTTTTAGGAAGATCAGCAGAGGCAGCAGCTTGAAGCAAAAAAGCTAGCATATTATCTCCAAGATGTTGAAGAGAACCAGGTCTCACAAGACTCAACTTGTCATTCTGTATGGAAAGAGAACTTGTCATTTAGCAATAAAGTGACATGACTTGCGAGAACTGACGAAACTGGTGATATCAATCATAAGCACATATTTATACCAGCCAACTCCACCACTGCTATTGCATTCAAGGAAATTCTTCTATAAAAGAAATTGTTCAGTCTAACAAAATTACATTTGTCTATTTCCTATTGGCTTGAGCAAATATCACAGAAATAACATTCATAATATGCCAATAATCTTAACAAAGAAGTACCCTCACATCTAGGACAGAAATACATCTGCTAAGTCACTATTAAATAAACTCAAGATGACATCAGCCATGAAGCAAGTCAAAGCATGCAATGCTAAATCGGGGTTCCTCATAAAGTTTCCTACATAGCCCTCGCACTCCAGTTTTCCACATTCTGAAACGTACCAAGCACACTACGAAAAATAAGCCCATGTGGAGCCACAATATTGGCTCTGCAACTAACCATATATTCAGCAGCAGCGAATTATTCTTTAGACATGGGGCAAGCTAGTAATGGGACAGTATTAAGAGTCATCCATTTCAAAAGAGAAAAAAATTGTCTATCAATTTCAACAGTAGAACGTGCAAATGAGATATTCAACTTCCAATTGATTACACTTGAGAATACCTTCGTGTGGTACACAGCGGTATTATCTACATATGCAAAGTCAAGTCCAGAAAGTCCAGCAACCTCTTTGTATACTTGGAAATCAGTTGCAGAGTTTATCACTCCAGAAGCAAAAAGATCCTGTGGCTCAGTGATTGAGAATACAGACTTAACAAAACAATCACTAGAACATAGGTCACAGTCCCCGACCTGAGAGACAGTTTGACCAAAGTAGTACAAGGATAATGAGGAAGTTAAACAGAAGAGAGATGCAGAACAGACCTGTGAAATAATGTTGGCAGATGGACGTTTTGCTACTGCAGCAAAGTTCTCAACTGCCCATGGATGAGGGCCAGCCTATTGCACAAAGAATAATTTTCACCAAAAGGAAAAGGGAAAGGGTAATACGATAACATAAGGCAAGGAAAAAGACATCAGACAGAGAGAGAAAAGGAAATCTCGATGTCCTTTCTTGCTCTCAGTCCACTTAAAAGCAAACATACAGTTGTTCAAGAGATAAAAAGCAATAGAAAAGGAGACTAATCGGAAACCAAGAAAAATGCATCAAAACGAGCATCTTTCGATCCTCATTTAGATCAGATATATGGTATGATGAAAAGGATGTTTATGAAATAAATATGCATTAGGATCAGATATTAATTATTTCATCAACGTTATTAGCCCATTAAGACCCGAACAAATTGAATCCATTAATGTTAGCTCACTCCAATGACAATCATGTACAGAGGAAAAAGGAAGGAGATGGATTGAAGAAGCTAGCAAATTTCAGTTCATACGACCATACCTGGAAAATTCCAGATTTTCCTCCATTGCCCATGGCCTCCAAGTCAATAGCCATTTGAATTGTATATCTCCAAGGATGCTGCACCATATGTAGCATTGTTTATTCTTTACACATGTTATAACTGATGTAATTCTGAAAAACCGGTGCATGCTTGACACATGTCAGCTCTTATTTACTTCTGCTCTATGGCATGTCATTGCAATAATAATGCACATGAATAAGCAATGACTTTGAAGTTCTCCAGGGTTGCATACAAAAACATACAAATATTAATATACATTTACATGAATAAGCAATGAGGAAACAGAAAGAAATTACATTAAGGAGAGGAAAGATAGAGAAAAAAGCTTTGCTAAACTCTAGCTTGATTGCAGATATGAACTGTGTAACAAAATTCTAAAAATGTTCTACAATGACCTGAACTAGATTCATTATTTGCTGTATCTCTTTGATATTATTTATGTAATTAAGTTTCAAGCTGGGCTTACATCTGATGATTTTTTCATACACGTGATGGAGGAAGATGAATTGAAATAAGCTCTCTTCATAAGGTCTGCTTTCTTATACCTCAAAATGAATTTCAGTTTTCTTCTGGAATATACAAGGCAAACTCAGAATGCAGACTCGTCATTCTTTTCCACCCCATATAATGCCCCTTTTCCCTCCCCCTTCCCTGGGGTTCCCCCTAAAAGAAAGACAGTCGAATGCAGATAACGAAAGTCAAAAGACAGGCAAGACTTTATACATTAATTATCAAGTCAATTCTTTACTTCACAGAAATATTTCTAGAGTATCCAGAGAACAACGACAGATTAGATTGAAGGGCATTAACACTTTACACATCCACCCTTGTTGTTACAGATATGCATTCATAATGCTTGGAATTGAGAGAAGTAGAAGTGACAAGCAACATGCTAATAAACCCAACTAAGAAATTATGTCAAAACAGGTACTTGAAGGAAAATCCTACTGGCTTAAGTTGATAGTAAAATGAAAACTAAATTACAGTACACAATTGGATGACAAATTGATGCAGATGAATGTGTTTTTAAATGCCACAGACCTGAGTTATAAAACTGTGAGCACCATTCATGCCCTCCTCCTCTCCAGTGTTAAACAAAAATATAACAGAGTTCTTAAATCCATGAGCCCCGTGAGAAACTCCACGAGCAAGCTCGAGCATAACAGCCACAGATGAACTATCATCACCAGCACCTTCCCTAAAACACCAAGGTCAGAGAACAAGTCAGAACTGAAGCATTGTATCGAGCAAAACTGCGAGACAACAGCAACTTAAACTATCTATATATCTCCTGTTAACTTAATGATCAAAGCAAGTAGAAGATCATCATGTATCACATGGAGTTTGAATAGAACAAAAGTACGGAAAATTTTGCAAATTTTGAACACAATGAAGGAGACAAATAATACAGTAATAAGCTAGTAGCTGAATGAAGACAAGAATTCTCTAACAACTTTAAAGCAGATCGTTTGTCCAGTTGCATTTGACAAGAGAATCCAATTTTGCCAAAACAAGTAGGCACACAAGGGGTTAAATGAAGAGCCAAATAAATAGTTTATGTAGCAATTTGTACCAAGACTTGCTCTTTAATGGACCTTTTTTATGGATTAACTTTGTATACTAGTCACTTCAACTCGAGATAATGATATATGCATTTGCGTTATATACCAGACGAACCGACAATAGATATCTGGTGATTCAATAATTCCATACGACACTTCTTAATATAATTCTCTTGGCCCGCAGTTAACAAATACGCATGGTGTACTGATTAATAGATGCTACACCAGATACAAATCTTCCCTAAATAAAAAGTACTTATTCCCAAATAGATATTATACCCATGCCTCTGATTAAAATTTTATGCAACATCTCAGCACCTCTGACACATGTTAAAGGATCAAATGGCTGTAGCAAGATTTTATGTAGTGATTGACTATATAAAAGTTGAGGGCCCCTCAAGAGGAAGGGCAATGAAGACAGACTGAAAATAATGGAGTGATTGACTATATTACTCTTTAAGATTTTTTAAGGCATATCTTTCATTAAATTGGAGTGAAAGCTTAAAGGTCATCACGCCGGTGAACATCTAACCTAGTGAAGGAATTCCTCATGGAAGTACACAGACCTCATCTTGCCTACTTTTTTATCTTTAGGAACAAGCCCCAACTACAACTAAGATCACTTCACATTGCTGGGACAAAAATACTCTTTATAGTGATGCAGCAAGATTCAGAGTATGTTGATTATAACCGCTGGGTGGAAATCTTTAAGTGAAATCTTCAGCGTTCAATCTCTAGAACAGTGTTTCACCCAAAAAAAAAAACTCTAGAACAGTGCTTTGTTGTCAGAAAATAAATAAGCATGATCTTTAAATTGTGAAAGGACGGAAATAAATAATGAAAGCATAAGTCCACGAGGTAACTGTAATATACAAAAAGTAAAACAACTGACAACATATTGCTTTGTCGTATATAAATATAAATAAAAAACCAGAAACTAAAATAAAATATTAGGGTGAAGTGCACCAGACCCCCTTATACTTTAGCGAAAGTGTACAACACCCTTCTATAGTTCAAAAACTCCCTGAACTAATCCCTATATTTTTTAAAAGTGCACAACACCCCTTTACAGTTATAAAATCCGTCATATTTAACGGATTTTGTAAAAAAAACGTAAATACCTTCATTTTTTTTTTCTCTCTTTTGCCATTTCCTCTTTTGTTTAGGCAAAAAAAATGGTAATTTGATTAATTCATATAATTATTTAATGAATAAATTCGTTAAAAATATAAAAAAAAATCTCACTTAACGCGTGTGAAGTACACTCTCTGTTAAATTTAACGAATTTTTTAACGGTAGGGGGTGTTGTGCACTTTTGAAAAACTACAAGGACTAATTCAGGGAATTTTTAAATTATAGGGGGTGTTGTGCACTTTTATTAAAGTACAAAGGGGTCTAATGCACTTCACCCTAAAATATTATAATATACTTCTAAAGAAAGAGTGTGATTTCAAGACTGAAATTTGAAACAACAAAAATTACGTGGAAAAAACCGTATCAATGTGGGAGGAGACAAGAATAGCATTGTCTTTTGCTTCAGATGCATTTTTTGGCGAGATCCTTATCACAATGTGGTTCAGATCAGAATAGACAAGGGTTTTTCCCTTGAAAAGGCCACCATTCATATGATTTGCACCAGATTTTACATGAAAAAGGTCCACTTCCACATCAACCTCCCAGTGAGCTTTTTCTTTAATAGCCTCTGATGCTTCCAGGACATACTGCAAAAGCATAGTAATCAAAAGAAGCACATAGTAGGAGTGAGATTACTGTTTACATATTGAAGCAATACCACACGTTTGTGAAGGACTAATCTTGACATAATTTGCATACTGTATGTAATTTCAAACTCGGACACCTACCCACTTCCACCCCCACTCCCCAACAAAAGGAAAGTGAATAGTATAGTATACTTTGTACTAAATTTTTCCCGTTCCACATTTGTTGAATTTAACAAATAAATAAAATAAATCATCGTCCGACAATTTAAAATTTTAAATGAGGTAGTTATTTTAATATGATCTCTGAGCTAGGTCATCAAAAGGCACTAGGATAAAGTCTTGGCGGAAGGGAAAAGGATCATGTGCAAAGCTCAAGAAAAAAGAATTTCAATTCCATATGAGGGAGTGTGTTGAAGACTATAAACAAATAAAATAAATCTTTATAAAAAACTTTTAAATGAAGTGATCAATATAACATCATTCAAGTGCACTATCTAATTCTGGGGTACAGACTTCTTATAAAGAACAATGACAAATCAATAACCAAAAATGAAAAACAAAAACGAAAAACAAAAATGCAAGCGATTCGTATCACCTACAAAGATTATAGTACCTGCACAGCACGATCAATGGCATCAGAACCAACAGGGTGTGGTCCCAATTGAGTCAAGGCCTTGAGATGTTTCATAGCCTCATCCTCAGAAAAACCTCTCTTCCCCACCTGCGCGACCGAACGGGGAATTGGCAAACGCTCGAACTGGTATTGATAAACACTCCAAGCCCCATAGACAGCAAGCACAAACATTAACAGCACCACGCGTGCCGGCCTCTTAACAACCACCACTTGTTGTAGTTGCACATTATTAGCGCCTTTTGATATGATTTCCACTGATTGGATTAGACTTTCCGTCATATTCTCTAACCTAGTCAAATCAAGTATGACTGATTTTGAAGTTGTCGTACTCATCGGGGTGAGAAAAAAAAATGGAATCGAATATAAAACGATAACTAGTGCGTGCATTGCCTATCAAAGCCTCCCTTCTGATCCCTTACTATTATTATTATCACCACTGCTTGATGATGAGTGTGATTTTTCAGAACCATTCTTAGCCATCTGCTTCATTTTTCTATTATTTTTTAAACTATTATTTTCCCAATTATAATATCACTTATTTAAGCACACCTGTTCAAGATCAAACACTATTAGAACTATGAGATAACATTAACTAAACCCAGAAATATATTATATTTAACATGCTTCAATAACATTAATAAAATCTAAGTCAATAAATATATATTCTAAAAGACTACTCAATGCACGAAACTCATAACACGCATAAAGTACCACACGTGCTGAACACTAAGCAACAACCACTTCTTGCACTTGCACATTATTAGCATTCCCTTTTCAATCCCTTACTATTGCTATTATTATTATTATTATTATCACCAATGCTTGATGATGATGGTTGTAGTTTTTCAGAAGAATTCTTAGCCTTCTTCCTCATTTTTCTATTTCTTTAAACTATTTTCGGTAAACAGCATAACAGCCTTTTATGATTTACAAAAAATGCATGTTTGGCCCTTGTAGTTTATGAAGTGCACGTTTTTTCTTATGGTTTGATAAAATAGTGTGCAATACCTTAAAAAATCCGTCTAACTTAACAGCATTTGTGCTCCACGTGCGTTATTTGCGAGTTTACAAGGGTATAATAGTCATTTTGTCTTTTTCTTTCTCCCCATCGGACCACCTGCTTTACCCCCCAAAAGAAAGAAAAAAAGAAAAAAATGATGTCCATCGTCCCCAACAACCCCCAGCTTCACCCCACACCACCCATCAGCCCCCACAATGTCCAATTGAAGCCAAAATTTGTCTATTTTCATTTATTTCAACGCATACATTTCTCTGTCCATTCATAGTTGACCTTATCGACAACCTCATCTCTAAATCTTAATTTGATTCCTGGACAATAGAGGAGTATATATAATATGCACACCAATTATATTTATATATATATATATATATATATATATATATATATATATAACGATTCACGAGCTTGTCCTCGTGTTCCTCCCTCACTTCTCTATTATCATCCCTGTAAAAAATCACCAACCTTGTACATAACACACCCCTCTCCCCTATCCCACACTACCCTCACCATGGAACAACCCACTCAACCTTGTACTTAACCCCAGATATTTCAATGCAGCTGCAGCAACGCTGTCGTTTGAGAGGTCAAAAGTGCGCGTGGAGGTGGGGGATTGGGGCAGACAATTTATTTTTTTCTTTTCTGAAAACAAGTTTTTTTTTTTTTTTTTCAAGACCCTTTCTTATGCAGAAGCCTCATCGGAGACCAAGCAGTTGCCCGCTGTTCCTGCGGCCCACTTGATAATTTTATCTACAGTAGAATCTCTTTAAATTAATACTCAATAAATTAATAATTTTTTTTACTTAATAAAAATGTCCGGTCCCGACTTGAGACCAGTGTAAAAAGTTGATAAATTCGATAAAATTATAAGATAATACATTTTAAAAAAATTTCCTTGTATTTTATTGATTCAAATATTTCATAAATTAATAATTAGCTAAAAAGTACATAATAAATTGATTATGAGATTTTCTTAAAATATGAATCAAGAGTAGCTTGCCTTTTGTTGAACTTCAAATCTAGTTGAATCTCATATTTAATTATTTAAAGAGAAAAAATTGAGATAATCCTACAATGATTAGGATACAACATTAGAGAAATTAATTTTCATCCTAATACTACAAGGACTTAGATACGAGATTATAAAAACTTTTTTCTAATCTCACTAAATTAAATTTTATCTTTTATTCTCATTACTTATTTTTTCAAATTGGACCGAAAAAAGACATTATATCTCTATTAATTAATAGTTATTAATTTATCGATAAATTAATATCTTGCTAAATTAATAGAATTTGGTGGTCCCTACACTATTAATTTAAAGAGGTTCTACTGTATTTTGATTTTTTCTGTTCACTTTTATAAAATGGTATAATTATCAAATACCCACTATTTTGTTAAAATAATTAACTATTGGTAAATGGATGGGGTTGTGTGCACAGTTTTAATAAGCAGAGTCATATTGGCAACTTTATAAAATACATTACCAAGATTTTGATTTGTTGGTAAAGTTATTCGTTTGTTTACGAGAAATTGTGAGATCAATTCATCCTAATTATATGTGTTGTACGATTATTGACCTCTCTTCAATAAAAAAAAAAAAAAACTTATAAAATAAAGGGATAAACGTGCACATGAGTTTCGTGCCATTTACCCATCTATTTTTTTCCCCTAATCATAACGTCACTCATTTTAAGCACACACCTGTTCAAGATTAAAATACTACCAGAACTATGAAATAACACAAGGCAGGTCTTTCAGTCCTGTGCACAATACTCTTACTAAAATTCAATTTAAAGATAATTATATGTATTCTTATCCCACATCGTAGCTTCAAAATTGAGAGATTATTAGATATCAAAAGTGTGAGCGTGCAAATAGAAACCAGTGTCAGTGTGGTGTGTGTGTGATTGGGCAAGCCAAAAAAAAAAAAAAACGTACCTCATGGTAGGGGACTAAGGGGTGTCTGATATAATATTTGTTGTGAGCTGTGCTCATGCATTTATTAGTAGTTGATTTTTTTTTTTCTTTTTTTTTTTGGTCGGTTCATTTTATGATTATGAGTGCTCAATAATGCAGGCCAATTTGGCTCATAATAAAAACGTGATGCAGGCTAATTTGGCCCAGAAAAAAAACGCGATGTAGCCCAATTTGACCGAAAGAAACGTGATGCAGGCCAGTTTTACCACATAAAAAACAAAAAAACGTGAACGAAAAAAAAAACGTGATGCGGCCCAATTTTAAAAAGAAAACGTGATCAAAGACAAAAGCCGAGAGTCCGAATACGGCGTCGTTTGACACTTATGCTACTCAATTAGTCCTGATAGAAGAGGGAAAGTCATAGTACGGCGTCGTTTGATATTTATGTTATTCAATTCTTCCTTCCTTTTTGTCTGTTCTTATCTCAATCTCGACTATTTAATGATTTTGATGGATAAGATCTTACTTCTTGAGTCACTAATTAAGGGAGGATCTATACCGAGCATAAATTTAAAAAGAGATTTGACTGTGTTCAATTGATATTTAGTAGAAAAAATAAATTTTGAACACATCAAGTTAGTACCTTTCAGTTTTTTTTTTTAATTTTTTTATATCTATCCTTACTTACATAAAATTCCAATCATAATTTCTCCACTAGCAAGTAGATACGTAAGTAGGTTGGTTAAGTGGTGGCAAGTAAGGATATAGATAGGTAGATAAGTAGGTTGGTATCTTTTAATTATTAAAAGATACACTCAATATAAGAAGATCCATACCGACCACAAATTTGAAATGAGATTTGAGTGATTTGTAACAAATTGTGAATAATAATGCAAAAATTTGAAATGAGCGTGAAACAACATTGCTATTTTTTACACGGGTGACATTTCACCAAGATATTCTGGGAAAGATTTAGCATTTCATACATAAATACTTACCTTACAAAGAAGGGATAAAGTATCAACTGTGCAATATAACGCATTAACGTTTGGTAAAATATCAGCTTAAGAACAGATTTGGGGCACTATTCTCAAAAAGGAGTCATCTTGCCCTGTATGCATTTCATGCAGATGCTGACATGAAAAAAAAATTCATGCACTTTAATTGATCCATTTAGCAAACTAAAATAAGCTTTAGTTGCCAAAATAATGTTTGCAAGTTTCAGTGCAAGAATACACATAAAATTCCACAAATGCATCTCCTACTTTGCAGTCTTCCATGTATAAGCTCCTCTTTTTCCCACAAAGTGTACATGACAATAAGGATGTAAACAACAAAACCTTGTCCTTTGCCTAAAAGTTCACTGCACCCGCTCTTTTTAGAAAAGGGCGAACATCCCTTAAGGATGGAACAAGATGATGAAGAAGGCGGCTGACGACATTGTTTGTTAAGGTTTGATTACCTACAGATGGACATGTAGACTACTTAAGAAAGATAAGGTGTGGGGAGATGTGGATTTTCCAAATAAAGCGCACCAAGGAGGAAGTTTTTGAAGGAGACTATCTACTGGTGGAGTCACTCGGTCTAAATCTGTCCGTAATTTCAGAAGGGCATGCTTCTTTTTCCCATCTTCCGGGGGTGTCATCTGTGTATGGTTTGTAACCCAGAAAAGAGACAGACTGAACTTGGTGGGTGATTTCTTGCCTCCTGAAAACTGAATGATATGCCAACCGTTCATGCTGGTCTTGTCACCAACTGGAACAAGCTCCTCAGCGTCATCTGCAACGCATGGAAACAACCAAGGGTAATCTAAATTAGAAGAGCAAAATAATGGGTCCAAGAGCAATCAGCTTTTCAACCAAGCTATTTTGGGGAAGCAAGATCTCGTGTTGTCGACTCAGAACAAGCAGAAAAGACAGACAATCATCAGTAGCAGCAAGGAGTAAGAGGGGCTATAGATACTCAATAACATTTGACCAGCAGATATGACATCGGCAAATCAGAAAACAAATTTTCAACTTATTCGATGTGGATGCTAAAGTTTATTAAAAACTTCTCCTTCATTCCAAGTGAAAGATTTGACAAATGTGACACAACTCACCCTGCATATGTGTACATCCCTATATGTGCATCAGGGTGGTGAAATGTTAGACAAAATGTACTTGGTGCATGCTTACATCCCCGCATGTATATATATATATAAAGAGATGTTTATGTATTATCTATATATTAGACTAGATATTAAATGAACATTCAAGTAAGGAGGAGGGAGGGTGGGGGAGGGAGAAGTGAAGACTAACCTTTACGACCACCAATAGTACCTTTAAACTGGAAGTCCTCAACCACCTCAGTATTGATACCAAGAGACCAGCGGGTAGAACTTTTAGTATCAATTGAGACTTGTGTAATTCTGCCGTCCCCCTTTATGTCGCTCTCAACATGTAGGACAGGAATGTCAGATCTGTGCCAACCAATTTCAGCGCCCTTGTCCATCCAACAACCATACTTCACTGAAAAAGTGACAAAATCAAGAGGCTTATCTCTGCCGCAAACAAATTCTTCCTCCATATGTTTAATCTCCTTATTCAAGTCTCCAGGAGTCGTTGAAAACAGAGAAATATATGAGATTGGTTCTTGCTTTTCACCATATTTTCCTGTTGTATCAACAATATGCACAACCTGAAAACCACAAATATTTTGTAATTCGATTATATGACTAAATTTATCGGTGCTCACATCTCTAGTAATATTTCACACAGCTAAGAATGAACACAAAGCTAGAAGATTTTGTAACATTAATTGCAAAATTAACTGGAAAACCTTTTGACATTGATAATGAGGTAAAAAACTCTGTAAGTGCTTGAGATAGACTGATACGAGATCAAGTATATACAAAGAAAAATGCTTCCTTAATCGTATCATCAACAGATACAGCTCTACTCCAAATGGATTAGCTTATCAAACTAGATTCTAAGCACCCAAAATGCTGATGAGTCAAGCGGACCAAGTAATTTTAAGTACACTTTGTCCTTGCTTTGAATATACTTTGGCCCTACTTATGGGATTTGTCCTGAGATCTTATGATAGTTTGACTGTTAGGCCAAATGCATTTACATAACACGTATCCGGTGTCTTATATAAGTTCGCCTCAAATAAGTATGTAATGCTAGTAAGCACCAAGCACTTTTTTTTAAGCTAAGCCAAGCACCTTGAAGTTCTACTCAATTGGACTATCAAAATGTGACAAAGGCTACAACGTGTAGAAATACTTATGTTTTGGTGATTAAAGATGTTGAAAACAATAAACCAATAAGATAAACTTCTCTTTAACAACTTAAGCACTTAACATGGTATAAAAAATCAGGCTAACTAAAGTTCCTAGATTCAACTCTCTTTGCCACTCATTTCGCAGAAAAAGATGTCTTGGTGCAGCTTAATCAAAATCAAATCTCTCCTGCACAGGAACCATTAAGAAAAAGGAAAAAAAGAATATGTCTAAGTGCAGCTCAAAGCTCGCCTACACAAAAGGAGGAGTATTGAAGACAATAGACCAGTGTAATAAACACATCTCTAATAGCTTAAACGTTTAGATGAGCTGGACACTTAACAATAGTGTTAAGTGACCACCTCATCTAAAAGTATAAACTGTTAAAGAGGGGTTTATTATATTATTTATTATCTTCAACACGACCCCGCAAGTGTAGGCAGAGTTAGTTTTTGAGCCTTGCATTTAAACAGTTTTATTGTTTTAAATGGATGGCGGTAAGTTTTGAACCCAGGACCTTTTGGCACCTAAGCTCTGATACTATATTGAGTGATCACCTCATTTAAAAACTTATACTGTTAGAGAGGAGTTAATTATATTATTTATTATTTTCAAAAAATAAATATATAGTAATTATCAAAATTAGGAACAAGAATACTTACATTTACAGCTCGAGCAGTATCTTCAGTAAATGGTGGGACCACGCCAACAAATACCGTGCAAAGTGAGAGACCAAAAAGAAGACAGGTTACAACAATAATTGGAACTTTTGCACCTGCAAAAAAACAAATATAAAAAAATTCAGTCTAATTGCCGCATCTCGACAAATTTAGAAAAATAAAAACAAAAAGAACAAATCCATATCGTTCTTTTAGTCACTAATCCTTCCTCATTTTTCCCTAAGGTGGCTAGGGTCTCCACTATAACCCAATGGGGTGGAAAATTTCAAGATTGCCGTGCATAAACAAGAAAATTCATGTATGATTTAAGACGAATACAATAAGTAATAATAATACATAAAAGGGAGTTCCATCAATTAGCGTGGTTTTGAGGCCTTAAAATAAACCATTATTAGGTATTTTCATCTATAAAAAAATGAGGTGGATCATTTCTTAAAATTTCATCTGTCCCTGAAAGATCAAGGAGCACTTTCTTGATAAGCACATTTTATTTTGGCACAAGTGAGAGGTCTCGTAAAAACTGTTTGAATCTTTGAGTGGTTTCTTTCCTGAATGAAATTGGTCGCTACTCAAGTTTAGAAGTGTTAGGTCTATTTGTCTTTTCAGAACTGGCAACAGGTTATCTGTTCTGCTGAACAGGAAATTGAATAAAGTCCTCTATTTGATGTGCAATAACAAATCTTGAAGCATGATTGCAATCCATGAAGATTAAACCCTTTGAAAGAGTAATGACTTCTGCAGAGATACTTTTTAAGTATACAAATCTTTCTGAGAAACAATATTTTTCCTCAACTTTGAGCTTGATGTTAACAGCGAAATCTGGTGGGCTGTGTTAAACGGAACATATGATGTTCAATGTTCAAAGATCATACAAAGTTTTCCCATTTATGTACTTGCCTTATAGGCTAAGATACACATTTAAGGTCATCAACTACAGTTCATAATCAGTTGCAATCCGTAAGAAAATTAAAAGAAAAACTTTCAGAAAAGGAACCTGAAATGTGTATATATGAAAGGAGATACACCATTGTCAGACATATTACAGCAGCAACATATACAGCAACAATTAGGTCGCCCAACCACTCAGGTGGGGCACCAGGGTTCCTGCAAGCATTTTAAGGAAAGACTTTGAACTGCGACAATCCTGATGTCAACAATTACAAAATGTGTAGAGTCCTGATTACTGATTTATTCGGGGCACATAAAGCATAAAAATGCAGAACAACTTCTCAAGACAGACTATGTATGTTACACTGTGGTGATAATAGATGTGCACGACACACCTGACACTAGGACCACATCTTTCCTGCTAGAATTATGTACAACCTCTGAACCAGTGTATGACATTCTTAGTTATATGATTGGGCACTTCTTGGACAGGGAGAACTGGGACATTTAATTGCAGGTTCGATTATGAAAGAATGGCCAAACATGGCACAAAACATGGCATATTTAGTCAAAGGACATCTCTAGAATTTCTTTTATCCTCACATGGTTATTTTGCTCTCTTTGGTATCTAATAAAATAACAAAGGAGCCTTATTGGAGATCTCACTATAAAACTGTTGTAACAAAAATAAGGAATTCTAAGACAGATGCGAAGATCAATTACAGGATTGTCAATGATCCTCCCATCAGAACTAGTGTACAACCCACAGTGCATTTTACACAAAACCAGATTAGGTCAACCAACACTATCGAATCTATACTCGTGCTAGTGGGGGCTGAAAACGTTTACAAAATCTATGTATTTTCTAAAAAAAGAAATTAATTATCTATATATTCTTAGTTAAAAAAGACAATTATCCACCTAATTCATATAGTTGAAAAATAATAGGAAGAATTCCTGAATCCCTCTTGTCAACCAAGCAAGGTAAGTCGGGTCTACCATACTAAGATGGTAGGTACTCCAAGTAGTGAGAATGTCAGGAGAACCAACCAAAGTTCCTGAAATATCAGGCGGGAGAATTTCCTCTAAATGAGACAAAAGATAGTGTTCTCCATAAACAAAACCATACTTACAATGCCCGTTCTCCCATATGAATATTACTTGTGATCTAAAGCTTCCAAGTTTCAAAACCATCAGTACAATGATAACATCCACAAGCAAAAAACAAAGGGAAACAGAAGCAACCAAACAATCAGAATTTTAAATAGCAGGAAATGCATCCCTGTTTAATTTTGGATGTTTTACCTTTCAAACCGAACTGCAGTTCCAATTATTGTGGCAGCTAATCGAATAACCACGCCAGAAGAGATCACGAACGGAACAGACAACCCCATCAGCAAGGTAAAAGTTTTGAGTGGCTTTGGTGATCGTGCTGGTGATAAAGTTGCTTCGAGCAAGCCATCTAGAGATTGCAGAATTTAGATTAGATATATAGGCAATTTTCTGACACGAATACTTGATATTATTTTTATTAAATTTTCCCATCAAAATCAAGGGCTATGGTTGATAAATTTTCCTTTACAACCACTTTGAGAACCAAACTTTTAGCTACCCAGAAAGAGATACTTGTTTATCAATAAGATGAAAACATACGTTATAGTCATACAATTCCTAACTTTCTCCTCTAATGATTGAAAGCTATGAAAGACAATTAAAAGCATATAGCCCTACAACATTAGGTTGAAAAAAAGTATATAATAAATGCTTCCATTTAGATATTTAACTTCAAATTTTAATGTGTATACGGAATAATGGTTCACAATCTGATGCCTATGCCCAAATTACCACTACCAGCGTACCAGAATCAACATTCCAAGTGTAAACTCACATGCAAATGCAGGAGAAACAAGCCAAATGACAGCTAAATATGAGGATCCAATTTTAAAATAATTCCCCATCACCAGGAGAATCAGCCACTGTAATGAGCCTGCTTTAAAGAGCCATCTTTCGGCTTCTAACTTGGCCAAATCATCTTGGACACGAGAAGATAGATTCCCTTTGTTTTTTGAGATTGTATTTGCCAAATATGTTTGAAGAAGAAGATACCCCAGATGTTGGCCAGTGAATGCACCCAGGAGAGCAGGTGCACCGAATAAACCAACCACCAGCCACGGACTTGAGATAAATGGAACAGGCGAGGAGGATACGAGTGGAAGAATGCAGGCAACAGCAGTAGAGAAACTAATGGAGAACATCCACATGAGTATGACACTTAAGCAAGATAGGGCTAATGATACCACTGCAGAATAACCACCCATCAGCAGTGACAATGCCCATATCAGAAGTGATTGCATTATCACTGAATTATAGAGCATTGAGGCAAAACGTTGACGATAGACGATCATGTAAATTCCCTGAGATTTTGGCACCACTCACGCATGAGAAAACAATATTACCATAAAGACTGATTAAGAAGTAATAGACTGGCTGCATGGACTCCACAGTGATCATGGAGGAAATCAAGGATTAAGGAATCCACTAGTACCAGAATGTCAAAGTATGTAGCAGTTTCCTGGCCAGACGTTCCACCTGATTCCACAGCATTGCTTTTAGGAAGATCAGCAGAGGCAGCAGCTCGAAGCAAAAAGGCTAGCATATTATCTCCAAGATGTTGAAGAGAACCAGGTCTCAAAAGATTCAACTTGTCATTCTGCACGGAAAGAGAACTTGTCATTCAGCAATAAAGTGACATGGCTTGCAAGTACGGACTAAACTACTGATATCAATTATAAGCACATATTGCTATGGTGAAGAGCCCATTCTATTGCATTCATGGAAATTCTTCTATAAAAGAAATTGTTCAGTCTAACAAAATTATATTTATCTATTCCTATTGGATTGAGCAGAGATCACTGAAATAACATTCACAATATGCCAATAATTTAAACAAAGTACCCTCTCATCTAAGACAGAAACACATCAGCTAAGGCACTATTAAATTAACTCAACACGACATCAGCCATGAAGCAAGTCAAAGCATGAAATGCTAAATCAGGGTTCCTCATAAAGTTTCCTACATAGCCCTCGCACTGCAGTTTTCCACATTCTGAAATGTGCCGGGCAGACTACGAAAAGTAAGCCCATGTGGAGCCACACTATTGGCTCTGCAACTAACCATATATTCAGCAGCAGTGAATTATCTTTAGACATGGTGCAAGCTACTAATGAGATAGTATTAAGAGTCATGCATTTCACAAGAGAAAAAAAAATTGTCTATGGATTTCAACAGTAGAATGTGCAAATGAGATATTCAACTTCCAATTGATTACATTTGAGCATACCTTTGTGTGGTACACAGCGGTATTATCTACATATGCAAAGTCAAGTCCAGAAAGTCCAGCAACCTCTTTGTATACTTGGAAATCAGTTGCAGATTTTATTGCTCCAGAAGCAAAAAGATCCTGCAGCTCAGTCACTCAGAATACAGACTTAACAAAACAATCACTCAGAATCTAGGACACAGTCCCCGACTGAGAGACAGTGTGACCAAAGTAGTATAAGGATACTGAGGAAGTTAAACAGAAGAGAGATCCAGAACAGACCTGTGCAACAATGTCGCCAGATGGATGTTTTGCTACTGCAGCAAAGTTCTCAATAGCCCATGGATGAGGGCCAGCCTATTGCACAAAGATTAATTTTAAACAAAGGAAAAGGGAAAGGGTGATACGATAACATAAGGCAAGGAAAAAGACATCAGACAGATAGAAAGAAAAGGAAATCTCAATGTCCTTTGTTGCTCTCAGTCCACTTAACAGCAAGTATACAGTTGATGAAGGGAATAAAAACAATAGAAAGGAGACTAATAGTTGATCAAGGGAATAAAAACAATAGAAAAGGAGACTAATCAGAAACCAAGAGAAATGCATCAAAGAGAGCATCTTTCGATCCTCATTTAGATCAGATATATGGTATGATGAAAAGGATGCTTATGAAATAAATATGCACTGGGATCAGATATTAATTCTTTCATCAACGTTATTAGCCAATTAAGACCTGAACAAAGAGAATCCATTAATGTTAGCTCACTCCAACAACAATCATGTAGAGAGGAAAAGAGAAAGGAGAGTAGCAAATTTCAGTCCATACGACCATACCTGGAAAATGCCAGATTTTCCTCCAATGCCCATGGCCTCCAAGTCAATAGCCATTTGGATTGTATCACTCCAAGGATGCTGCACCATATGTAGCATTGCTTATTCTTTACACATATTATAACTAATGTAATTCTGAAAAGCCAGCGCATGTTTGACTCATGTCAGCTCTTATTTACTTCTGCTCTATGGCATGTGATTGCAATAATAATCCATATGAATAAGCAATGAATTTGAAGTTCTCCAGGGTAGCATACAAAAGATACAAATATTGATATACATTTACGTGAATAAGCAATGAAGAAATAGAAAGAAATTACGTTAAGGAGAGGAAAGATAAATAGAGAAAAAAGCTTTGTTAAAAGTCTAGCTTGACTGCAGATACGAACTGCTTAACAAAATTCTAAAAATGTTCTACAAGATGCAACTTGAACTAGAATCAATATTTGCTGTATCTCTTTCATATTATTAACATACTTAAGTTTCAAGCCGGGCTTATGTCCGATGATTTTTTCATTCATGCCAAACACAAATGATGCAGGCAAAATGAATTGAAATAAGCTCTCTTCATAAGGTCTGCTTTCTTATACTTCAAAATGAATTTCAGTTTTCTTCTGGAACATACAAGGCGAACTCAGAATGCAGACTCGTAATTCTCTGCTACCCCACATCATGTCCCTTTTCCCTCCCCCTTCCCTGGGGTTCCCCCTAAAAGAAAGAGAGTAGAATGCTGATAATGAAAGTCCAAAGACAGGCAAGACTTTATACATTAATTATCAAGCCAATTTTTTATTTCCCAATAATATTTCTAGAGTATCCACAGAACAACGACAGATTAGATAGAAGAGCATTAATTCTTTACACATCCACCCTTGTTTTTACAAATATGCATTCATAAAGTTTGGACTTCAGAGAAGTAAAAGAAGGGACAAGAAACATGCTAATACACCCAACTAAGAAATTATGTCAAAACAGGTGCTTGAAGGAAAATCCTACTGGCTTAAGTTGATAGTAAAATGAACACTAAATTACAGTACACAATTAGATGACAAATTGATGCAGATGAATGTGCTTTTAAATGCCACAAACCTGAGTAATAAAGCTGTGAGCACCATTCAGGCCCTCCTCCTCTCCGGTGTTAAACAAAAATATAACAGTGTTCTTAAATCCATGAGCCCACTGAGAAACTCCACGAGCAAGCTCAAGCATAACAGCCACACATGAACTACAATCACCAGCACCT
Source organism: Ehretia macrophylla (assembly GCA_037974665.1). Classification (NCBI taxonomy): domain Eukaryota; kingdom Viridiplantae; phylum Streptophyta; class Magnoliopsida; order Boraginales; family Ehretiaceae; genus Ehretia; species Ehretia macrophylla. The sequence continues at coordinate 31,247,038 of CM075781.1, forward strand.
TCTCTAAAACACCAAGGCCAGAGAACAAGTCAGAACTGAAGCATTGTTATCAAGCAAAACTACAAGACAACCGCGACTTAAACTCACTGTATATCTCCTGTTAACTTAATGATCAAAGAAAGTAGAAGATCATCATGTATCACGTGGAGTTTGAATAGAACAAAAAAATGGAAAATTTTGCAAATTTTTAACACCATGAAGGAGACAAATAATACAATAAGAGCTAGTAGCTGAATGAAGACAAGAATATTCTAATATTTTTAAATCAGATCTTTTGTCCAGTTGCATATGCCGAGAATCCAATTTTTCCAAAACCAGTAGGCAAAGCAGGGGTTAAATGAAGAGCCAAATGAATGGTCTATTTAGCAATTTGTATCAAGACTTCCTCTTAAATGGAATTTTTTAAATGGATTAACTTTTTATACTAGTCACTTCAACTCAACAGAATGGTATATGCATTTTCCCTATATACCAGATGTACTGATTACTAGATGCTACATCAGATAAAAATCTTCCCTAAAGAAAAAGTACACATTTCCAAATAGATACTACACCCATGCCTTTGATTTAAAATTTTATGCAATCTCACAACACCTCTGACACATGTTAAAGGATCAAATGGTTGTAGCAGGATTTTATGTAACAGAGATGAGCTTCAAAAAGTTGAGGGCTGTGAAAATAATTGAGTGGTTGACTATACTACTCTAAGACTTTTTAAGGCATATCTTTCATTCAACTGAAGTGAGAGCTTAAAGGTCATTACCACGATGAACATCTAACCTAGTGAATGAATTACTGATGGAAGTAAACAGAGCTCATCTTGCCTACTTTTTTTTTTCTTTAGGCACAATGCAGAACTACAACTACGATCACTTCACAGTGCTGGGACAATAATACTCTTCATAGGGGCGCAGCAAGGTTCAGATAATGTTGATTATAACCACTGGGTGGAAATCCTTAAGTGAAATCTTCTGCGTTCAATCTCTACAACAGTGCTTTGTCGTCAAAAAATAAATAACTATGATCTTTAAATTGTGAAAGGAGGGGAATAAAAAACCAAAGCATAAGTACACAAGCTGACTGTAACATACAAAAAGTAAAACAACTGACAACATATTACTTTGTCGTATATAAATCAAAAACCAGAAATTAAAATAAGAAAATATAATATACTTACAAAAAAAGAGAGTTATTTCAAGACTGAAATGTAAAACAACAAAATTACGTGGAAAAAACCGTATCGATGTGGGAGGAGACAAGAATAGCATTGTATTTTGCTTCAGATGCATATTTTGGCGAGATCCTTAGCACAATGTGGTTCAGATCAGAATAGACAAGGGTTTTTCCCTTGAAAAGGCCACCATTCATATGATTTGCACCAGATTTTACATGAAAAAGGTCCACTTCCACATCAACCTCCCAGTGAGCTTTTTCTTTAATAGCTTCTGATGCTTCCAGGACATACTGCACCAAATGCATAGTAATCAAAAGAAGCACGTAGTAGGAGTGAGATTACAGTTTGCATATTGAAGCAATCTAATCTTGTTATAATCCGCATATGAGGGGGGTGTTGAAGGTAGTAAACAAATAAAATAAACCCCAATGAAAAACTTTTATAAAAAATAATGACAAATTAATAACCAAAAACGAAAAAGAACAACAAAAACGCGAGCAATCCATATCACCTGGAAAGATCATAGTACCTGCAGAGCACGGTCAAGGGCATCAGAACCAACAGGGTGTGGTCCCAATTGAGTCAAGGCCTTGACATGTTTCACAGCCTCATGCTCAGAAAAACCTCTCTTCCCCACCTGCTCGGCCGAACGCGGGATTGGCAAACCCTCAAACTGGTATTGATGAACACTCCAAGCCCCATAGACAACAAGCACAAACATTAACAGCACCACACGCGCTGACCTCTTAGCAACAACCACTTCTTGCACTTGCACATTATTAGCGTTCCCTTTTGATCCATTACTATTATTATTATCACCGCTGCTTGATGATGGGTTTGGTTTTTCAGAAGAATTCTTAGGCCTCTGCCTCATTTTTTCTATTATTTTTTTAAACTATTTTTTCCCCCAATTATGACATCACTTATTTAAGCACACACCTGTTCAAGAATCAAACATTATTAGAACTATGAGACAACATTAACTAAAAGTGTAATCTTTTGCAGGTGGGGCTAAATTTTTAAAACATCACTTATTTAAGCACACACTTGTTCAAGATCAAACACTATTAAATTTTAAATTTAATCGTGTTTGAGTCAGGTTTTAATAGTGTCCAATTGGGAACAGGCGTTGTCTCAACACTATTAGATATCTGTTAAATTTTTTACACACAAAATATTAAGCTAAACATATAGTTAAAGTTTTTTTTTTCTTTTTCTTTTTTGTCGATTTTACTTTATGAAGATAATGAGTGCTCACAGCTCACGTGATGCAGGCCAAAGTCAAAAGCTACGGGTCATAATACGACGCCGTTTTGTTAATTATTTACTATTTGTCTTCTCTTTTGGTACTCTTTTTCTTCCTTCCTTTTCCTCTCTCTTATCTCAATCTTGACTATCTAATATGAGTTTGATGGCTAAGATCTCACTTTTTTAATCATTAATTAAAAAAAGATCTTTACTGAGCACACATTTATAAAGGAATTTGACTGTGTTCAGTTTGATATTTACTAGAGAAAATGAATACTAAGATCATCTCCAATAGAGGTCTTTAAAAGTAAATTTTTTTAAATTTAGATATTTTTAAAAAGTATTATTAATAATTTAAATATATATAAAATTCATCACTTTTATTAATTTTTAAGGTAAAATAGAGTCCCAATTTTTATTTTTTTTAACAAATTTGAAGACTAAAATAGAGCCTTCTATTTTGACTTAAAAGTTGACAAAAGTGATAGATCTCATATATATTTAAATCATTAATAATATTTTTTAGAGATTAGAGTCTCTAAAAATATCTAAATTTATAAAAAATTACTTTTAGAAATTTCCATTAAGAATGCTCTAAACATATCAAGTTAGTACTTTTAGTTACTAAAAGACACTCTCAATAGGATAATATTTATACCGAGTTACAAATTTTAAAAAGAATTCGACTTGTTTAATTGATGCTTAGTGGAGAAAATGAATTTTGGTCATATTAAGTTGTAAGGCAGACGAAAACTAATAGTGAAAAGGCGTGTAGTTGATGAGGATAAATGAAGAAGAATTTACTCAAATTAGGATATCTTCAATGGTGCATATTATTTATAAAAATTTATTATTTTTAGTAATTTTTAGAGATTCAGATCTTTATTTTAACTCAAATTTCTAATGGAGTCCACCACTTTTTAAAAATTTATACCAAAATAGAGACCCAATCACTTTTTGGGTTTCTAAATTTGTTGTCAAAAAAATAAATTAAGCCTTTATTTTAACTAAAATCTCTAAAAAGTTGTGGATTTCATTAGAGATTTGGGTTAAAATAAAAACTTGAATCTCTAAAAATTATCAAAAATGAAAAGTTTTTATAAATAGTACACTATTTTTTTTACCATTAGAGATACCCTTAGGTTATCCTTAGTAGAGGTAACAAAATAAAAAGCATACTAAATTTGAAAATTTTTAGAGACCCAAACATTATTTTTGATTTAAATATACATGGGACCCACTACTTTTTATAACTTTTGAGGTAAAATGGGTCTCTAAATTACATTTGGGGCTCTAAATTTAGCACCCCAAATGTAATTTAGAAACCCATTTTGCCTCAAAAGTTGTGAAAAGTGATAGATCCCATGTATATTTAAATCAAAAATAATGTTTGAATCTCTAAAAATTTCTAAATTTAATATGTTTTTTATTTTGCTACTTCTACTAAGGATAGCCTTAGAATAAGCAAATTATTTATGGCTTGATTTTTGGTTGGCTTTGGTATGCTTGGGCTGAGATTGTTTGGTGCTGGGTTTGGCCCATTTACGAGTATCTCCTATTTTATTTGTTTGTTTGGGCTGAGATTATAAATACAAGTGTATTCAATGATGTAGTTCTAGATAGGTCAGTTTCAAAAGAAACTATATATATGAATGTATGAGAACTATATATAATGTGACATCTTCTTTCTCGTGAGTGAGCTCAGTGCAAAGAATGGTCATGCAGAAAAAAGTGGAACCAAAATGCAGTTATAACAAAGAAACAGAACACTAATTGTAGTCCATACAGCAAAATTACCAGAAAATTGATAACAAATTGTAAATCCTGGGGTAGAGATTCATGCATTGTTTGAAACAGAACAGTAATTGTAGTTCATAAGGCATATTTTGCAGAAAAATGATGATTAAAATGGTTCTTAGGAGAGCAGCCCAGCCACAAACGAGTTCAATGATTTTCTACGGAAATTCATGCAAGGTTGCTGAAGAGTGGAAGACTAGACAAAGGACCAGTTAGTAAAAGCAAAGGCAATGCAGTGGATAGAACCCTCCTGATTCAGGACTCTCCAGGCAACAGCTTGCTCATACGAGACATAACGCGCCATTGTTGACATACAGATTCCGGAATATAGAAAAGCATGGCCCTGAAAAGAGGAAGCTCTGTCAAAAAAAACGCTTCTTTCTCAATTTTTACCCTTTACTGAAAGCACTCTAGTTGCTAATGGAAGAAAATAATTTAAAAGCGTTAGTTACGGCAAGTATAATCTTCTAAAGTACCTGCTGCATCACGATTGGAACAACAGAACTCAGCGCTGCTTTACCAGGCTCATCAAATATCATACCAAGTGAGATATCTTGCAAACCCGCTTGAGTTGTGTCCAGCATCATAAGCCCGGCTTGGTTGGCGAACGAGCAAAATAAAGTAGATTGCAGTCTCTCCTGCGATTGATTAGTCACAAAAATGAGAACTCTAGTAACTAAATTAAAGCTAATTTTTCTGGGTCCTATTGATGAAAAGTTCGACATGGCTGTAGAATTTAAATTTGAAAATGAGGATTCCTGCGTTAATGACAATATGACATGCTGACAGAAGAAGCTCGGTCGGAATAAGCACTTCTTAGCTGGCAACCAACCTGTAAGTTTTCGTTTCCATACAGAATGACAAAATTCTATGCTATGACTTGATTTTTTCTATTTTTCTTTAAATGAACCATTATAAAGGATTATGGGATAGCCTAGTTGGTGAGCTACCTCCCCTGGCCCGTGAGTGACTAGGGTTCGAATCCTAACTCAGCGCATGGTGTGCAAAATATGTGAAAAGACAGACATAGTAGAACCATGAAGGAGAACAAAACAGCAAAATCACAAATCTTATAAACTTTCCACCAAAAATCAGTGTTCCTCCATTCATTTTAGCACGAGTACTGATATGTGCAGAATATAATAATTTTACCTTGAATGACCAGCAAAGTATAGCATCCTGATGATCCCAGAGCCGCTCCAGTAATGAGTCACTAACTGGGGCGTTGGACTTTAGCAACTCGCCTCCTAAATTTGATCTGGATTAACATAACAATCTGGGTTTAAACAAAACAAACTCTGCAAACTTGATTATATACAGGAATCCAATGCGAAAATGGCTTGAGAAAACACTTGTTTTGTTGCAAAATTACGTTTCGATGTAAAAATTTACCTATAACAAATCTAACTTATACACACAAGATCATTTAGTTCAATTTGTTTCTCATTATTGAGTTGTAGACAAGATCTTTTCCAGAAAAGAAGGAAATCTCCACTTATACGAGCATCAGAATCCAAATTATGATAAAGCAGCTTTACTTAGTCATGTAACTACTTGAACCATTCAGATATTTTGAATGTCAAACAGTGGAAATTGACAATTCTTTCTGGATTACATAATTTCTGGAAGAATCATAAATGATAAAGATAAGCAACAGTATAAAGATCTGGGTTTTTATGAAATAACTTGGAATTAATTGAGCCATTAACTTGCCTATAACTTTGACAGATCCAATTAGCAAGATTGACAGCCTCATTAGAGTCTGGAACGAGCTGGATTCCCCTGTCAGGCTTTGATCCGGCTGGTGTTGCTGCTTTAGCAACCTTCTGCACAGAGGAAATAACATGGTGCACATACTGTTGAGCCCTGGTTGCAATGTCCTCCAAACGGTTCCTCACAAAAGGGAACTGAAAAACAGTAATCAACACTGAGGATGAGTTATTTAATGAAGAAGTGTCACTAGCAGAGTGGCTTGCGGCTGCTTGTCCATTCATATATCTTGCCAGGTTCTTTGCCCAATTAGCTGTCAATATGTCCTGCCTGCTATGCTGTAAATTTAAACAATAAAAATTTGAACAAAAGGAAGCAGGAAAAGTAAAGTGACAAAAGCATAACTAAGAATCATTAATCATCATAATAATTTTAATGGATAAGCGTAGAACATAACCTACAGTCATTTTCCATGAATTTAAGAGAGGCACTATCAACAGTAACATTTCGTCATTCATTAGTGTCGAAAGAAAAAGAAGAGAGTAAACATGGGGAGACAATTATGAGAGAGAGATAATGACTACATGTTGAAATTTTGGTGTTAAGAAATACATTATGAGAGTGCCTATTCATAGCATGCATAAAAGATGATAGATTTCGAGAGAATACATAAAAGAGCACTATCAACCCCAATTAGAGAAATTCAAAAAACAATTGGATATCGGCGATATCCCTGTTATTCTAATCCTGGAAGAAGTTAAACCACCGGCATTTGTAGTTTCCCTTCCAAAGTAGAACTGTTATAGGACAGATTCTTCACATATGGGTTTGGTATTACGTATGCAGCAGAAAAGATGATAGATTTGTACCTTTTCTGAAGAGAACAATTACAAAATCCAAGAATAGACTTCTTGATATGAGACAAATAGAAGTTAAAGAACCCTAAAAGCATCAAGCTTGAACAATGACAAAACGCTATATGTTTATCCTGAAAGAGTTGGAGGCTGAATCCAAACTATTGGGATGGAATGGCTTTTCTATATCCACCATCCTGTGCGCATGCCAAAATTTTTTGAACTTGCTGTGTTTGAAATATGGCTGGCCAGGATGGCCAATAAGATATGTTAACTTTTACCAAGAATAACATATGGTAAAATGATCTGAGATATAGTGAAACTCAACTGTTTTCGAGCCCAATGATAAGATACGAAATCCAGAAGCTAGTAGAATGGCATTATCAGGGAGTGTTCCATCAATTGGAGCAAAGATTAGCTCTGAACAAGCTCCAATACCTTTATCTTCCATTCCATTGCAAATCTGCAACACAACTAGAGTGTAAATATCTTATTGACAAAGAAGTGTTCAGTTGTTTGTCATCCTATCATATTAATGACAGAGGACAGAGGAAAAATATATAGAACAAAAAAAGAGGAAGAAGAAAAGCTTGGGAGAAAGTGAATCCAATGGATCATTCCTTTTTCCAATATACGAAATAGGAGATTTCACTAAGTCAATTCTTAAGAAATGAACTTGATTTAGTGAAAACTGAACCCATAGATTTGCAATTTTCCAGGGAACATGTGGGTCAAACTATGTTTCATGGTCTGGTAAACTTTGTGTTTCATGCTAGTTAGTCATAGCAAATGTTGCTTGGAAGTATGTTGTTACCCATAACTTCGCAACTTGAAAAGAGTAAAGACCAATAGTTTCTGAAAGGGTACAAGTCAAGGCCTTCTCATAAAATCTGAGAGGATAGACAAACTGAAATAGAATACATAGAAGCTAGCATCCAAATCTTACAACTAACAGCGAAACCTAGTCTAAGAAACCAATAAGCAAAAACGGATAAAAATACACTTAAAATAGATCTGTCAAGGACCGAATTAACAGATTTTATTTAAAAATGTAGGAATATAAATAGAAGAAGTTCTTACATTAATATTATTTGCTGGCAGTGACACAAACTAATCCCATTAATGGAATCAGAGAAACCATGTATAGAAAAGCTCAGGATATTAGACACCGAAATGTTTTCTTCATATATGCCTTAAAACATTGCAAGATTCTTTTGAATGAGCCTAGAGGACTATAAAAGGAAAGATGTTGAGACTTGCTCTCAAACCTTTCTGATTCTACGACAGACAAGTGAATAATTTACCGTCTCACCTAAAAGCTTAAGTTATAGGTTCGAGAAATGTAAAATTATTCAATACCTCCAAAGATTGAATACATTCTTTTCAAGAAGAACAAAATGAACGCAAACTTATACATTTTAAAAGGAAAACTTGGGGGCTCCTTTGGATTTGATAGGTAGCCAAAATTTATATATCCTTTCTGTTTGAAGTCGGCGCAGTAGCAAGTGAGAATATCAAAAATCAGGAACAAACATTCTAAGTCAAGAACTGACTAAGGTAGGAAGATTAATGGAACTTATATAAGGTACCTGGTTTTGGCAAGGATTGTTTTAGATCACGTAGTTTCAAAAGTGATCTCTAAATAACAATAAGCAGGTAAGTCAGACTCCAATCCATTGAAAGTGCCCCTACTGAAGATCCTCCCTCCGAAAGTTTTAAAGGTTATTTTTGGGTTGGGAAAAAAGAAGTGATAATATGTATTCACAAAGATCTGAGAAGTCAAGAAGATTAACCCACTTTCAAGCAATGGACTCAAATAGTAGATAACTTGGCAAGGGCTAATTGCTACCACACGTCACTAATTCATATTCATGATAGAGGGAGATATCTGACAGGTAAAAGACAAGGTCACTGCATAAAAGGTCAATATGCATGTATGTCCTGGGAGGAAAATATACTAAAGGAAAGCCATTACTGCGACAAGGTCAAGGCTGAGGTTTATAAGGAACTTGAATCATACTAGTCAGACATATATAAAATCCCAGACAGATAAGGAGAAGGCATGGAGAAAAGATCTCTCCATACACATGCCTTTCTGTGCAGCGGTACATTCTTCGGGTGCCAGAAATATTTTTACAATACTTAATAGAAAAAGACAACAATATTACATAAAGCCTAATGAATAAGTAAAACAGAACAGAGAAGATGGAATTATAAGGAGAAGAGCTGATGAGGCCACCTGCAAAAGATATACATTTCCCCTGAAAGAATCTCTCCAACAAAAAGTCTGGCTCTCAACTTCAATTATTTCCAAAATCTGGGATAGAAATATAACAAAATTGAAAACAACATAAGAAAAATTCATATGCAATGAAGTAATCAGATGTAAGGAATAAAGAAGCGTATCACTTGGAGGTCCTAGAAAGAGCATTCTTAATGTCTATCAGTCAGTTCACTAACATATTACTTTGTTAAACTGTGGACCTAAACTTGATGTAATAGATGTGTCATAATGAGACTAGGAACTTTATGTAGTATTAATTCTTTTTGTCATGCTTTAACCCCCAAAATTTTGGTTCTTTGTTTTATACCGCACCGTTTTACTGCAGCTGGAAAAAGATATCAGAGTTAACAAACCTCATCCTCATTAACAGTGCGGCCAAGAAATACATTGGGATCATAGAAATGCTTGGAGTTGAATCCTCGAAAGCCAAATGACCCAGCATCTAATGATGCAGCAGCGCGTGCATCATAACTAATATCTGCCCAATCAGAACGATGATCCCTCAAAAGCCGCACCAGCATCGCAGGGGAAATATTCTGGTAAAAGACAAAATAGTATTAATCTGTTACCTGAATATAGTGATTCATGAGAACCTATTTTTTGGAACTTAGTTATTTAATGCAAGGAATATTAAAAAATGGTTGATAAATCAATTAAAATAAATCTTATGGTAAAAACAGATTAGCTTCCATTTGACACAGATACCTATGCATATTTAATGACATAAGAAGAATTGACGAGCATCATTAATTCATATATGGTGTACTTTGGCAATGCTTTCTCTATAGACTTCTGCAACAAAAATTAAAAGAATTATTGATTTCAAACACAAGCAACAGAATGTGGAAGCGTAACTTGCAAACTTGAATTTAGTATACTGCTACATCAATTTTCGATGACGTGATGTGATACAGATTTAGGACTTAATGCATTTCATTTTCATCAGAGATGCTTGAATCCGTTCTTCCTGTGCAATAGGCATTTAGGCAAATCCTTCCCTACCCCTGAGCCAACTTAGCTTTTGATTTGAAAATAATTTCATCTTAGAATCTTCCAGGTGTCAAATTAAAAGAGAACTTGGAATACCACATGACTCCTTACCCTTCCCAAATTTTTTTTTTTTTTTTTTGATTACCCTTCCCAAAATTATAATACTTATTTAATACAATACTAAATTAAGGAAGCCAAAGCCCAGAACTGTAATTCTAATATCTCCAGTAAGTTTATAGAGATGGAATGACAAGTATCAATTGATTTGAAAATACTACATTTTCCTATATTTAGAGGACGAAACTATGTAAAATCCCACATCAGACTCCTATAAGAAATATGGGCAAGTTATATAGTGAAATGTCAAGCTTCAGAAATAACTCTGTCAAGTCCATTTAGGCATTGACCAAAAAAAGAAATGTCCATTTGGGCCAGTGAATTTTGGGCTGTTGCCAGAAGGGTCCATTGTTCATTGCACCTGATACTTACAAGAATGACATTGAGGCAAATACTTAAATAGCATCTTCGTCGCTTCCATAAATCTTTTTTCCCCCAACAGAATCACAACGATTTCCATATGTTGTCAACAATCTACACTCTATTATATAATTCCTATCAATTTTAGGCAATTCCACACAGTGCTATATACTTTGACCTGCTCAACCGTGGGCATCAATGAGGACAAGCTTGAAAACATCGAATGGATCTAAAGGGAAAGCAAAGCACAAGACCTATAGAACACTTCAGGGGAGGGGGGTTTTGCAAGACCATACCTAATTTGACTACAATCACTACGACTTAACCATCTTCCCGTAATGAAGAACAACTTCATGTTGTGTAAAACAAATTAAGCTTCAATTTTCTGTATTTGTGGAATAAGGATTTCCACGAAATTATACCTTGATCAAGTCTCGCCTGATTGAAATAATTAATTTCATGGACTGTTGAATGAGGCGATCATATTTTTGTCATAATGCGGATGGTGTTTCATTCCATCATAAATCAAAAGTGAATTTAGTACAAGTTACAGTATTAAAGGCCAAAACTTGGTTCACAACTCACTTGAAGTAGCATAGAGGCTTTTACACAAAGAACGCCATCATAGTTTGCGTTGATTCCAAGATTCTTTGTTGGCTTGGTTGATATGACCAAATCTTCAGAGGCATCATAGTCCATCAATATCCAACCATCTTCACTGAAAGTGTTGATAGCATCATTGAAGCCCCTAAACATATTTCCAAATAAATGACTGTAACGGAGCATGATCTCAAAAACAAAAACATTACCGAAACATACATCTTGAAGAATAGGTTCTTTGCATAAACTTTAAGACGCTTCAAGGAGGGCAGACGTGAGACATGGATTTTACCTGCTTAATCTATGGCTGAATGATCGCAAACTAGCAGGCTGCATTCCATAACGAACTGGCAGTTTGCCACTCATTTCTTTAGCTATTAGCTCAATATGACCCAGTGCCTTTCAAGAAAACTTAATTAGTTCCTCAACAATGAAAAAGAGATTTCACTATTATTACTGAAGATTTATACACAATAAATGATAAGTGGAAAACATACATGGGGCATATACAGTACATTAAGGGTAGACAAGAGCAAAGTATGAGGTGAAAATATGGTAAAATAAAAGTGGCAACCTAATCAGTGTATCCTATCATTAACTGTTATGTATGGTAGTGATAAACAAGATTTTTGACAAACTAACTGACTTCACGCAATATCATTTAGAGATTGAAAATTTTCACCACAAGTGACATGTAAGACACCCATCGGTGCTGCATTTGACTTTTGACAAAATCTTCAGTGATCCTAAAATTAGATGTTTCCCTTGATATTCTTAGCAATCAATGGTGTTCGTGTAAGGCAACAAAACAAAGCACCAGATGATCCTCACTTTAATATATGAGAGAACAAAACAACGATTCATCTTTTACATTATTAATCAGCAAACAAGCATCAAGAGGAAAACATATCTGATTAGGATGAGCAGTAATAGTAATTTACTATGGCTAGCATTCTGAAGTTTTAAAACGCCATACTATAGTTTGACAAAATCTTTTGTGACTTATTGAACTCTTCAAGAAAATTAGAGGAAAAAGTGCATGCCATGTCTTTGCCAATTGCATAAACAAGGCATAAGCAGTGACTACGAAACTTCACTAGCAAGTTAACAGACAGAAATCTCTTTGGCTAAATAGATCAATAAGCCCAATAGCAGATCATATTTTGGTCCAGCATGAAGTCAACTACAAGAACAACAGTGGCATAACCAGTACCTAAAAATCAACAATTATAGTTGTTCCAACATCCTACCTATATAATGCTTAATAGTCGAAATCCTTGCCACTAATTGTTCCCCTCAAAATCAGTACGTAAAAATCTTGTTCAGAAGTCTCACTTAACTCATACATTTTACTATCAGAAGGCTCTATATCTAAATTTGAAAATAAAGCATTTCAACATCGACGCGGCAAATACAAATACCAAAATTCTGTTATTTAGAAAGATTTATCGCATATCCTGCAAATAGGAAAGACCTGGAACCTAATAGTGACACTTGTAGTGACTAAAAGTACAGTAAGGTGAGATGAGTACATAAAAATGGATATGTCTTTGTCTGTAAGATAGACACAAGAGGAGAGTAAGACTGGCCGAAGTTGTAAGGATCGCGAGCTTAACCAGAATAGAGGTTTTGTGGCTTAAATTGCAAGGTTAGTGGATTCATTCTCAGCTGAGCCTCACCCACTTTAGCTTCTTGATGAATTAGATGTATATCTTAAATTACATAAATGAGGTGATATCTAAACTCCAAGAAGTTATATGTGATATATGGAAAATCATAGCTTGTCGATTCTAGCTAAAAGGGGTCAGAGCTTTCATTCAACAATGATGCATAAATGCTGAGGTAGCAAAAATAAAAATAAAGAACACTGAGCACTTACAGCAACTGTGAGTTTCTGAGCCACAAGTTCTGATGACTCATAAAGAGGTTGAAGCATATAAGGCACAGATGATGCCTGCAGAAATAATCTTTTACTACCAATTTCAGCAAATGCAGAGGATTCGACATTCAAAGAGTTAAAAAAAAAGAGGACCTCTAGATCCAAGTGGTCAACAATGTGTATGGTTGACCCTCCACCCTCACATGGGCGAATCAAATAGCCGCTGGCCAGCATCTTTGCTCTTATGAATTCCAAAGAAGCAGGTGCATTTATGGGAACACTAGAACCAGATAATGATTTCTCGCATACCTTGAGTTGTACCAAGACAAAGTAAAACCCAATCAGATATAACCCATGACCCAAAAAAGAGATATGACTACAGTAAGACAGATGCACAACTCTTCTGGAAGAACATCATGCAAACAGCTAAATTAACATGAATTCGAAACTAACATCAGTTACATTTCATTTTTTTCATTCTGATAGATACTGTTAAATTACCACCTCATCTAAAAGCTTAAGCTATTAGAGAGAGGTTCATTATATTATATATTGTTCTCAACACGCCCCCGCAAGTGCAGGTTGAGTTAGTTTTTGAGCCTTGCACTTAGACAATTTTAATGTATTTTTTTTAAATGGGTGGCGGTGAGTTTTGAACCCATAACATTTTGGTATCTAGGCTCTAATCCCATGTTAAGTGACCACCTCATCTAAAAACATAATCTATTAAAGAGAGGTTCATTATATTATATATTGTCTTCAACATATACAAAGGTAAGATCAGTTCCAAGACACGGTGGAAAATATGCACAAATGAAAGAAATAACACATGTTATTTATGTCATAGTGCAGTTATAGAATAGAGGCTTACACGAGGGGTAAGACAAGCCAATTTATTTACTAAATCATATTCCCAAAACAGCTACTCTCCACCAACTAACCTACCTCATGATGATAGATTTTACAATAAAAAACTCATTACATACTGATTTAAGACATTGGCTCTATCCTTGGTCAATTTAAAATCTTAGAAGGTAGACAAGTTTCTAATTCCAATTAAGTGGGGGCATATTAGGAAATATGGGTAGTTGTAGCATCTTAAAATGGAAAAGTGGACAATATTTTGCGACATCCTAAAATGGAAAAGTGCACAAAAGAAATGGGAAGATGGAAGTATCACGCTTAAATTTTGATATTTCCACTATGCCAACAACATTAAAATCTCCAACTTTGAGTTCATCATTAATTCCCATAAAATTAAGCTTTCATGTAACAAGGAAGGAAAATAAATGTCCAAAAGCAATAACATACCACAAGGCTTCCATCTTCTAGAGTGGAAGTATATCTTAGAGTCCAAAAGTCACGTGCAGAAGCCATGGTAGTTGGAGCATAAAACTGAATGTAAACATCAATATTTGCAGAAATGAGAAGTGCAAGAACGAGAATACTAAAGGGAGCATGAGAGAGAGAGAGGGTGACAGAGACAGGGAGGGAAAGAAATGTTGCTTCTATAATGGTGCTTAAGAAGATCTTAAATAATCTACTAATTTTCCTCACTTGCGTATAGACTAGTTCAATTGTCCCCTCATTTCTGGCTGGATACTTGGCAAAGACTTCAAATTTTCGACAATCCCCAGACCAAGATGCACGCTCCTTGAGGATTTCCATTATCTGTCAAGAAATGCAAATTTCATATTAAAAGCAGATATCACAAATTGATCAGATTTCAACAGGAGTAATTTGAGCTGGCCACTTTAATGAAGTCTGCCAAAGAGCTCTAATTCCACATAAACAGTTAACAAGTATCTCATTTCATTAGGAGTTCTATTTGGCTAGGGCCATATAGAAGTTGTAACTTTTTTTAGAAGAAAAAAAATACAAAATATATGATTCAATTGATGCAAAAGGAATAAGAAAACACGTGATGAACACACACATGAACAAATGCATAGAAGGCTGTATTCATCAAAAACTCTAGGATTCCATTTAGTAGTATACATCACTTAAACATGAAGGGTTGATCCTAGTTACTGTTTCCTTTTATTGATATATCTCAAGGTAAAACCAAGGGGAAAAAGAACTTCTAACAGAATCAGGTATCAAACAAGAAATGCCATAAAAGTTAAAAGCACGCATCAGAGCAAATGTTCTACCATTGTACATTAACTATCATAAAGATATAGTTGCAATCCTGCAGAACCAATGGAGTCAGCTGAGATGATGCAAAAGCATACCTTGATGGGACCTAAAGGGATGACAGAGCATGCTCGTGCAGCCAATCCAACACAGTTATGAGAAACGTAAACAATGCTGATGGAGTCGCAACCAGGCTGTAATAGATCAGAAAATGAGTACACAAGGAAATATTATAAGAGAATTCAAAATGAATTATGGAGTGAAGACCTTTATCCCAGGAATTGGGATCCAGTCAATTGCATCTCCTATAGCTTTCAAGAGAAACTCTTCCTTGGTTTCCTCAGCCAGGAAGAGGAGGCTGCAAAAGAGTAATAAAGTTCACCAACTCAATATTGTATACTACCTCTCTACAAAGAGGTTGTTGGCTATCTAAAACTACCTTATATCATTATCAGCATGGCTTGAAGAAAGCTGAGGAGAATTGGCTGCAGATTCAATGTTCAGCTCAGTTGCCGATGCTACCTATATAATATTCATTACATGATAAAGATAGTTAGAGCTTTAAAAGAGTCAGCAGCCCCAACCAAAAGGTCAAAATTTTACCTAAAACAGCAGTGACTTTGGTCGCTATTTCCAATATAGTACTTTTATGCTCTATAGCGCAAATAAAAGTAAGATACTGTGAGATATTTAACTTATAATTTCCTAGAAAAAGTCCCTTGACTTATGAGGAGAGATCTTCCCTTGTTTAGAAAAAGTCCAGCCAAAATCATAAAATTTGGCAACTTCATTTTAATGCCATTAGAGACTAGAGACATCTTCCTTCAACTCCATCAATGAGATATCTGCTTATTAAATACACTATTTGAAAGATTATTTAGACTAGTGATACTAGCTTCCAGAAACCCATGAGCATATTCTTTTGTCAGCATTACTAGCAGCATGTCTGAGAAGCAAACTTTAGAAACATTGCGTACAATACTACTATGATCGAAGCATATCCAGTCATGATATGTCAATGATGTTTATCAAAATCAAACTTACAAGCTCAGTAAAATCATATGGGTCAATTGTATTTAAAGAAAAGGAGAAAGAGAAAACCACTTGCTTGCAACCACGTAAGGAACCTGATGGTCAAGTAGTCTTATTGGTGACCTAGTACATCATATAGCAATTCAAAACAGATCTAAGGTTACTATTCGATATCCCCATCATCAAAAGTTAAATGATCATCAACCACAAATGCAAAATATTGACATTTGATATAGATTACAGATTCCCTTGTACATTTTCACTTTGATCGAAGCATTTATACTTGTGATAAATCAATGGATCAAATGTATACAACGTAAATGAAGGAGAATAAAAGAAACACAACTACACAAGGAGCATAATGCAAAAGCAATTATCTTGGTGATGATTTGTTAGATTGAGTAAAGAATTTAGTCAGCTAACAGAAGCCCTGAAGTCACCAGAGTGATAACGACAACTGAGCAAGACGGTTGACATTTGAATTAAACTTTACGTACATTTTGCAGCTGATGGTGTAAGCATTCATTCTCATGTACCAACCGCATCACTTTTTTCTGCAGGTGGTCATTTTCTTCTGTCAACAATTTATTTGTTGCAGTCAACTTCTGGTTTACAGCCTGAAGTTCAATATTTTCTTTCCTCAGCTTTTCACGGCTCCTGAGAAAAAGGATAGATAGATAAAAGAAGGTTCAGTAAGACACCGAACTAGTCTATTCTCAACTGAAATAGGAGATAAAGTAATTTGGAAATATTATTTCCTTTAATGTAAACCGATAATGAAATAGGTGATGAATTCTTCATTTATTACAAGAGAAGAAAAGGGGAATCATGAGGCTCTTTCTAGTTTAATAACCGTTGAAAAATTCTAGCAGAGATGGGTATAACCAAAATTTAGAGATCGTGGCTACTTTACAGTGTTATTTTACGCATGAATCATATGATAGTTCTTTGTTACCATCAAGGATTTTCTAGCATTCAATTGGTTGTTATAATCGATCAAGAGATACTGTATTCAAGTTTATACTAAATTATGCCAAAATTACAGAGGCTCCTTTTTCCTCCCTTTCTGAAGACTAGTGATTTTCTTATGGCAAAACTATAGCACAATGGGATCTGCTAACATTAGTATCGGAAAGCTTGAAGCCATCACTGTTATTAGTGCAATTAATAAAAAAAAAAAAAACATTATTGCCTAACCAATTGGAAGAAGTTATTTTCCAATGACACAAAAAAATTGCTGAATATTGTTCAGAATAAACACTAGGCCAAATTGGAATGTGAAAAAACGTGTAAACCAACAGAGCAACAATATTTTGACGATTCAACTCAGTGAGAGGCATAAACGAATTGTTCCATCTTGAATTTCAGATGCACAATTAAAGAAAGCAATCCAAGGGCGTAAATTCAGAATAACATAACAAAAATGATAAGATCCAATTTGGGTTACAATGGAAACCTGACCTGCGGTTTTGAAACCAGACTTTTATCTGCCTAATATTAAGATTCTTAAGAATTGGGTAATCATGCAACATCTGCACCCTCTGCAGGCGGGTAGGATTCTGATACTCCGCATACACTTTTTCAAAAATTTCAACCTGCTGGTCTGAGAAACGGGTATACTTTGCGCCGTTCTCAGCCCTTCGCTTGCTGCCTCGTTTGCTATCGCTATCACCTGCATTGCCTGTATTCACCATTTTCGTCTGCCAGACTCCAACAAAACAGATAACTGAATGGTTTGGAACCAAAAGCAGTTGGTATTTCAAGCTGCTCTCAAGACTAAAACTAATGGTCGTTAATTCCAATTACAATTAGATAAGCACAACGCGTATGGTGATAAATGATCAAACGCTGGGAAGGTGATTAGGTTGAGCACCAAAGATGCTCTAGGCCTGTTCTTCTTTTTGGCTTTTTGTTACCCTAATCTTTAAATCTATTGTTTGCTACTGAAAATGTTAAATGTGTCTCACAACAAACTCCGGGCTGTGTTCTGTATTGCCTTGCAGAAAAAGTGAATTAAGACAGAGAATTTAATAACTCCCAAATCTTAATTGTACATGTGTTGAAATTTGAAACTAACTCATTAAATTGAATAGAGTTACTCTCCAAAGCTCCAAGGCAATCTTGAGCATATTGCTATTACATATATAACGCATACCGTATATTTGCAAGAGGTTCATCCGTATTACAGTAACACGGATAATTCATAGCGTAAATTTACAAGAGATTTGTCTATATCACATCATTTATCCTCTCCGATTCGTAAAATCTCTATATCCAGATATGAATAATTCAGCACACACAGAGACGCATATAGTGGTGATTTTTACAAATTTAGCAGCGCATTGAATGTAGTTTACCATAGGGGCACATACACTCATAATGTACTCATACAAATACATATAACATGGATAATGCATACCGTACAATTACAAAGATTCTTGTACATCACAGAAACTTGGATAACAGATACAGTATATCGGTAAGGCATTCACATATATTACATCATTCTGTTTGCAACAGATTCATCCATATTACAGTAAATGGATACCATATGCCGTGAACTTACAAGAGATTCGCCTCTATTACATCAGTTTTCCTCTCTTAATTTGAACAATCTCAGTTTCCAGATACGAAAAATCCAACACCCATACACGAGCGCACGCGACAAATAATAATCTTTTAGAACCTTTGAGTGCATTCCAAGCCCTAGAAGATGCAATTTAGGGAAAATAAATTCATTTTCCTTCCTGTCTTTCTCTTTGCACCATTTGTTTAAAAAGCAAGCAGGGTATACATACATTTATAATTCTGCAGATACACAAATTTCTCAGCAAGCCCTAAAAATATAATAAGGGATACATATTTTTCAAATATCATTACAACTAATTCTTAATAGCAAACGCAAAAACACTTGCGCATACGCACACATTGCCAAAAAAGAAACATGTTTAGCAGGTTCACAAATACATACATATACACACACATATATGCTTGTGCAACTCTCTATGTGTGTGCGTTGCTCCTCTTAGTCTGGACTGTAGGAACAACTTTGTTCAATTATCCTTTTCTTCAACGACTACCTATAATAAACGACAGTCTGCTGCACGAAACTCCCACTATACGTCGCGTCTAAGGAAGATGGACCCATTTCAAGCCTATTCTACACAGTCTTACGTTGCATTATTACAATATAGTTTTCAGGTCTTAAACTTGTGACCTCTAGGTCAAACAGCGATAACTTTACAGTTGTACTAAATCTTCCCTTCGATACCAGTGTATAATACCAACTAAAATTCATAATCATTACAGTAAAGACCCTTCCAATTTATCATCCATACATAAATTTACATATGAATTTTTCTATATCTTGTTGAGCAACGATGGCATAGAAAAGCAAATAAACTAGACAAAAAAATCAATCATAAATTGTAACATATACGCATATAAATCAAATACCCAGATACATAAATTTCCTTAAAATTCTCACAAATATACATACATGTGAATTTGCATGTAAAAATATCTATATATACATATACTAAAAAAAAAAAAAAATCAAACACTACTAAAATTTTCTATTATCTCTTCTTTAATATTCGATACAAGAGAAAAGAAACTGAAAGCTATAAGACGAAATCACCGGCGAAATCGGAGAAGACGATGAGGGTGGAAATTAATTTCGAAACTTTCGAGGGGTTAATATTTAATTACGGGTAAATTTTGGGGAGTCTGTGGACTTTGCTTGGATGTTGATACTCATCTTTTATTTTTCTTTATTTAACCATTTTTTGCCACTATTTTTATTTATTCATACGTCAATTTATTATAATTAAATTGAGTTTATCTAAATTTATGCCATGTTCTTTTTCCTTTTTTTGTTTAGTAAACCATTTATACCAAAATTTAAGTTTGTCTGATAATTAATTTACAAAAATTGACAATGTAGGATCATTCCAAAAAAGATAAACTCCTTGACTTAATAGTGAGACGTAATTTGTTGTTATTAAAATCTTATGTGCGAAGTACGTTAAATAAAATTTGGTGATAAGTGATTATTAACGGACATGTCGTGAAAAAAAAAAATATGTCGTGGTTGACCAATTGATAATATTAACAAAGAATATTTCCTATTTAAAAAATAATAAAGATGGTTGTATTTGCAGAGTGGTCATTATAATGTCAATATTACATGAATTTGTGTAATAATAAAAAAATAAAAAAATAAATACATGAATTTGCTATAAGATTTTACAAGTTCTAAGATTATGTAAATATTGTCTGAATTTGCTATAGTATTTTACAAGTTTACAAAGATTATGCAAATATTATCTAAAATATCTCTTCTTATATTTTATTGTCCCAGTGTCCACTGTTTACTTTTTGTTTCTAGAATGTCTACTTTCTCAAAAAAACTGTTACATTTAAAATTCACATAAGCCATTACGAAGGTCTTCACACAATTAACTATTTAAATTAAAAAGATATCATGTAACCCTATTTTTTGAGAGCTCAAAACTAATATTAAGTAACGCGCAATTTAAATGTAAACATTCAATTTGGAGTGGAAAAGTTCATATTTATATAAGCGGTATATTGAGGTATTACACACTACGATTATACAATATAAACCAAACCCAAAAAAAGAAAAAGGGATGATAGAAATAAAGGAAATAAATTGTTCACTCTTTTGGACCAATTGTAAGCTATAGAAACTCGTCCTAATATATCTAAACTTGCACTTACTAGAGAGATAGTCAGAGACTTATGTTTTCTAGTTGGTATCAGGATAACTCCTATTTTTCTCCTTTTATTTAGGCGATTTGAAGCATTTATCTTATTTTTACAGAAACAGTCTCACTCTAATACCCCATTTTTAACTAATTCTTTATTTTATGGGATCTCTCTTTTAGTTTCATTCTAACATCTTTTCTATATTCTTTTTTTTTAAGGGTCCCCCAATTTTGTGGGATAGAAATTTTAAATTCATCATTCCTTAAAATATAAAGATGACATGGGGGATCTATTGAAACAATTAGCCCTAACAACTCCCCTAAATTTAAGGGATTTGGGTTTTTAGGAGAGTTGTTAGAGCTCTCCTTATTCGCAGTTGTTAGCGGAGAGTCTTGGTACAATTGTTAGTTGTTGTTATGTCACTTAAAGTTAGTTATGGGTTTTAATGCTGAAAATAAAATGTTGTAAAATAATGACCAAAAATGATCCCAACCCTTTCTCGAACTCTATGTAAAGTGGCATTTTTTTCATGGGCTGCCCTTTCTTACATAGTATTCACAGAGTCCAGAGGAATACAAACACTTTCACAATAATTCATGTGCGTATATATGTATGTACATATAAACCTGCTAAACATATATTTTTCCAACAATGTATGTGTATGGATGACAATACATAGGTTTAAACAAGAATCCGATTAAATATCTGATCTGATTATACACCCATTTATGAAATCATTGGGTTATTTGTTAGGGTCTAATTTTTATAAGTGGTTACCGACGGATAATTATATAGGATTTGATAATAGCAATTAAAAAAAAATCGAAACATGAAAACTCGATTATTAATTTAGTAAAAAATAAACTAAAAAACATATTATATATTTAGATACATACACATATAATATAATGTTATTTCATATTGTTTGATTAAAATATGATGACTTATCAACAAAAAGATTATGTTGAATATTTCTACTGTATTTAGATTGATTTAAGATTGTTTATGGACAAAAAAATAATTTAATTTTAGTTTTATTGAGATTGGTTATTTATTTATAGATAAATATCGCACTATGTTATTTGTTTTAGATTGTATTATATTTTCTTTTATTAATTTTTTTTGTTTTATTTTCAAAATCTTCTTAACATTTAGATTTTATTTTTCTAATTTAGAATTTAAATGTGTATTTATTTTAATTGCTTTTAGAAACATTTTTAACCTATTTTTTTAAATAAAAACTTTTTATTTATTTATTAATGGTTCGGGTTGGATACTTGTGAGTTTTTAAATGCTTATCGGGTTTGAATTTGATAAGTAAAATTTGAACCCTTGGGATTTTCGCTACAGGTTTGCAAAAATAATTTAAGCAGCCAGAAAGACTCCATTTGAGCTCTTGGTGGCCACCAGTAGCAGAAGAAACAGCACTGGTGAAGTTTTCTTGGATAATGGAGATGAAGTTGAGAGGGGTGCAGAGGGTGGGTGGGGCCGGTGGGCAATGGAGTTTTGTAAGATTCTACAGCACCATTATGAGAAACAAACTAATTCTTAGGTCCAAGGTTGTCAATGGAGAATTTGCTGTAACCAGAAATGGAAAATAGGTAAGGTTACATTCCTTGGACTTGGAGTAAGAAGGATTGATAAGACAAAGGAATATCCACTAGTTAGTATCAAAGCTGAAAATCTGCATGCAGTCTGTTTAGAGTTTCGAGGTCAACGATGGATACTAAACATAAAAGAGTTATTATAAAAGAGTTGTTGCAAAGAGTGAGACTTGAGGGATATAAAAATATAAATGTGGAGATCTCAGAGCTATCTATACTAATTGGTAGAGAGTTTACATTGGAGTTAACACTCCATGACTAAGTTAACCAAAAGGAGAGGCTAAAATAAATTTGCAGGATTGCATATTCAGATCAATAAATTTTAAATTATGTAAAGATTGATAACCATCTCTAATGGGCTTTCTATCATTCTATGATGGTTTCTTAGTCATTTTACGAAGTCAAATTCTCAAAAACCTCTCCAATAGCTAGGCTATTAGGGCTACTTAAATTGGGAGTCGTTATTTTTTGTATATGCTTAGGGATGGTAATGGGGGTGGGTTTTGCGGATATCCGCCTTACCCTCGCCCCATTTAGAGTAGAAAATGGGAAATGGAGATTAACTTTTAATCCCCGCGTAGAACCAGGGCGGGATACGAGAAAAAGCATTTCTCGCCCCACATAACCCTCCCACATACATGTATAGTTATTTTTATATATTAAATTTTACATATATATTAAAATTTAGAATTATAAATATAAAAGTATAGAAAAATGACATTAGATAATGTATTACTAAAACGAAGAAGAAAAAATGGATTACTCAAAAAGATTATAATCATTCTTTTAATTAGGATAGCACATGTCATTACTCGACATTTGCAATCCTTTTACATAAATACATCACTTTTACTATTAATCATAGTAGGTTCAAGAGATTTGTCAGTTGTTCTTCAAAATAGTTTCAAACAACATAATTAAGAGTTTACTATTATATGCAGACATTTGATTACAACCAAAAAATATATATATATGTCGTTCCAATAACACAAATAAGTATTCTTTTTTCACATATATATAATTTTCATACACAATGATTTTAGTTGGAATTTATTTTGAATGCTTAAGACTCAATTACTATAACATTATTTTTACTATGTAAATTAGTAAATGGAAGGATGAGACTCAATATACAATTAATATCTAATTTTTATTTAAGACCTATATTTATATTTATCATTATTATAATTTTTAATTTATATTTTGAAGTTAGGTGGTTCAAATTAAATTTATATTTTAAAGTTTCGAGGTTAAATTAAATTTAATATCATAAGGTGTAAGAGAATAATAAAAAAAAACCCGCAGGTAATCCCCATTCTCCACGGGGATTTGGGGATGGGATGGGGGCGGGGTATGGGGGTATAGAATGTGAGGGCGAGACGGGTATTAGAGAGACGTTTAGGTGACGGGGTAGGCCATGGGAATAGGTTCTCTCGCCCCAAACCAGCCCTATCATTCCTATATATGCCTCAACAAATGTCAGCTGCACAACGTGATGATGTGGCTCCTTATTTTTTGTGTGTAAATAAGAGTGAAACTGAAATAATAAGTCTGTAAAATAAAATGTGACTAAAAATAAAGAGTGCAGGTAAAGTGAAATTGAAATAAAGTTCTTAAAAATAAAGACTCACCTGTCTGACTTTCTATAGAAGGAAAAGTAAAAGCATTATAAAAAAAATATGGATAAAAGTTGATTATTACAGTACATTTAAATACATTCTCTAAACAATAAATCAAACAATTTACTTTTCATTTAATGCTCATTTCACTTTTGGTTCACTTTAGATCTAATTTAGAATGAGGACAGCGTTGGATTCAACTCAAAGTTATAATTTCATGGTTTATCAGCACGGTTCAATGCATGCTCAAATATCAAACAATATTTGTAGAGGGATGGCATAAGTTTGATATCAGAATCTTTAATCAAAATAAGTCATTATCTAACTATTCTACTCAATCCTTGAAACATACTTCAATCCAAGTTGATATCTAACTTTCAGATTTTTCAGTCAACTATTGTTTGTCGTTGACCAGAGCTAACGCCAGTCGAAAAGAAAAAAAAATTAAAAAAAGGTGAAGTATGAGTCATTGTCTAGCCAACTTAATATTTTTCTTCATATTAAGAGGTTGTTTGAAAGTGTTTTCAAAAACAAAAAAATAAAAAATAAAAACTTGTTTAACATTGGTTGTTTTCAAAAACTGTTCTGAAAAATGTGTTTTCAAAAACAAAAAAATAATAACAACTTTTTTATGTTTTCATGTGTTTTCATTTTCTTTCTTCTTCTTCCCGACACACATAAACAAATTTTTTTTCTCAGTACTAACAGTCAAAGTGCACACAAATACACACACACACATACTCTCACACACTCACACATACTGATCGCGTCGTTTTGCGCTAAAAAATAGTAAGGTTAAATGATTGAAAATATTACTTACCTTGAATTACCTCTAGCTGTGGCAAATAGAGGGTCGATCCACGAAGATTGGGTTATCAAATTATGTTAACTCCTTAATTTAGAATTGTTTGACTATCTTTCGTCATGGATAAGTTTGATTAAATCCAAAAGTACAGAAGTACAGAAAATTAAGTCCAAGAAATATTCACTAAGTGTCCAAAAGTACGGTAGTAACAAGATCTAAAAGTGAATTAAACAAATGTACTAAATTGAAAAATCACAACACTTAACAATGACAATTCAAAGGGTTAACGATTCAGGGTGGTTATAGCTCGGTATACGCAAATATAAAGTTACTGATTCAGATTTTAAAGTTAAGTCCTTCAAAAATAGGGCTACAAGCTCTCACTACTGAAATGAGCCTTTAATTACATAAGTGAGAAGATTAATTAATTAGCAAGACTGGATGTGTTGGTACAACCTAACGATATCCAATATCTCAATTAATCTTTCACTTATTTAACCTGGAGGTGTCGGTACAACCAAACTAGAATCCATCCGAGGTAATCTCGTATTACCACTGGTTTACAAAACCGGGCTTATATGTACTTTTAATTAAATATAACATAACTACAAGTATATGTATAATTAATCAAATAGTACTTGGAAATAAAAAAATGAACTTTAATAAATCTGAATCAAACATACGTACAAGAGTAACCTCACATATACCACCCCGAATCTTAGGTCTAGTGTGCCATGATAAACTTTAAAATACACAAATTCATAACGAAAACCAAAATCAAAGAATGCTTATCGTGTTTGAACGGATTTTGGTATGCCGGTATGACTTTGATATGCTGATAGCTCACTAGACCCTTCCTTCGGGATTATAACTTTCACACAAACTAACTACTAACATAAATACTTTAAGAAATCACTCAAACACTCGCAATAGCAACAGAAAATAAGCTAAAGAAAATCTGGTCCATTTTGTTGTTGAAAATCGTGGGTTTTATAGGCAAAAATGCAGGGGGGCCGCTCGAGAGCCCTTATGCACTTTTGAATATTTTTTTTTTTTATGTCGTTATCAATCTGCACTACCGCTCAATTGTCGGCCTTTTTCAAAAAGGGGCGCTCGAGCGGGAAAAATGAGCCCTCGAGCTCCCTTCTGGCTGTGGTAAGTGAACTTTGACTCTGAACATTGACTTTGACTGGCTCGATTGACTTTGACCATTGGGCATTGATCGTTGACTTTGACCGTTGACCAAAAAGTTGACCAAGTCTATTCCAAGGTTTTTCAACATCTTGAATCCATTTTCGCACTCGGTTTGGCCAAATTTAATCTTGAATTGCTCGTTTTGAAGTTGTTCTACCATTTTCCTTCAGTGTTGCACCGAAAATCTGCTTCAAAAGTTGGTTTTTATGGCCGTTTTTGCTATTTCTTCTTTAAAACCTATATTGCACTAAAATTGAGTAAAATATACAATTAAGCTTGAAATAATAATGCAATATACATGATTCAATGGGTTAAAGTTACTAAAAATACAGATTTATCAATCTCCACAAACCCATTCTTTTCTTGTCCTCAAGTAAAGGTATCAATTATTTCATATATTCAGAAATATTAAATCTAAGCAATCAATATATTCATATAGTCAAATTTTATAAAATTACAAGATTAACAGTGAATTTGTCTTCCAAACAATTTCACCCCAATAAATCGTTTTGTATCTAGAATAAATAAAACTAACTTAATTACAAAAAATCCTTTGAGCCTTTTTAAGCACTTCTAACTCAATTAAGAGGTAAGAAATTAATCACGCAAAATTTGTAAAATTAAAAATATTCTCTATGGATAGTCATGAAATGTTAAAACTCAACTACCTTCCAAATCATGTAATACTCCCTTAGTTTTTTTATATATATTTTTTATTTTTATATATATATATATTTTTGAATAGATGACTCAAATGGTAGATGTTGGTCGATTTAAAGACTTTCTTGAAGTATTGCCTTTCTTCGGTTGAATTGTGTTTGGCAAAAGAAGGCTTGTCTGGCAGGATTTGTATTGATAGCTTTTGCATAACAAAAATGCTCAAAAATAGTTAGGAGAAAGTATTTTGTTATGAGTTTCTTTTCTACCTCTTTTTGCTGAATCAACACTTTTGAAATTTGAATGATATTGAGTGAGTCATCTAAACATTTTATATATATATATTTTTTTAAAGTAGTATAACGATCTAGAAAAATAAGTCAAATTTTAATAAAACACAACGTCTCACATTGAAAACATCTCAATTTACTCCTTTTTTTATAATTAATCAAAAACTTCTAATTGAATCATGTGACGCTGTTGGGATGTAATAATAATTAACAAGGTTTCAGAAAAAAAAATCTAGATACAAACTCAAGTCTTAGTGGCTAATCATTTTTCCATTCCAATTTCAAAGTTAATTTAAATATTTTATCACAATCTAACCATATTTCAACAATTAACCACTCAAATTTAATTATTATGAATAAGTGAAGCAAGAAAATTTTTAAAATTTTTAATAGATGGTATTAACGATTTTCTCCTACCTCCTCAAACTCAAACCGTACATTGCCCTCAATGTAAGAAAGTGATGCAATGCATTGCATATTAAAAAGATAGATACAACCTGATAAAAATTCCAAGCATTGTTCCTAAAAAACCTTATGAAAGAAGAATTGTGAAATAAAATATCAAAAACCAACATTAGTTATGAGTGGAATAAAAACTAAAATATTTATAAAGAAAGATGAAATAAAAAATATAAACTAAAATAACATAGAAAACACGCCACTGAATTACAGTAGTGGTGGCGGCTGAAGATTTGAGCCTGGACCTCTCATTGAAGCAGTTCAGCTCGTAATGCAGCAAACTCTTCCCTCTGTGACTGCTTAAATTTAGCAAATTCAGCTTTCAGTTCACCTATGTCTCCCAATCTTGCAGCAAGGTTAGTATTCATGGCTTGTAATTCTCTGTACATTTTTTTCATTAATGATTCTTCAAATTGATTACCCTGTTGTTGGAAGAAGTCGCGCCTTCAGCAGATTGAGTAGAAGGTCGTGGAGCATTTAATGCTAAGGACATTTTTCGAACAGCACGCTCCAAATGTTTAAAACTCTTGGTGAACTCCGATTCACCATATGAAGTAATAGGGAGATCCATGAATGGCTCATCAGGTGCAAAAGGAAAATTAAACCGTTGAAGTAAAAAAACGATCAATCGAGAAAAACGAAGTGTAGATGTAGCATCAAACCTCCTCATATGGTCTATAAGACTCATCATATTTTTCCCAATTACAGTTCCAACATCAAAAAGGGCACCTTGATAAATCCAATATAAGACTTGTAAAACAACTCCTGTCCTCTCTTGATCATGACCATAAGGGCAAAGGTTCTTTTTAACAATGATATCTGTTAACCACATATCCCTTGGGAGGGAAGATCTCCTTATACCCACACCATTTGGTAGAACCGGACCCCCACACAAATTTGTAGCAATTTCTAAATCTGTAGTTCTAGCAGGGAAATCCGTATTTTCCACATAAAAATAATCATGCCCACACAATATAGTCATGATATCAGCAGTAGTAAATTGAAATTCAAAACCATCAATTGATGCACTAAATATATCATCATCATACGAAAGATGCTCATAAAAACGTCAAATAAGACGAGGAAAAATAAGAACATCATCAAAAGGTAGGTGTAGAAGATAATCAAGAAAATACCCCTCAAAAAATTCAAAAACACGTTGCCCACCTTCGGAAGCTCTTAACGCATCCGCAAAATCAGTTTCGGCCTCAATCTGAGCATTGTCAAGTCTTACAATCAATGATAATTTCTGCCTTTTGGGAGCCATAATCTTAATAATAAACAAAAACTAAATTAGAAAAGTCACAAAACAAAATTATTTATATATATATATATATATTTACATAAATACTATTTATTAAAACAACACCAAATAACAACCTCAAAATCATCCTTAACACACAACATTTATAAATTATTCGGTTAAATTCTATAACATGTAAATAATTTATAAATCCTAGATGTAGGGCAACAAAAATAATAGACATAAATGAATCTACATAAATCTGAATTTTTTTTTTCGGATTTTTTTTTCAGACTTAAATTTAAAGGAATTATAACATAAAATTTAAAATTAAAATCTAACCAAATTCTATATACATACACTACAAGAAAATAGCGTACAGGCGACGAATTTGGGCGACAGATTTTTTTCGTAGTAAATTTACTATGAATGGGCTACGGAATTGCTACGGGCAACTAATTCCGTAACCCATCCGTAGCTAACTTAGACCATGTTGAAATTGCGACCACAAATGGCTACGGATTTGCTACGGATAATTATTTTAATTATAAAAAAAATAAAAATAAACTATTCTGTAGCCTAGCCGTGACAAATTTGCTACGGACTAGCTACGGATTATTTAATTAATTTGGCAACAAAATTCATAACAAATTCCATAGCTATGCGGTGATCAAATAGCCACGGATTGGCTACGGATTATGTATTATTCAAAAAAATATCCATAAAAAATAAAAGACTGGAGGGAAAAATAAAAATAACAAATTTCAAATTGCCACGGATAGACTACGGAGTTCCTTTCTTCGGTGGCTTATCGGTAACCAATTGTCATGGATAGCCTACGGACTTTCAGAAAAAAAAATGAAGTTTATCGATTTTAATTTAAATTGTAGAATTTTGATTGCACCTATAACGTAGTAAACTTCACTTGAGATGCTAGTTTTCAATATAAAAATAAACTTGGTCCATATTTTATTATCGTGCATATTTTAATAGAAAAATCTCCTACGAAGTCATTAGCTGTTTAAATCGAAGTTATTATGTCATCACTTAACATTGCATTAATGTTAATAAACGTTCAATCTAGGGGTCCAAAAACTCTCATATTGTGTCTAAACTTCACAAACATGAAAAATATAAAGATATAAATATGCTTTAATACGTTGTTCCTGCCTATTAACAAGTTATAATTCATACTATTAAGGTCCGTAGCACATCCGTGGCAATTGGCTACGGATGGGCTATATATTTCTATTTTTACGTAACCTATCCGTAGCCAATTGCCACGGATGGGTTACAAACTTTTTAAAAAAATGAGATTTATCGGTTTTAATTTAAATTATGGAATTTTCATTGCACCTATAACGTAGTAAACTTCACTTGAGTTGCTAGTTTACCAAAAAAAATAAACTTGGTCGTATTTTATTATCGTGCGTATTTTAATGGAAAAATCTCTTACGAAGTCATTAGCCGTTTAAATTGAAGTTATCATGTCTTTACTTAATATTGCGTGAATGTTAATAAACGTTCAATCTAGGGGTCCAAAAACTCTCACATTATGTCTAAACTTCATAAACATGAAAAATATAAAGATATAAACACGTTTTAATATATTGTTCCTACCTATTAACAAGTTAGAATTCATACTATTAGAGGTTCGTAGCCCATCTGTGGCAATTGGCTACGGATGGGCTACGAATTTCTATTTTTTCGTAGCCCATCCGTAGCCAATTGCCACGGATAGGCTATAGAATTTCAAAAAAAATGAGATTTATCGGTTTTAATTTAAATTACGGAATTTTCATTGCATCTACAACGTAGTAAACTTCACTTGAGTTGCTAGTTTACCAAAAAAAAATAAACTTGGTCCGTATTTTATTATTGTGCGTATTTTAATAGAAAAATATCCTACGAAGTCATTAGCTGTTTAAATCGAAGTTATCATTTCCTCACTTAACATTGCGTTAATTTTAATAAACGTTCAATCTAGGGGTCCAAAAACTCTCACATTGTGTCTAAACTTCATAAACATGAAAAATATAAATATATAAATAAGCTTTAATACGTTGTTCATACCTATTAATAAGTTAGAATTCATACTATTAGGGGTTTATAGCCCATCCGTGGTAATTGGCTACGGATGGGCTACGAATTTCCATTTTTCCGTAGCCCATCCGTAGCCAATTGCCACGGATGGGCTACGGACTTTAAAAAAAATGAGATTTATTTATTTTTATTTTAATTACGGAATTTTGATTGCACCTACAACGTAGTAAACTTCACTTGAGTTGCTAGTTTACGAAAAAAAAAAAAAAAACTTGGTCCGTATTTTATTATCGTGCGTATTTTAATAGAAAAATCTCCTACGAAGTCATTAGCCGTTTAAATCGAAGTTATCATGTCCTCACTTAATATTACATTAATTTTAATAAACGTTCAATCTAGGGGTCCAAAAACTCTCACATTGTGTCCAAACTTCACAAGCATGAAATGCTTTAATACGTTGTTCATACCTATTAACAAGTTAGAATTCATACTATTAGACATCCGTAGTCTATCCGTGGCAATTGGCTACGGATAGACTACGAATTTCTATTTTTCCGTAGCCCATCCGTAGTGAAAGTCCGTAGCCCATCCGTGGCAATTGCAACGGATGGGCTACGAACTTTCAAAAAAAAATGAGATTTATATATTTTAATTTAAATTACAGAATTTTGATTGCACCTACAATGTAGTAAACTTTACTTGAGTTGATAGTTTACCAAATAAAAAAAAAACTTGGTCCGTATTTTATTATCGTGCATATTTTAATAAAAAAATCTCCTACGAAGTCATTAGTCGTTTAAATTGAAGTTATCATGTCCTCACTTAATATTGCGTTAATATTAATAAACGTTCAATCTGGGGGTCCAAAAACTCTCAAATTGTGTCTAAACTTCATAAACATGAAAATAATAAAGATATAAACACGCTTTAATACGTTATTTTTACCTATTAACAAGTTAGAATTCATACTATTAGGGGTCCGTAGCCCATCCATGGAAATTGGCTACGGATGGGCTACGGATTTCTATTTTTCTGTAGCCCATCCGTAGCCAATTGCCACAGATGGGCTACGGACTTTAAAAAAAGAAGAGATTTATCGGTTTTAATTTAAATTACGGAATTTTGATTGCACCTACAACGTAGTAAACTTCACTTGAGTTGCTAGTTTACCAAATAAAAATAAACTTGGTTCGTATTAGCTACGGATGGGCTACTGATTATCTTTTTTCCGTAATCAATTGCCACGGATGTGCTACGGACTTTCAAAAAAAAATAAAATATCGGTTTTAATTTGAATTACGGAATTTTGATTGCACCTACAATGTACTAAACTTCACTTGAGTTGCTAGTTTTCTAAATAAAAATAAACTTATAAACTTCAATTGGTTACTGTTAGGCTACAGATTTCAAGAAAGAAATGAGGTTTATCAATTTAATTTGAATTATAGAATTATTCTTTAATTAATAAATAATATATATAAGTAGTAGTAGTAATAATTATAATTATTATTATTATTATTATTATTGTTATTATATATATATAGTATTTTTAAAATATTTAGTTTACTATGAAAAAGAAAAGTACTATTCATAAATTATTTATGTAATAAGAGCAGTCTCAAATAGACAAAGCCATATTAATATGGGATTTGTATAAAGGTCAAAGAATAAAGAGACTTGACATTTATGCATAGGATTATCTATATAATAAAAATATAAGTATCATAACCCTTCAAGTAGAATAATAATTTGATAAAAAAAAATTGAATAATTAACTCTCTTTCCCGCCGAAAAAGGGAACCGGCTGGCCGGCAGCATCTTCTGACGAGGACAGAGAGTTAGCAAAACCCTATGTCTTCGCCGGACGAGGGCGCCAGCCTACCGGTGCCCTCGTCCGGCGGGGCCAATTTTATTTTTAAAAAGTCTAGCACTAGAACTTTTTTTCCCCCAAATTGTCTCTCACTTTCTTTCAAACCCTTCCCCCAAATCATCTCTCTCACTCTTCTCTTTCCCCCCAGACCATGTGTGTGCGTGGTAGCACAGATCTAGAGGCAGCGACATTATTTTCTATAACTTTTTCTCTCAGTGTCTAATGCACCACCGCCATCACCATCTGCGTCCACCAACACCACCACCATTGCCTCTCACTTTCTCTCTCGATCAGCGACACCATCACCACCTTCTCTTGGCGCTAACACCTCTCACACACTCTCTCTCTCTACCGTCAACAACACACGTATTTTCTCATTGATAACACCACCAGCTCTTCTCGGCGTCGTCACCACCACCTCTTGTCGCGACCTCACTCGTGAGAAGTTCCATACGCCCCCTCCAAATGGACCGATGGCAAACCCCAAAAGCTCAGTACGTAAGAACTCATCTCCACCTCTCTCATTTTAGATCTATTTTGTTTGTGGATGTAGGATGGCTTACATGTGTAGAGTGTAATCTTTCTCCATAATATTTAAGGTTTCATACCGTTGATGTTTATTCAGATCGAAGAACAGCAAGATCTAAAGTATTTATGTCTAAATAATTATGTATCTATCTTTGTTAGCAGTCAAATGCCTATCATATATTGAATACGTAGCTTTCCTAAATTATTCATCTACTTGTTTTTAATTCTCACCTTTCTGTTGAAATCACGTACACACATAGCTCACTATTCATTCAGGTACATATTCACTTTTCAAATCGAATTATTATGTTGCTTTTTCTCTGTTTGACAATTTAATTTAATAAATTCTCTTTTACATTTTTGTATTATTTCTTCCGTAAATTTAGCTTGTAATTTCTCTGGGTATTTTTTCTTTTGCTTTAAAAAATTGAATCATTTTCTGGGTTGTGTTTGTAAACCAAGTTGGTGCTCTTGGTCCATTTATATCCAATTATTATTGAATTGTGCTCTTGTTAGTTGAGTCATTCTCTTTGGGTTTTTGTTTTGGAGTCTGCAAGCTGCTAAAATTAATCAATAAGCCACTTAATCGAAGAAAGTTGTTTTGGAGTCTGCAAGCTGTACATAGAATCTTTGCGTATAGCATCTTTGCTACAACATGAGGTATATTCAAGCTGACAGCTCTTTCTAGAGCATCTTTGTTTGGGTCTTTACACTCATCTCTCTGAGTCTCTACAAGAAAGCACACACTACAAGTACATATTTGAGAAACAGACATTAATAATTGACTATTAAAATGTAAAATAATGTGCAGATAAGCCACTTAATCGAAGAAAGTTATTTACTGAGCTTATATGCTTGTGAAATTGAGGAACCTATATTTCATATAAGTGGAACATAAGAAATAAAGGCACATTTGGTAAATGTCATTAATGATCTTCAAGAGAAAACATAATGTAGTTGCACTTTAAAAGCTGCTAGATTAAGTTGGTAAATGCTCAAAATTAGAAGAAAGCAATTCCTGGAGTTAACAGCTACGCCATTGGCTGGCTTTTAAGGCATGAAAGCTTGAAGCAAGAGAAATAAAATCATACTCTTTGGTTTCAAATTCATTATCACTTCATTACTCTTTGGGAATTTTTATTAGGAGATGGCTATTTTGGAGTTATGGATTAAGGCTGAAACTAATCCAACCATGATTGAAATAATGTTCATCTGATTGTAAAGGTTCATAAAAAGTGAATGTCGTAGAAGTATTGAAAAACTAATTCGGCTTCTTCCATGGGTTTTTGTAGTGATATTTGTATGTATATATGTTGCTTTTAACAATAGGTGTCTGCCTATCCAAAGTAAACCTTGTTTCTTGTACACGTCGAGGATTATTCCTTTACATCTTTTGTCAATGGAACTTGAGCAGTGACAGATCTACTCTTTGGATCATGGAGCTGTAGTCCTAATTGTCCCTAAAATCATTTTGCTTTCAGATCTACTCTTATGGCCTAGAGATGGACATGATTTTGGTAGAGGTGATAGAAGAAATAGACCACTGAAGAGAAAAATTGGATTATTAGTCCATACAGGTATGACCTCTACTCTATGCTCTCATTGTACTTTAAGTCAATGATTAAATGTGTGTTGTTGAATGCTAGATTCAATATAATAACTCCTTGTTATGATACTTATTACATTTTGACTGTGAGTGTGGACTTTAATTGGATTTGATTCTTCTAGGTGAACTTTGTTCCCTTATGATTTCAACTTTGTCTTCCTATCTAGTTCAACCAAAATTTAAGGATTCTTGACAGTAGGAGTGAAAGAGCTAATACTTCCTTGATTACTTTAAACATGTGGAGGAGTTATTTATTATTTATTTTTTGTATTCTTGCAGCGCATAAATTTGTAGTTGAGAGTTGTATTGTTGTGGATGTCTTTTATCCAGATGTCTTTTGACTAAACGTGTTAAACTAAAATCCTCACATACTTTATTTTCAGTGGTTATTATCTTATCGTTTCCTTTATTAACTACAATTGTCATGCGTTTATATGTGTTGCTTTTGTTGTAAACATTTCAAAACTTTATAGTGGTTTGGATTGGTGCAAAATTGATGGATTCATATCTTCAAAGCGCTGTTAAATGTCTTTTTTTTTTGTAGTGAGTGAAATGATTACTTCCAAAGTTTTCAATTCAAATTTATAAATGTAGTAAGTAGTGAAAGTGTTTGACAGTAGGACATATACCTTTATTTTGTCACCCATTATGACACATGTTTCTTTCTAACAGTTGATGGATATTAATGAAAGCCCTGTTTACGTTCTTCTCAACCCTTCAATCAATCCTTTGCAAAAGGATCTTCTTGTTACCATTTATGAAAGTGGTGAGTTGACATTTATGTTCACATTAATCTTTTGATGTTAAAAGAGGAAGAAATAGAAAAAGAAACAGAGACCTACGAGGACAACATGAAAGGAAAGTCCACCGTCTCTGAATTCTAGCACTAAATTCTTAATATACAAAACTGTATTTTCTAATATTTATTTGTTGAGATATGCACCCTTCTTTCTGGTAGCAGCAAGTTTGCATGATACTTACAGATAGCATTTCTTTGTATAATAGTTGCTCATCTTACTGGCATACACAGTGCTATCCAGATGCTGAATAGCAGAATCAGAGTCCTTCATCACTATATTCTTTCTATGCAAAAAGGTAAATGTCTATGTCTGTTCTTTTGGAGGTGATACTTATAAACAGAAATGGGTTTGTTGGCTGAGATCAAGAATTCCAGGTAACTTTATTAGGATAAGGAATGATTGGAACTACCTGGAAATTGATGTGCTGCCATATGTTACTAACCATTAAACATGGTTTAGTTTTTGACATGTGTACATTATAATCGGAGACCATTGAGTTAATGAACAAAATAAATTAATGCTGAAGAGAAAGAGCTAGATAATCATATTAATTTGGTTTGGTTATTTAGATAAGCTAGAAGTTTTTAATAGTATATCAAGATTCATGGGCACTTCTA
This sequence comes from Ehretia macrophylla, assembly GCA_037974665.1. Lineage (NCBI taxonomy): Eukaryota > Viridiplantae > Streptophyta > Magnoliopsida > Boraginales > Ehretiaceae > Ehretia > Ehretia macrophylla. The sequence continues at coordinate 31,283,285 of CM075781.1, forward strand.
AGAGATTGTCCAGGATATGTTGATAAAGGAAGAAGCTTTAATCTGGTTTTATAGGATCTGATGAAAGTTTAAGTTTTTTAAAAATGGTGACAAAGGAAGAAGCTTTAATTCGATTCTACAGTATGATTTTATTGCTAAACCCTGTTACTTTTTTTTTATTTAAATCTATATGCTTTCCCTTCCTCAGATGTGAGAATTTCTTGCTTGAGAAAAGAAATGAGAACTTGTTACCTAGTGAAGTTTTGCATTTGACCTGTACTTTTTTGTCATTCTATGCTCCGTCTCTCCTCAGAGCTTAATGATTTGCATTATAGATATCTATAAATATGTTTTCCTTTAGTCTAGAAGTAACAAATTGTCTTACTTTGTTTGGATATTCCTTGTAGATATCCAAGGAATATATAATTTTAACCAGCTTGTTAAATGGCTTTTGTGTTTTGTTGTTTTCTTTCTCCTTTAGTTCATTAGCTTTCTGTAAAAGAAAAGAAATTTTCAGGTACCACATGAAACTTATAGAACCAGTACAAAGAGAAGAGCTGACAAAGGAGTCCACAAGTGAGTCAAAAAAGGGGCGTGTCTATGGACTTGATTGAAGGACAACCACCCACAACGTCAGCGAGATCATTGATCAATAGATCATTTTAGTTCTTTTTTTGTAAGTTTAAAAGATTAGTTTTGTACATTATTTATATTTTTTTGTAAATTTACTATAAATATAATTTGTATATTTAATTTTAATTTTTTGTAAATATTAATTGTGTTAGATTTTTGTAAATTTTAATTTTTATATTTAATTTTTATTTTTGTATAGAATTTATGATTTTTTGTAACTTTTTTATAATATTAATTTTTTTTGTAAATATCAATTTGTATATTTAATTTTAATATTTTGTAAATATTATATTTTTTAGTTTTATATTTTAATTTCATTATTTTTTATTTTTTTAAAATTAAATAATTAATTGGCGACGGATTCGTTATGGACAAATTGGGCGACTGATTGGTTATTGCTGATTTACAATCAAAACAACTACGGCTTCGCTATTGATGTTAATAATATAAAAAAATAAAAATTTTAGTTGGCTACGGAATAGGGGACTATCGACCTTCTACGGATACCAATCCGTAGTCGTGGACTACAGTCGATTTATGATTAAAATGGTTACGAATTTGTTACGGACGTTAATAATTAATAAAAAAAATCAAAATTTTATTTGGCTACGGATGGGCTACGACTATTTTGCTACGCAAGTTATAAAAAATAAATATAAATTAATTTTCGGAATTGGCTACGGATAGGCTACGAAATATCAATTTAGCGACGGGCCTTTTTACTATGGTCGGGATTCCGTAGTCTAGCAGTCGCCTGTCCCAACTTGGTTATTGCTAGGCTACGGATTTTGCCCGTCGCCTCAGCCTTTTTTCTATTAGTGATACACATATACATACATATATACATTTATATTTACATACATAAATCTGAAAAAAAAAATCATACCAAAATGAAAATTAAAAGCTATAGAACAACAATAAACTGAAAGTAAGCAGTAAGAATCATCCTAAAGCCTTCAAATATGCGTATATACATATGTAAATAAATATGTAAAAATAGATCTAATACTTGAAATAAACTGAAAATAAATGAGAAAATAACAAAGAAAGCATACAAACTAACCTCTTAATGTAGATCTGGAGAAAACTTGGAGTGAGCAAGGGTTTTGTTGAGATTTGTGGGTGATTTCCGTGGGTGGAGGTGTGTGTTTTTAGGGTTTAATAGCTACTGTAGTCGAGGCTTTCGTTATAAGCCCCGACTGTGATTGGGTGCTCGAGCGCTTACAGGGCGCTCAAGCGCCCAGTTGCGTTTTTTTTTTCAGTGAATTTTTTTTAAATAGATGATAAATACATATATAGCAGGCTAACATATATATATATATATATATATATATATATATACACATAAATTTATATACATTATTGAATATAAATATCTTAACATAAAAATACACACACACACACACATATATAGATTATATGAATACAAAAACTATAAATAAACCACACTATTTTATTAATCATAAAGACATTTCATAAAAGGAAATGAAAAATACAACAACAGAAGACTATCCCCTAAACTTGAAAATGCATGATTAACTTCAATCATTCCTAATATACCTCTGATCCCACTTGATAAGGAGATAAATAAAGAAAATTTAAAGGATGAAAATGCTTGCAAAATAGTATATGACCATGGCAAATTAATCAGGCGTGAGACTTCCGAACATCATTGTGTTGAATGCAGCAAAATAGAGAAATGAAAGAAAAAATTTAGAGAGAGAGAGAGAAAGAGAGAGACGACAATAAAGAGAAAAGAAAGTGAGGGGAAGAAGAAAGAAAAAGGGCTTTAAACCCCTCTGTTAGGTCGTACCGCGCTCGAGCGCCCTTCAGGAGCGTTCGAGTGTGGTTCTTCCCATTTCTGCCTTAAATGCTTTTACAAATTCACAAAGTAGGAAGATATAATCTTTCTCAAATCTATTTTCTACAAGATTTTTAAAAAAAAAATTAAATTGATACATGAGAAAAATAAACACATAAATTTTAAACCATTTAAATATCCTAAAATAAGTGTAAGAATATACAAATGAACACCGACCAATAGTCATCCATTAAGATTCAAATCTTAAATATGATTCCAAAAGAAATAGTTGGATCTAGATTTAATTTAAGAATATTTGAGTTTAGACTAAATTTAGAGTTCATCAACTTAACGAAGAGTTGTCCGCCAATTTGGAAGGCAACACTAGAAGCTTGGAAAATGCTAAAATAGGATCCCAAACCCTATTTCAGTTTTATACCTATGTAGCAAAGTAAACCACATCCGAACACCAAATGAATGACATTAAAATCTGGATAGTAAATCTACCCGCCATAGCGTAAGAACTGGTCGAAGCAGAGGTGATGAATCACATATCATTTACCCCTCAGAATTGTATTAGTTATCTTTCTTTCAAATACCATGAGAGCCACTATTTCCATAATGGTGAAAAAAGACCTTCTAACGTTGAAGTTAACGCCAATTTAAAGCTAATTGGTAACCAAATGACAACATCTAGGACAAACCTTGGAATGTTACTGCCATGAGATCCTAAATTACCCAGAGATCACTTGGGTTCATGTGAGACACACACCCTAGTACAAACAACACCCTGTTTTATCCTCAGACAGTCACTACCGAATGTTGCCACTGTGTACCCATCCTCCTACCCATTTAGGATGAGCGCATCACATAAATTGTCTGAGTTTTTTCCTTCTAACCAAGAATGGGTACTGGAACCATTTAATGTCAGCCAGCAAGACATGCATACACAGTTAAGTGCCGTAGTTTAACACATTCGGGCAAATTTTTTTTTTATTTATTAGAATTTAAATTAAGGGACTAGCTTTTCCAGAGATTTCTGTGTTCACGCCATCTAGTACTTTTCTTCGACACTCACATGGGGCCACAGCCAGTTCCACAGGGTCAAGAGCAATACAATTGTGTTTTACGTTACAGACAATACCGTCTGGTGAATGCTCTCACTCCTAACTACCTTATCAAGTAAAGCCCAATAAACCCAAACTACATTAAACTGGTGGAGTGGTAAGTACTGTTAGACAGAGTTGCACTGGTCAGACAACCGCACACAGAAAACGTGCAGTGACCACTAGTATCATAACAATTATACCTTTATGAGTGTTTCTCAGGGTTAAGTCCTAAACTACTTTAAGCTGGAGAAAGACTCATTTGGTACGAAATATAACATAACAAAAATAATAAAAATAAAATCCTAGGTTGCCTCCTAGGAGCGCTAAGTTTAACGTCTTTAGCCAGACATAAATTACTTTGAAATTGCTACTCTGCAAGGATTGGATTCTTAAGTTCAAATGACTATTCACCCCAATTCTTTAACTGGATTGCTAGTTTTAGCCTTTGTCCATTTACAAACATAGTCTTCCCATTTGTTTTATCTTTTATCTTGACAACCCCAGACGAAAACACTTGTTCAACCTTAAATGGTCCATCGCATCTAGACCTCAATTTTCCTGGAAACAATCGTAACTTAGAATTAAATAACCACACATCTTCTCCAGGAATAAATGACTTCCGAATAATCATTTTATCATGCATTCTCTTCATTTTTTCATTGTAAATCTTGGCATTCTCGTATACCTCCAAACGCATCTCTTCAAGTTCATTTAAATGGAATAACATGTTTTTACCAGCTTTCTGCAAGTCAAAATTCACAATTCTAATTGCCCAGTAAGCCTTGTGTTGTAACTCAACAGGTAAATGACATGCTTTTTCAAAACCTAAACGAAAATGTGACATTCCTATGGGAGTTTTATATGCAGTTCTATATGCCCAAAGTGCATCATTCAATCGAGTGGACCAATCCTTCCTATCAGGTCTTACTGTCTTTTCAAGGATTGATTTAATTTCCCTATTAGAAACCTCAACATGTCCACTAGTTTGTGGATAATATGGAGTTGCAACCTTATGAATGACTGAGTATTTCTTCAACAATTTTTCAAAAGTTCAGTGAATGAAATGACTTCCACCATCACTAATGATGGCTCTTGAAATTCCAAATTGACAGAAAATGTTTTATTTTATGAGATTCATCACAACAATATGATCATTAGTCTTTGTTGCAATTGCTTCAATACATTTAGACACGTAATCAACACCAACCAAAATGTATTGGAAACCAAAGGAGATTGAGAAAGGTCCCATGAAATCAATACCTTAAACATCAAAAAGTTCACAAACCACGTTGGGGGTTTAAGGGCATCATATCCCTTTTTCACATGTTACCTGTCTTTTGGCATCTTTCATATGCCTTGCAAAACTCATGAGTGTCCTTGATTAATGTGGGCCAATAAAATCCACTTTGCAACACTTTGATAGTTGTCTGTCGTCCTCCAAAGTGTCCTCCACATTCCTGCGAATGACAAAATGACATGATGCTTAACTGTTTAGACTCGGGTACATATCTGCGAATAATTTGATCAGAATAAATATGGAACAAATAAGGATCCTCCCAGAAATAATGCTTTGCAATTGAGAAAAATCGGTTTGTATTTTACCAACTGCAAGATAATTCACAATATGAGCATACCAAGAAAGTTATCATCAGGAAATGTATCTCCCAAGGGTAATTCATTTTCTGTTTCCTGAGTTACAATCCTTGACAAGTGACCGGCAACAACATTTTCTCGACCTTTCTTATCTTTGATTGTTAAATCAAATTCTTGAATTAATAACAATGATCGAATAAGCCTAGGTTTAGCATCTTTCTTTTCCAACAGGTATCTTAATACTGAGTGGTCAGAATAAATGATTATTTTTGACCATAACACATAAGGCCGAAACTTTTCTAATGCAAAAACCACATCAAGAAATTCTTTCTCTGTGGTTGTGTAGTTTTTCTGGGCATCATCCAAAGTTCGGCTGGCGTAATAGATCACACAAGGAACACGATCCTTGCGTTGACCTAAAACAGCTTCTATAGCATAATCCAAAGCATCACACATAATTTCAAAAGGAAGAAAGTAATCTGGTGGTTGAATCACTGGAGCAGTGGAAATTGAATTTTTCAGTGTTTCAAAAACAGTAACACATTTTTCATCAAATTGAAATGAAGTATCATGTGTCAACAAATTCGATAAAGGTCCAGCAATTTTACTAAAATCCTTTATAAATCGTCGGTAGAAACCAGCATGTCCAAGGAACGATCTCACCTGTTTAATAGTTGTTGGAGGGGGAAAATCAGAAATAATATCAACCTTAGCTTTATCAACCCGAACTCCTTCATTGAAAATAATGTGTCCGAGAATTATTCCTTCCTAAACCATGAAATGACTTTTCTTCCAACTAAGTATGAGATTAGATTCTTGACATCTTTTCAACACCAAAGAAAGATTATTCAAACAAATGTCAAATGAAGAGCCAAAGATAGAAAAATCATCCATAAAAACCTCAACAAATTCATCCATCATATCAGTAAAAATAAACATCATACAGTGTTAGAAAGTGACTAGTGCATTACAAAGGCCAAAAGGCATTCTTCTATAAGCAAACGTGCCAAATGGGCATGTAAAAGTTGTCTTTTCCTGATCTTCAGTGTCCACAGGGATCTGATTGTATCCCGAGTACCCGTCAAGAAAACAGTAATAACCTTGTCCTGCCAACCAGTCCAAAATTTGATCAATGAATGGTAAAGGAAAATGATCCTTTTTTGTTGCAGTATTTAGCTTCCTATAATCAATATATACACGCCATCCAATTGTGGTGCGGGTAGGTACCAATTCACCTTTATCATTTGTCACCACAGTGATTCGTGATTTCTTAGGTACAACCTCTACAGGACTAACCCATTTACTATCCGAAATAGGATAAATGATACCTGCATCTACCAATTTTACTATTTCCTTCTTTACAACTTCCCTCATGTTCGGGTTCAGCTTACGTTGCATCTCTCTAGATGTCTTGGCTCCATCTTCCAAATTAATCTTATGCATGCAAAAAGAGGGATTTATTCCTTTAAGGTATGCAACAGTCCAACCTAACGCTTCCTTATTCTTAGACAATACATCTACAAGTTTAGCTTCCTGCTCCAGAGAAAGGTAAGAAACAACAATGGCTGGAAGTGTTTGTTCTGCCCCTAGAAAAACATACTTAAGATGACTAGGAAGTTGTTTTAGTTCCAACTCAGGAGGAGATTGTATAGAAGAAAGCATGGGTTCTTTTGAAAGAATCAAAGAAGGTTCTATTGCACAAACTTGAAATTTTTCATCAAATCTTAATTTGCTTTCTAAAAATTCATCAGATTCCTCTTCAAACCTACCCAACACTACTTTATCATCATTTAAAGTATTCTCCAAAAAATCATTTTGCATAAAACTAAGAAAAGATTCTTCAATTAATGGATCAATCTTATCAAGAATAAAACATTCAAGACCATCATCTCCATCTGCAAACCTAGCAGCATTAGTAACATTCACCTTTACCTTAATATCTCCAAATGTAAACTCCAATTCTCCAGTTGCACAATGAATTTTTGCATTAGCTGTTGCTAAAAATGGTCTCCTTAGTATAACTGGAGTTTGGAATTTTTGAATTTCTCCTGGTTCCATATCTAGCACAACAAAATCCACAGGAAAATAAAATTCATCAACCTTTATTAACACATCTTCAATCATGCCCCTAGGAATTCTAAGTAATCTATCAACCAGTTGAAGGGTGACAGGAGTAGGTTTTAATTCTCCTATATCTAATTGCTAAAAAAAGATTAAAGGGAAGAAGATTCACCCTAGCTCCTAAATCAAGAAGGGCACGATCTCCACAATGATTACCAATATATCAAGGAATGGTGAATGCACCTGGATCTTTCAATTTTGGTAGAACATGAGAAGTAAGAATGCTTCTTACCTTTTCAGTCAATCTTACTTTGTTTGATATCAAAGCTGAATTCCTTCTTTTCTAAGTACACAAATCCTTAAGAAACTTTGCATAAACAGGAATATGCCTGATGATTTCTAACAGAGGTAAATTGATTTTAACTTGCTTAAAGGTTTCAAGCATTTCTTCCCTTTCTAAATCTTTATTAGGTGGATTACTTAATGCCTGTGGAAAGGGTGCCTTGAAACTCAATGTCAATGGAATATTTTCATGTGAAATTAAAGTTTCAGGTTCATTTGCAATTTCTTTTGATGAATCAACAGTAACTTGAGACTTAGCTTTTTGCTTTACAAGGCTTGCATTTTCGTAAGCTTCAACACTTACCTTGTTATCAACTTTCTTACCACTTCGCAATGTAGTGACAGCTTGAAGATCCTCCACTATTTGACTTGTAGATGCTACATAGGCCTGACCTTTTGGTTTTCCATCTGGTTGGGCTGGGAGTGTTCCTTCTTTCCTTTTTTGAATTGTGTTAGCTAATTGCCCAATTTGTCTTTTCAAGTTGGCAATTGCCTTTGTATGTGTACTTACCAGTTGCATAGTTGGTTCCTAGCTGTGAAGCTTTTTCAAAACCTGTTTTTCAAAAGTAGTCCCATAAGAATTGGAACCTGAATTAGAGCTCGTAGGTACCTGTCCTTGTAGAACTGAATGAAATCGTGGAGGATAACCTCTTGGTCTTTGTTGTTGAACATTTTCCCGATTTTGATCCCACCGAAAATTTGGATGATCTCGTGTACCTGGATTATAAGTGTTAGAGAATGGATCATAATTACAAGGATATCTATAAGCAGCATAAGCTTGTTCTGAAATTGAATTGTGATTTGATGCAAGAACACCTTCACCTGAATCAATTACATGCAATGATTCTTTCCTTTTAACCTTTTTTCCCAAGGAAATAGTTAGATTTTCAATCTTTGATGTCAAAGAATTGTAATCATTTGAACCTACACTTTCTTTCATTTCTCTAGATGAAGTTGCACGCTTTCGTGAATTGTTGCTCAATTTTATGAACAATTATGTGGCTTCTTCTAGAGATTTTTCAAGAAGTGAACCATTACAAGATGAATCGAGTAAACTTTGATTATGCTCATTTAATCCTTGATAAAAATTCTGAGCTAATTGCCAATCTGGAATACTGTGGTGTGGACATTCATAAGTTAAGGCTTCAAATATGTCCCAACTCTCATGAAGTGCCTCTCTAGGTAACTGAGAAAAATTATTTAATTGATTCCTACATTCATTGGTTTTTGAAGAAGAGTAAAATCTTTCAAGAAATTCTCTTTGCAATTGATCCCAAGAAGTAATAGAACCAGATCGTAATCTGTAAAGCTAATTTTGTGCTTGACCCATTAAAGAGTAAGGAAACAATCTCAATTTAACAATCTCTTCTGAGGCAGTTCTAGTATTGATCGATCTGCATGTATGAACAAAAGTATTAATATGATCATACGGGTTTTCATTAGAAAGACCGTGGAACAAGGGAAACATTGAAATCATGTGAGACTTTATTTTAAAACCATCATCAGTTTCATGTAAGGCGATAGATCGTGGAGGAACATAATCTTATGGTGTGGAAAAATATTTTATGCTCCTCCTCACATTTTCTACTTCTCTACCTTCAACTTGATCCTGATTTTGGTTTTGATTCAGATGTTGATCACCCATGATTAGAAAAGTTCATGCTTTGATTTTGGATTTAAAGGTTTTCTCAATTTCTGAATCCAAAACAAAGATGGGTGGCTTTAAAGATCTCCGACCATGCATACAAAACTAAAACTCAAAAAGATGAATGAAAATGAAATACAGTCTATACAAGAAAACAAAAATTAAAACTAAAATCTAAGATATATACATATTAACATTTTTTACATAAATAAAAAACTTACCTTATTTGATGAACACCGATCCCTGGCAACGGCGCCAAATTTTGATCGCGTCTTTTGCGCTAAAAAATAGTAAGGTTAAATGATTAGAAATATTGTTTACCTTGAATTACCTCTAGCGGTGGCGAGTAGAAGGTCGATCCACGGAGATTGGGTTATCAAATTATGTTAAGTCCTTAATTTAGAATTATTTGACTATCTCCCGTCACGGATAAGTTTGATTAAATCTAAAAGTCCAAAAGTACAGAAAATTAAGTCCAAGAAATGTCCACAAAGTGTCCAAAGGTACGGTAGTAACAAGATTCAAAAGTGAATTAAACAAAGGTACTAAATTGAAAAATCACAACACTTAACAATGAAAATCCAAAGGGTTAACAATTCAGGGTGGTTATAGCTCGGTATACGCAAATATAAAGTTACTGATTCAGATTTTAAGTTAAGTCCTTCAGAAATAGGGCTACAAGCTCCCACTACTGAAATGAGCCTTTAATTACATAAGTGAGAAGATTAATTAATTAGCAAGAATGGATGTGTTGGTACAACCTAACGATATCTAATCTCTCAATTAATCTTTCACTTATGTAACCTAGAGGTGTCGGTACAACCAGACTAGAATCCATCCGAGGTAGTCTCGTATTGCCACTGGTTTACAAAACCGGGCTTATATGTACTTTTAATTAAATATAACATAACTACAAGTATACGTATAATTAATCAAAGAGTACTTGGAAATAAAAATATGAAACTTTAATAAATCTGAATCAAAACATACGTACAAGAGTAACCTCACACATACCACCCCGAATCTCGGGTCTAGTATGCCATAATAAACTTTAAAATATACAAATTCATAATGAAAACCAAAATCATAGAATACTTATTGTGTTTGAACGGATTTTGGTAGACCGGTATGACTTTGATATGCTGATAGCTCACTAGACCCTTCCCTCGGGATTATAACTTTCACACAAACTAACTACTAACAAAAACACTTTAAGAAATCACTAAAACACTCACAATAGCAATAGAAAATAAGCTAAAGAAAATCTGGTCCGTTTTGTTGCTGAAAATCGCGGGTTTTATAGGCAAACATGCAGGGGGATGCTCGAGCTCCTACAGGGGTCGCTCGAGCGCCCTTATGCACTTTTGAATATTTTATTTTATTTCTGTCGTCATCAATCTGCACTACCGCTCAATTGTTGGCTTTTTTCAAAAAGGGGCGCTCGAGAGGGAAAAAGGAGCACTCGAGCTCCCTTCTGGTTGTGGTAGGTGAACTTTGACTTTCGAACATTGACTTTGACCAGCTCGGTTGACTTTGACCATTGAGCGTTGACTTTGACTGTTGAGCGAAAAGTTGACCAAGTCTATTCCAAGGTTTTTCAGCGTCCTGAATCCATTTATGCACTTGGTTTGGCCAAATTCAATCTCGAATTGCTCGTTTTGAAGTTGTTCTACCATTTTCCTTCAGTGTTGCGCCGAAAATTTGCTTCAAAAGTTGGTTTTTATGGCCCTTTTTGCTCTTTCTTCTTTAAAACCTATATTGCACTAAAATTGAGTAAAATATACAATTAAGCTTGAAATAATAATGTAATATACACGATTCAATGAGTTAAAGTTACTAAAAATACAGATTTATCACATACACACACAAACACACACACACACACACACATATATACACTTACACACACATACACACACTCACATTACACAGACACACATATATATTTTCACACACACAAGCTCACACACTCTCGCACACACTCATACATACACACTTACACATATATACATACACACACATATACATATTCTCACACACACGCACACACATACACACTTATACATATACTCTTACATATACACTCTTACACACATATATACACACACGCACATACACATATACTCTCACATATACACTCTTATACACATACACACTCACACACTAAAACATACACACACACACTCACACACTTACATACATATACTCATACACACATACACTCACATACACATACATACAGATACACTCATATACTTACACACACACACATATACTCATATACTAAGACATACACACACACTCACTCATATACATATACATACACACTCACACACACACACACATTCATACACTTACCCACACACATATTCACACACTCATACACATATGCACACTTACATATATTTACACTCACATACACATACACACACACACACACACACTATAATTGTGATGATTACATTAGAGTCTCTCCTTGGTCATGTGGCGGAAGGCGCGTTGCCATCCCTAACGTAGTCAACTTTGTCTTAGGGGGCGAGATGAAGCCAAATAAGTTGCAAGAAAGTCTTCGCTAGTGGTGATATCTTTATCCAAGTTATGGATTCTTTCAATCTCTTTTCGGTAAGACCTTATCCCTCTTTTCCTTCTGGGATCAATTCCTTATTCCCTTCATCGATTTCTATTTCTATTTTTCTTCGCTTCGAACTGCCTTGGACGGAGGGAAAAAATCATGGGCAAGGTTTGTTTTCTTTCTTTTAAATAAAAAGAAGGTACATGTAAAAGAAAACTCTTATGAAGCATGGAAAACGAATGTATATGTATGTGCATGAGTGTGTGTGTGTGTGTGTGAGAGAGAGAGAAAGAGTATACATATGTGTATATAAGTGTATGTGTGTGTGTATGTATGTGTGTGTGAGAGAAAGTGTGTGAGTATATGTGAGTATGTATTTGTGTATGTATATATGTGTGTGTATGTGTGAGTGTGTGTGTGTGTGTGTTTATATATGAGTGTGAGTGTGTATATTTGTGAGTGTATGTGTGTGTGTGAGTGTGTGTGTGTATGAGTGTGTGTGGGTAAGAGTATATGTGTGAGGCCCCATACAGAGCCCGTGTAGAGCTCATGTGCATTTCATATATTTTTGCATTATTTAATATACATTTACATTGTTTTACGTGTCCATGCCTCGTTTAACGTACATTTAAATTTAATTACGTGTCTTTGAGTAATTTAGGTAACGTAGATAATAATTAAATCATATTGCATCACATTAGCAACCAAATAGTTAGAAACTAGCTAAAAGGGAAAACTAGAAAATAAGCTTTTAGTTGAGGGGCAAGGTAGTCTTTTGGGCCTTTAGATATTTGTTTACCTAACATTTACATATACACACATACATTATATTACTTTATATACACACACCACACTACACACACAAAAAAAAATTTATATACATACACACACATAAAAAAATGCAGAAAACACACACACACACACGATTGAGAGGAAAGAAAGGAAGAAGAAGAAGAGGGAGAAGAGAAGGAAGAAGGAAAAGAGGGGAAGATGAAGGAAGAAGAAGGGAGATTAAGCTAGTATCTTGCATCTCTTAGCCCTTGCTTGCATCTTCAACATCAATCTTAGCATTTCATCACTCAAGAACTGGGTGAGGGATATTTTTGAAAAGCTTTGTAAAAGACATATGAAGCATGTTTGATGAATTATGTATGTGTATTGAGCATAATGATGGAATATATGAGCTTGTTTTGTGAATTTGAGCTTAGTGTTGTCATGTTATGTCATCTAGGGTTTCAAGAGGTTAATGTAGTATTTTTCTTGGTTTGAACTTATTTCTATTAGCTTTTGATGATTTTGAAGAGTATTACATGAGTTGTATGATGCGTTATATGTGTGAAATATGTTTAAAATGGTTGCAAGGAGAGAAAAGACAAAATTGAACTTGAATGCTTAGGACAAGTTGATGGTTGTGGATGATGTTATAGCATGATAAGTGTGATTTTGAGGTTGTAAAATAGTTGAGTTTATATTTGGGTGAATTACCTAAGTGTTGGGTTCAAGTGGCATGGCAAAAAGGTACAAGAAATCAAAATTCGTGCAAAGTGCTGAAGGATTCGGTCGACCGGGTAGTAGCCCGGACCAAATGTCAACCTACTGTCGGGTGACTGACTCACCTATACACTGGCTCGGATGGTCCTATTTTTGCCCATTTTGTGCTATTTTCGATGGCTATCAATTGCATGACGATATGGGATCAAAATGTCGGTTAACATGAGCTTAATTGAGGTAGAAATACATGATTTATGTTATGCTACATGATTAATTGAGTATACATGCAATTTATTATATGCGAATACTTGGTTAATGCTTGACATGCTTATAACTGTGAATAAGCTTGGCTCGTATATGTGCTTGAACATGCTTGGGATATGAACACGTTTGAATATACTTGCTACATGCTGAATATATATGATCATGTTTTATCAAGTTCGTAAATATAGAGGCATTTGAGCCTCGACTACCATGGTCCTGTTTTCACCCGCTCTCGCTAGGCTCATTGTTACCTCGGGAGTATAACCTCGCCTAGCTCTTTGTTACCCTAGGAGAGTTGGCTCTATTGATCTCGCTAGGCTCATTGTTACCTCGGGAGTATAATTTCGCCGAACTCTTTATTATCCTAGGAAAATCAACTCTTGTTTATCTTACTGGGCTTATTGTTACCTCGGGAGTATAACCTCGCCGAACTCTTTGTTATCCCAGAGGAATCTTGTTATGGTTTAGGTTATCTCCGGAGTGCCCTATTGTTATACATATTGAGAAAGATTTGATAAGAAGTTGTGAGACTGGCCATCTCCATCAAGTTCAAGAAGTTATACTCTTTCATTGCAAACAATCTCTCTTGGTCCCTGGAGGTCCTTAGAGAGAAAAGTTGCTCATATCTTTTGAATCAAGTTGTTTCCATTCTTGTTAATTACTTTATACTTCTAGCATGAGGTTAAACTTGATATTCTTGTATTACTTGGTCAAGTGATGTATATGCATAGCACGATTTTATAAAGGAGTTTGCAAAAAGATAAAACTTTAAACTTTTCCTTGTTTTCCTCCTCATTGAGCTATACACAAAGATCTAGCTTACCCCTTTTTTATGACAATTACAGGTAAGGCTGGTTGAGTTAACTTTCCAAGTTGAAGAAAAGGATTGCATACGTGAAAGACTTCTTGATTGAATGTTGTATAAGTACATGAGATACCTGATGTAAATTGAAGAATCTAAATCTTGTATATATGTATCCGGTGATAAGCATTATGTAATTTGATAGATTATGATTATAATCTTAATTATTAGTGATGAAGTTTGTATAATGTCAGTGTTGGATATTATAATTTTAAGTTGGTGACTATTCTTCTGAGACATAGAAACTGATCTTTTGGTTAGCTATTAGGTGTGAACTAGGGAATTCGAGGTCTTGTAAATGTTTTCAAATTGTTGTAAACTTTTAAGACTGATGGTTTGATAGTTATTTGGAATTTTTAAGAAGGTTTTGTACGTTTGCTAAATTATTAATTATATGTTTTAAGCAATTCGAACGTCATGTTCCGGCCTTAACATAGTGATGAGTTGGGTTCGGGGCGTGACAATGTGCATGTGTGTATGAGTGTGTGTGTGTGTATGTAATTCTAAAAGTATGTTAATCTTAAGAACTTGTTTAGAAATTTTTTTTATGCAAATAAGTTTTTTTGTTTTTAAAAATTATTTTTGTAAACTGTTCTCAGAAATTGTTTTAAAAAACATAAAAATAAGAATACTACCAAACAGACCCTTATCATCTCATATATAAGAGTCAAGACAGAGTTTGCGCCTATTAAACCAAATAGAAGTTTTGATTACATTATTTAAGCAGACGTATAGTTTTTGATGTTCCAATTGAAATATTCATTGAAAAAAGTGGTAAATATAAGAAAAACTCCACTGCAAGAAATCCATATATTCTGGACACGAAAATGTAGCAGAAGTCAAACTTGAGCGATAGAGCTAAACACAAAACTTCTCGATTACTCTGCAACCAACATTTGAAGACTCAAAAGCAAAACATATAAAAACAAGAAGCGGGATCTAGTATAAATGTATTCGTCAACTCATCTTAAATTTTCTTTTACCTTTCTTTTGGAATACTATCTCCACACTAACAAATGTAACAATAATCTAAGAAAAAAAATTTGCAAAATCATCTGATTGATTAAATTCCATTATGTCTTGTCCACCCTTAAGATATCCAAGAAGTGTTATCTTTTGTTTAAGAAAAAAAAATTTGCAAAATCATCTGATTGATTAAATTCCATTATGTCTTGTCCACCCTTAAGATATCCAAGAAGTGTTATCTTTTGTTTAAGAAAAAAAAATTTGCAAAATCATCTGATTGAAGAAAAATAACGGGACAATCTTTTTTTTTTTTTTTTTTGTCATTCTAAATCTTCATTCATGAACTTGTATTTACACACCAACTATGATAGTAAAAGCAAACTGCAAATTTAACAACCATACATATATGTATGTATGTCTTTCTTTTTTTCTTGTTTTGTTTGACGGTAAAATTTTTTAACAATAATGCGATCTAATAGTGAAAATTAATTTAATATACAGTCACGAAATCTAAAAGCAAAATGATTCCTATCCGCACCTAAAATACCTCATAAGTGTCATTTTTTGTTTCAGATAACTTTTATAACGGGACAATTAGCTTTTTTCTACTTTTTTTTGGTCAAAAGAACAATGCATTAATTCCCGGACAATTGACTTTGTTCTCTTTTTCAAAGCGCAAGGAATACTCTATTAATAGTTTTTTTTTTTTAAAGGGGATTAATAGTAGTTAAAGTGAGGATTACTCTAACTAAATTTAACCCTCTTGTAAAATATTTTATTAGTAGTTGATTCAAGCGTCAAGCTATTAAAACTTTTATGTAAGGAAGAATCCAGGAATTCACATTTGCATGACTTTCAAGTCATGATTAGTCTTATGAACAGTGATTTTATCGTTGATTATCAGAATATATAATTTTTCTCCCATAATAAAAATCATAAACTATAAAATCATGTTATAAGATTGTAGGCTCTCTGTAATGATCTTACATAAGAATTTCACCCTCATAAGGGATACTTTTTAAGTATAAGGAATTTTCTCACCTAATAGACTAGTCTTTTTGGATGAGCTATCTCTTTGGGCATGAATTATTATATTCTTGCGCTTATTTTATTACATTAGTACTTTCATTGATAGTAGACTCCATGGAAGGAAGTCAGGGGCGGAGCCATGCCAAGGCCGACAGGGGCCCCGACCCTCCCAATATATATTTTTTAAAAAAAAATCTATGTAATATCTTTAAAAAAAAGTTATTGTCGTTAAAAAAATTTATATAGTATCGTTAAAAATAAGTTAACGGCTCCCCATATTTTTTTTTCTCTTGTCATGAATGTTCTTATTTGAATTTTGACCCCCACAATTTTAAAATTTTGGCTTCGCCCCGCAAGGGAGACTGTAGGCTAGATTAAGGCGTTGTAAGTGTCACACTAAATACTGATAAGTGAGTGCAGCTGCCAAGAGGAAAGAGCAACCGTCGAGTCGGACTTGAGTTATTACATTCTTGGACTTATTTTGTTGCACTCTCTAGTACCAATTAATGTTAATATAAAACCTATAATTCTTAACATGTAATCAGAATTAAGAGCCCTTGGATATTTATGTGCATTTATGTATGCCCCATCTCTCACATTATTAGTTTATTTATACAGCTTATTTTGTCGATTTACTCACCTCAATGTCATCTTATGGATTTAAAACCCGTTTCTCCAAAGAGATGTACACCTCCGAAACTAAAAATTGCTGATCATGCATAAAAAGCAAGTGCATACCCTGCTTCAGTTAAGATTTTTGCAATCTTTCACCATGGATAACAATACTTTGATCAAGATCGAACTTCGAAGATAGTTTAATGTTACGCTTTAGATATCTTAAAGCAAAATGATCCAATGGTTTATGACGAAGGGGATCCCGAGCTGAGGTAAAATGCCCACGACGAGCTGAGTTGGGCATATCCTAGCCAAGCACAGCACATTCAGCTAATTCTCGACCTGGATACTGGTCCAACCTCACCCCGACCCGGGAAAATCCCGACCCCGGCAAACAGTTGTTCTGATGGGACATAAAGCTGCACCGCATTAAATCCTGTCGGCTCAGAATTTAGTATAAATAGAGCACCACCCCTTTCATTTCGGGGGAACTGATCATTCATGCTTTCAGCTAATTTGCCAGCACGGACATACTAATTATTCGCACGCTCGAGGGAAAAATCCGGGTCATCACCCCGCCTTTTCCTTCCATTTCCTTGTGCAGGTTAAGTGGCCGACCTGAATATTCAACTTGGAGGCCAACCTGAAAGTCCAGCTTGGCAAAGCTTAGCTGTTCAATCTCAGCTGCGAGGTTTCCGACCTCAACAGTTTGGTGCCGTCTATGGGAACGAGTTCTTTCTATCACTTTTCTCACCACTCATTGAGAGACCATCATGGTACAAACTAGAAGCCACATCGCACCGGTAGAGGACTCGCCTAACCCGGACGAGGACCTCGAAACCACGCAGGTGCCCAGCCAAGATCCAACCCAAACTGACATTGGAACGAGTCAGCGTACGCACTTAGCCTCGGAAACCAACCCCTCTACAGATGGAGACCTCAACTCCAACCTGTCACCGGAGATGAGGATGATGCTTAAGATGTTCCAGGAGCTAAAGGACCAGGTAGCCTAGCTAGCTGCGGAACCCCCAGTTCTACAAGCAGCTATGCCGCGGCCCGCGCGTCCACAGTTCCGCATTCCAACCCCAGGGTGAACCCGAGCACAAGACGGAGAAGGCTTCCTGGAGCCGGAGGCGAGAGGCAAGAGGACGGCCCAAGCCGACCCCGAGCAAGCTAAGACCGCGGCTGCCATAGCCAAGGTCATTAACCAGCTCGGTGTAAGCCCACTCTCGCCCGAGGTACTAGCAACGCCATTGCCCACCGGCAACCGGATGCCCAACCTGGCCGTCTATAATGGGGACGGAGACCCGGCCAGCCACCTGCTCAACTTTGATCACCATATGACTCTGCATGATATGACCGACCTCATGAAGACGAAGACATTCCCAACCACCCTGGTTAGCAATGCCCTGGACTGGCACCAAAACCTTCGTCCCACCTCTCTTGCAAGTTTTCATCAGCTAGCCGAGGCTTTCTTGTCCCACTTCGCTGGAAGCTGACGTGCAACACGTCACACCTCATCATTGCTGACGGTGAAGCAGCACAAAGGAGAAAGTTTGAGGACTTACACGGCCCGATTTAATGAGGAGACCCTCAGGATCCCCAACTTGGAGGATTCCATGGCATTAATGGCTTACCAAAGTGGGCTCAGGTCGGGACCCCTTACCTCTTCCCTGGCCATTGACCCCATGGATACCGTAGCCGAGCTGATGGTACGTGCGGAAGGGTATAGACACTCGGAATAAATCCACCAAGCCAAGAGGGATGATAACAAGGAGAAGGAAACCGAAAATAGGGGAGAGACCTCCCGAGCCCAACCTGGGAGTAAGGTCCAGAATGATCGAGACAAGCAACCTCAGCAGCCAAAGCAGAACCCCCGGTTCACCATGTTCACTCCCCTTAACACCTTAAGGGAGCAAATCCTGATGGAGATCCAGCACCAGAACCACCTACCCCCAGCTCCAAGGATGAAAGGCTGACCTGAGTAGCGCAATAGGACCAAGTATTGCCACTACCATATGGACTACAGCCATACCACCAAGGAGTGCAAAGACTTAAAACAGGAGATTGAGGCAGTGATAGCCCGAGGCCACCTCCGGAGGTATGTAGATCAACAGCTGACCCGGAGTCGAGATCAGAGAGACAGAGAGAGAAGTCCACCTAGGCGCCAAGCTGGGGGCAGACGTCTGGCTATTGTAGGAGGATTGGCGTCGGGTGGAGAGACTTCGGCTGGCAGAAAGGGTTATGGTCGAGCTGGAAGGGAGTATGGGCCAGTGCGGGGTCCGATCCCAGAGATGGAGGAGCTTACCTTCTCCTCGGTTGGAAGGTGTGATATTGCCCCATGATGACCTACTGGTGATCAACGCTTAAATAGCCAACTTCACCGTGAAGAGGCTGATGGTGGACACTGGGAGCTCTGTAGAAGTCCTATTTTTAAAGGCATTTGAGCAAATGGGGTTGGACAAGAGCCGGCTCAGACCATTGAGGGGTACCTTAGCTGGATTCACCGGACATGCCCACCGAGCTAAAGGAGTTATCAACCTCCCACTTAAGTTGGAAGACGGAGATAAACGAGTTTCGATGTAGGCCAACTTCATTATAATAGATTACAACTCCACTTACAATGGGATCCTGGGTCGGGTGGCACTCAATCATTTTAGGGTCGTTCCTTCAACTTACCACCAGGCCCTGAAATTCTCGACCTCAGCTAGCACGGCCACCATCCGCGAAGCCCAGCTCTTAACTCGAGAATGTTACGAAAACTCTCTCTGACCCAAATATCAGGTTGGCTGGGGACTAGATTTATCCGAGGAGAAGAAGGATGCTAAGAGAGGGAGCCCGGCTGAAGACCTTCAAGAGGTGGAGCTCTCTGATGAAACAAAGAAAGCAAAGATCGGAAGTGAACTCTCTGATGACCTCAAGAAAGGTTGTGATTGAGCAGCACCTGAATGCCGACCCGAATCACTATCCGGTAAAGCAGAAGCGCAAGCACTTCCATTATGATAAGCAACAGATCATAGCGGAGGAGGTGGACAAGTTGGTAGATGTCGATCACATAAGGGAGATCCAATACCCGACCTAGCTATCCAACGTGGTATTGGTGGCCAAGTCCTCAGGCGGATGGAGATTGTGCATTGACTTTACCGACCTCAACAATGCTTACCCCAAGGACTGTTTTCCCCTCCCTCGGATTGATCAGATGGTGGATGCCACATTCAGGTTCGAGCTACTATCTTTCATGGGCGCCTTCAAAGGCTATAACCAGATTAAGATGGCTCCCGAAGACAAAGAGAAGACTGCCTTCACCACCGATAAAGGTCTCTACTACTATGAGGTCATGCCTTTTGACCTCAAGAATGCTGAAGCTACCTACACTCGGATGATGAACAAGGCTTTCAAAAATCAGATTGGCCGAAATATGAAGATCTATGTAGACGACATGTTGATCAAGAGTAGAAGGGCGGAAGACCATGTAGCCGACCTGGCTAAAGCCTTCGCCGTAATGGAGCACTTTGGTATAAAGCTGGACCCGAAAAAATGCGCGTTCGGCATCAAGGCAGGAAAGTTTCTGGGCTTCATGGTCACAGCCCGCGGAATAGAAGCCAACCATGAGAAGGTTCAGGCGATACTTGACCTGGTGCCGCCGACCTGCGTGAAGGATGTCTAGGTGTTAGCGGGCAAGGTCACGGTGCTGAGCAGATTCATGTCCAGGTCGGTCGACAAGTGTGCTCCTCTGTTCAAGATATTTAGGAATCCTTAGAACTTCGAATAGACTAGGGAATTCGAGGACGCCTTTCAAGAGCTGAAAACGTACTTGACTTCGCCACCCCTACTATCCTGACCTGAGGTGAGGGAGAAGTTGGTGCTATACTTGGCATGCTCAGGCACAGCAGTGGCGGCGACACTGGTCCGTGAAAAAGGGAAGGAGCAGAAGCCGGTCTATTATGTCAGCAAAACCTTGCAAGGGGTCGAGGTGAGGTATTCCTCCTTGGAAAAACTCGCCCTCGCCCTCATCACTGCAGCAAAAAAGTTGAAGCCCTACTTTGACGCTCATCTAATTAAGGTCACGACAGATGCCCCACTCAAATCCATTATGCACAAGCCGGAGGCGTCGAGCAAGCTGTTGAAATGGGCGATTGAGTTGAGTCAATTTGACATCACCTACCAGCCCAGAACAACTATCAAACCCCAAGCCATCGCGGACTTTGTGGTGGAATGCACTGGCCGAGCCGAACATGACTTGGAGGATATGTGGAAAGTCCATGTGGACGGGGCGTCCGGGAAGTCTGGAAGCGGAGCTGGGGTGGTCATCCTCGACCCGACCCGGCATGAGCACCAATACTCCCTCAAGTTCGCCTTCCCGACATCCAACAATGAAGCTGAGTATGAAGCAGTTATCGCGGGGCTGAAAATTGCAGCTCAGCTCGGGGCACAAACAATTGACTTGAGCACCGACTCTCAATTGGTTGCTAGCCAGATATCGGAAGAGTTCGAAGCTAAGGATAATGCCATGTTGGCCTACCTCAACAGAGTCAAGGACTTGGCCTCAAGGCTCAAGAGGTTCACGATACAACAAATCCCGAGGGAGAAGAATATGAAGGCTGATGCTCTGTCTAGGTTGGCCTTGGGTGAGAGCCGACCTGCCCTAGTCCATGTGGAGGAAGTGTCTGAACCTAGTCTCCAATTGGGGATGCCAGCTGTATCCGAGCTCGATTTAAGCCCAGATTGGACCAAACCAATCATGGACTACTTGGAGGGGGTATGACCCCGAAGGATGAAAAAGCAGCTCGAAAGCTCATGAAACAGGACTCAAGGTTTGTCATAATAGCCGAGCAACTCTACAAGAGAGCCTACACTTGACTTTTCTTGAAATGTGTCGGGCCCGAGGAGAGAAACTATATACTCCAGGAGATTCATGAGGGAGTATGTAGAAACCACTTGGGAGGCAAGGCTCTAGCTTGGAAGGCACTGAGGCAAGACTATTTTTGGCCAACCTTAGAATAAGATGCCAAAGAGTATGTAAAAAAGTGCGACACCTGCCAAAGGTTCGCCAATATACAAAGAAAGCCAGCAGTGGACCTCACGGTGATGATAAGCCCGTGGCCATTCTATCAATAGGGTCTAGATATCATCGGCCCATTGCCAACCAGTGTTGGCCAAAAGAAGCACGCCTTCGTAGCTATAGACTACTTCACTAAATGACCCGAGACTGAAGGTGTTGCTAGAATAACAGAAAATGTGGCTTGGGATTTCTTATGGAAAAACATCATTTGCCGATTTGGAGTGCCCAAGATCATCATCACTGACCATGGCAAACAATTCGACAGTGCATGCTTTCAAGGAAAATGTGCCGAGATCGAGATCGACCTCAGATTCTCATCTATTGCTCACCCTCAAAGTAATAGCCAAGTTGAAAGGACTAACCAAATCATTTTGCAGGGCCTGAAAACCAAGCTGGAGAAAGCAGAGGGCCAGTGGGCATCGATTCTTCCCTAGGTGCTGTGGGCTCAACGGACCACCACCAGCTCGGCAACGGGAAAATCATCCTTCGAGCTAACCTTCGGTACTCAAGCGGTGCTGCCAGTGGAGATCAGGTCTCCAACCAATAGAACCCTCCACCATGATCCAGTAATAAACGGAGCACTGATCCGTGAAGAGCTCGACCTCGCCGAAGAGCTCTAAGCTAAAGCTCAAATCAGAATGCTGGCCAGCAAAGCTGTCATGCAAAGAGCCTTTGCCAAGCAGGTCAAGCCTATGCCTATTAAAGTTGGCGACCTCGTACTCAGAAAGGCCATCTTTTTGCCTCGCTCAGGTAACAAGCTCTCCTCGACCTGGGAGGTACCGTACGAAGTCGTGAAAGAAGTCCGACCTGGGACCTTCTACCTCCGCGACAAGAACGGAAAACTATTGAAGAATGCATGGCACTGAGAACACCTGAAGCGGTATTTTGTCTAAAGGCCCTGAGCCGAAATCTTTTGTAAGGGCCACAGAGCCAAAATACAAAGCAACAGCCCCGAGCTGAAATCCCTTGTAACGGCCCCGAGCCAACATACAGTGAAATGGCCCCCGAGCCGAAATCTTTTTGTAACGGCCCCGAGCCGAAATACAATAAAATGGCCCCCGAGCCAGAATATTTTGTTAAGGCCCCGTGCCAAAACATTATCTGTAATCGGCCCCCGAGCCCATGTACAAATTCAATACAATGCATTTTGTAAACCAGTGCAATGCCCGACCCGGGCCCAAGCACCTAATCAGCGCAATGCCCGACCCGGGCCCAAGCGCCTCAGCTACAAAGCTACTACCAACTCGGATTAATGTAGTGCCCATGCTTAATTACGAGCTAATGATTAAGTAAATCAGCTCGGACTACGTTCCAGCTCGGGGATAATCAATAATACATTGATTAGCTTTGCCAGTTCGGATTAAGGTCTAACTCAGTATAATCCGACTTTAGGTCGGCATGTTAGTCCTAGTCTAAACTCGAGCTCAACATTTGTCAACATTAATTTGCCCAATTTTAAATCGAACTGACGAGTCCAGGTTGGCGACGATTATGTAGTTGCCCAGTTAACCAGCTCGGATTGGGATGATAATTCATTAATCGCATCCAGCTCGGTTCATTACGCTTAAGTTTGAATGGTCCATTAAATTGGTCCGACCCCACTTACTTGAAAAATGCAGTACACCAGTACGAACTCGAATAAAACGCAGATAAAAGAAGAACATTCATTTCATTAAATTGAAAACCGATTACAAAAAGCCCAACCTGGGTGAAATTACAAAAGCCCGACCCGGGCGACATTACAAAATTTACTTAGAAGCGACGGCGGTGGTCGCATCGGCCTCGTCCCTGACCTGGTCCATGCCCTCCTGGACGAATTTAATCACCTCTTTAGCCTGGGACGTCAGGTCGGTAGGGAGCTCAGGAATATCCTAGAACTCCATCGGCGGAGCCTCCAAGATCTCGATATAATTGTTCTTGGTAGCTGGGAAGAAGGTCTTCGCTCTCTCCCGAGCTGCGACTTGGCCCTGAAAGTAGAATTCTAGCTCAGCGAACTTGGCCATAGCCCCACCTTTGGTGGCCAACCAGTCCACAGCAGCCTCGTTGGACTTGAAGGCTTCCACCGCCTTCTCTCCTTGAGGGCCGACCCGGTCTACTAGCTCTTGAAACTTTTTCTTGGCTTCGCGCCTCTCCAGCTTGTAGCGCTCGACATCCTTGGCTGCGACCTCACGTCGGGATTTCTCCGTCTCGAGCTCCTTGCTCAGCCGGTTAATCTCCGACATGTCCACCTTGCGCCTCTATGCGGCCTCCTCTCTCAAAGACTCTAGCTCAGCTCGGGTATCGATGTACCGTTGCTCGAGCTCGACGCAGTGAGCCTGGGCCCTGGCCAGGAAGCTGGGAGTTGAAAGGATGTGGGACTCGGCCTGCGTAAAAAAGAGCGAAACGATCAGCCAAGCTAAAAAACATAACCATATTATAAGTCTGATAAGACTCACCGTGACTATGGCTGTCCTCAGGTCGAGCGAGAGCTGCTCCGCCGGGACCATCGCCAGCTTGGGATCGCGAGCCACCTTGGTCGCTTCCATGAATTCTTTGCTGTGAGGGCTCACATCCGTGGCCTTGCCTTTCCCGGAGTACTCGGCCCGAAGCTGTTTCTTGCTTTCATGACGGGGCGCCGAGCGCTCCGGGATCAGCACGCCCGAGCTCGATTTCTTGGGCAAGGGAGACCCCGAGGTCCCTCTTGAGGTCACCTCGGTGCCGACCTCCCGCACTTGGCTGCTGGACCGCTGCCTCTGCCCTTGAGAGACGGAGCCCAAGCCGGGTTGAGCCGAGACTTCACCACTGGCCTGAGTTCTTCTCCTTCTCTGGGCATACGCAAGCTTTACCGTATCCGCCATACCTGCAAAAACGAAGGAAAAAGAGTTGAAGAATGACAAAATGCAAGCTGAAAAAGGCAACGGCGATCAGGATAGCAGGGAGGTTAGGCACTGATCAGGCAAACTGACCCTCAGCTGAGCTCGGCTCCGCATCCTCTTCCGGCTCGGGAAGTAAGCTGGGATGATCCTTTGAAAGGTCGGGCTCCCTACCAAATAACTTGGAGTCCCAGATCCGCTCCCATTTAAGCACACTATCGATGTCGATCAACGTCCCCGGCTTGGGCCTCAACACCCCGACCTCGGTGAGTTCCACCTTCGAAAGCTTGGGATCGTCGTTCACATCCTTCTTCAAGCCTGGGCTCCAGTCCGACCTGCACACCGAGTTCACAGCTGGCTCCACCCAGTAATAGTCGTTGTGCCAGCCCTTGTTGGAAGAATGCCACTTGGTGAATATGCAATTTCCAACCCGAGCTGCGAAGTGAAACCACCCTAGCTGCTTCAGGTTGGGCTTGCACACAAAAAACTGCCTGAACCGGGGCAGGGTCGGCTCAACTTCTTTCTCGAGGCAAAACACATAAAACGCCACCAACACGGCCCAACCATTCGGCGACATCTGACTTGGGCTAAGCTCAAAGTAGTTCAATATAGTGGTGATGAAACTAAGAAGTGGGAGCTGAATAACATCGAATGCAGGGTCATAAATGGTGAAGTAATCGGGAGGAGGATAGCAAGCTGATTCGTGCCGAGCTGGAACCTTCAGCTTATGGTATTGATCCACTGACCAGTTCCTCAACCTGGCATTGGCCATCTGTACTGTGGAATGGCACTCGCGCTTGCAACAAGCGAACAGCTGCTCGATTCTTTTTCCCCGAGCCGACGAACCACTGGTTGTAGCTGAGCTTCGAGGTCGGATAGCCCTAACCGGGACTGCTTCGATCGGCTCCGCCGTGGAGGTTTCAACTAAGTACTCCTGAGGAATCTCAACCCCCTCCAGCTGATTCAATGGGTCGTCATCTTTTCTATCTCCCAAGTCTTCCAGGTCGGCCAAAGGATCCGCCTCGGCCTCCTCTCGCACCTACCTGACCTCAACGACTTGGCAATCGTCATCACTCTCCCTGGGCTCGGACCATCGAATTGACCCTGGAGATTCATCAGTGCTGTCGCCACCTTGGCCTCCATCAGAGATGGAGCCGGAGCTCGACGGACTCTCGTCCCCACCATAGGACCTTACCTCCATTGCTTTGGAATCTTCCGACTCCGACCTCTCATCCTGTCTACAAATTAAAAATATATGTACAGGAACAACTAAAGGGAGTCGGGACGTACCTACGGCTCTAGCTGAGGAAGATGACCCGACCTAATTGGATCTGAGCTAATGGATTCCGAGCTGAATACCCCGAGAAGATATTTGTCGAGCTAAAAGTGTCCGAC
Source organism: Ehretia macrophylla (assembly GCA_037974665.1). Lineage (NCBI taxonomy): Eukaryota > Viridiplantae > Streptophyta > Magnoliopsida > Boraginales > Ehretiaceae > Ehretia > Ehretia macrophylla. The sequence goes on from CM075781.1 coordinate 31,309,556, forward strand.
CACTCCGGTATCCGACCTGAAAGCTCCGAACCTTGTATGCAAGTGTGAAATGAATCTCGGATGACAAGGCCTTATTTATAGGCAACTTCTGTAACCACCTCGGGAATCTCAAACATCGCATCTTGTCATAACCGCCAGGTGACATGTCAGGCATCTGAAGGGTATGCGTCGCTGACGTGGCCAACCCCACTCAGCTGGGGTCGGGCCCCTCCAGCTCGGGAACAACTCCCAAATCCAGATCTCACCCTCTCGATCTCAACTTGTGGGGGGAGGGAGGGGATGGGGGATTGACGAGGGGGATCCCGAGTTGAGGTAAAATGCCCACGCCGAGCTGAGTTGGGTATATCCGAGCCAAGCACAGCACATTCAGCTAATTCCCGACCTGGATGCTGGTCCAACCTCACCCCGACCCCGGAGAACCCCGACCTCGGCAAACAGCTGTTCTGATGGGACATAAAGCTGCACCGCATTAAATGCTGTCGGCTCAGAATTTAGTATAAATAGAGCACCACTCCCTTCATTTCAAGGGTAACTAATCATTCATGCTTTCAGCTAATTTGCCAGCTCGGACATACTAATCATTCACATGCTCGAGGGGAAAATCCGGGTCATGACCCTGCATTTTCTTTCTCTTTCCTTGTGCAGGTTAAGTGGCCGACCTGAATATTCAACTCGGAGGCCAACCTGAAAGTTCAGCTCGGAGGCCAACCTGAAAGTCCAGCTTGGCAAAGCTTAGCTGTCCAATCTCAATTGCGAGGTTTCCGACATCGACAGTTTAAATTCCATTACGTCTGAACCACTTCTAAGATACCTCAGAAGTGCTTTTTTTTTCTTCAAAGACGTAAGAAATTTTCCGTCAATAATTTACTCATTCGTCAAGCTATAAGACTTCTCTGCATGAAAGAGTCCAATTGAATACACGCATGACTTTTCAAGTCACGACAACAAGTCTTTCTAATAGTGATATAATCACTTATTGTTAAGAATATAGATCAATTATAAATTTTAAAACAATTCTTATAAGATTTAGGATAGTTCTACTTAGTATTAATTAATTTTAGTATAAAACTTTATAATTGTGACTCATCTCTCATTTGACTGACTAACTCATCTAAATATCAACACATATATGTTATTTATCTCGCTAATTCACTTACTTTAATATTAATTTACCTACTCAAAGACGTAACGAATACCTCGGTTGACTCTTGAGTCAAGCTTTTAAAACATTTTTGCTCAGAAACATCCAAGAATTCACATGTATAACTTTTCAAGTCATGACAAGTCTTTTCGACAGTGTATATATAATCACTGATTATTAGAACAATGATCATTCCTCCTCTCCCTCCTTTTAGTATCAATGAGTTTTACAGACTTTATGATTGTTAATATATATGATAATTGAGCTCTTGGTCTAGTTATGTTACTTTAAAGAAAAATCTATTTTTCGCAGCAGTTTTTTTTCGTTCTAAGATGGCGGTTTTTAATTGTCGTAAAAGATTGTATGGCGCTTAGCCACCTACCCTCCAAAGTATCGCCGTAACTTGTGTCACACATAAAATTTTGGCATTGGTGGCGGTATGTTCTAATTTTCTTTTTCTTTTAGAAAGCTAAAAAAATTTAAAAATAGAGAAAAATCCATAGATCTCGGTTTTGAAACCTGCTGCGTATGACTAAATAAAAATATTTTAAAACCTATAAATATATAATAAAAAAGTTTTAAAAAATTGAGAACATATGCGGCAGTTTATATGAGAAAATCAAAAGAAAATATTTTTGTTGCTTCTCCGAAGATTTGAAGAACCCTTAATCTCTAAGGCTCTGTTTAACTTAACTGTAAAATTTTAATTTTAGAGTTATAGAACTTTTGTTAAAAGTGCTCTTAAACAAAATTCGTTCACTACTTAGCCTGTATTTGAAAATATTGAACTTTTAAAAATTTTAAGAGTAATATCGGATTTCAAAAAATATGGAGGGGTATGTTTTAGATAGTAAAAGAAAAAAGTTTTCCGTATTATGTAAAAATAGTTTCGCATAAGTTTTTTTTAAAAAGCTCTAATTTGAATCTTCTCATTTTTTAGCTTTTTTAATTTTAGCTCTTATCTAAAAGTACTTTAAAAAATGAGTCAATCAAGTTAGTTCAACTTTTAAACTCACATAAAACACTTTTCAGCGCTAAAAGTTAGGCAAAAGAAAACCTAAGTCATTTCTCCATGATAGATTCTTTCGTACGTTTTAGTAATACTAAGATATATAAGTAAGAAGTTCATCTATACTTACATTAAATTTAACTTCCGAGTTAGAGTATCGTGATCTTAATTTTTCTTTTATTCAATCAATGTAGTCAAAATCGAATAAATTATAGATTTGAATTTTTATGGCAAGTCTACTTTAAAAAAAAATCAAATTAAGCTCAAAATAAGACACTTTTTGAGAAATTTATAGACTAGTATTGTACGTATAGGAAATAACTATTTTAAATCAATTTATTAAAGGCCCGGTTAGTTATTTCTTATGTTTATAGTACTAATTTCGCATATAAATTTAAAAATTTTGACTCAAAACGTGATATTTTTAGTTAATTTCTAGTCTTGTTACCATTTGGAGTTTATGCCCATCTATTGTGAAAACATCCTCGGAAATAAAGTTGATGAAACTTATTCAATTGATAACCAAAAACTTTAGGGATGCTAGAAATTAGACATTTAGATTCTTCAACCCCTAAATAACATTGAAATTAGATATTTAGATTCTTCAACCCCTAAATAACATTTCATAGGCCAGTTTTGGGGGCTAGCTGACGGTTTTGGGAGATAAGGCAGCAGTTTTTAACTGTCGTGAAAGATTACACGGCGTCTAATCGACTGCCGTCCAGAGTGTTGTTATGGCTTGTGTCGTGCATAAAATTTTGGCATAAGTAGCAATATATTACAATTTCTTTTTTCTTTAAAAAAATAAAAAAGGAAAATTCATAGATGGCGGTTTAGAAACCACTGCCTATGACGAAAATTGAGAACATAGGCTGCTGTTTTTCGTCTATATTAGAAAATCAAAAGTAAATATTTCTTTTGTTTCTCGTAAGATCTGAACACTTAACCTTTAAATCATTTCTCCTAAGAAAATATTTCTGTTGTTTCTCCTAAGCTAGAGAATTCTTTCGTAAGTTTTAGTAACACTAAGATATATATTTAAGAAGTTTATCTATACTTACATTAAATTTAACTTCTGAGTAGTTGCTAGGTTTCCTTATCAACAAAAAAAAATAATAATAACTTTCGAGTTAAATTATCATGATTTTAATTTTTCTTTTATTCAATCAATGTAGTTCAAAATCGAATAAATTATAGATTTGAATTTTTGTGGCAAGTATACTTTAAAAAATCAAATTAACATCTAAATAAGAATATTTTTGACAAAATTACAAACTAGTATTGTAGGACACTATCTTCCATCGATGTGGAATGTTATATATACCACGTTAATGACTTGATGTTCTTATCAGGTCTTATCAAGGAAACACACACCTAGGACCAATCACGCAGTGCATGATTTTAAAGGTTACTCTTATGGATTCAAGAGGTAGCTCCTACCACTTTTTTTGGTATAATATTTTATCATACATAACACTAGATTCCCGCACCGGTTAGTGATCGGTTCTGAATACCATTTTATTAAACCTCAGGTCCACAAGCAAGACTAGTATTGCTGGTATTATAAATAACCATTTTGAACTAATTGATTAGAAATTTGAATAATTATTTTTTATATTTATAATACTAATTTTATTTGCGGACATTTTTAATTAATTCCTAGTCTTGTTGTTATCATTTGGAGTTTATGCCCATCGATTGTGAAAATATCCTCGGTAATGAAGTTGAGGAAACGTATTCTATTGTACGTTACCAAAAACTTTTAGGTTGCTAGAATGAAATTAGATTCTTCGACCCCTAAATATTATTTCATAGGCCATTTTCCGGTGGTTAGCTGACTGTTTTGGGAGATGAGGCGCATCTGAGTGTTAAATGTCCGCTCACTGCTCGCTCTCTCTCTATAAGCTAGCTTTTTTTTTTTTTTTGTTTATTTATATTTGATGGTAGAAAATTGTCACAATAATTTGGTTGAAGATAATTTAATATAACGGTTTAGACATCTTAAAGCAAAATGATCCAATGTTTTAAATTTCATCACCTCTGATTTACTCCTAAGATACCCAAGAAGTATTATTTTTTTGTTGCAGATTGAATTAAACGAACTTTGTTGCTCCAAATTTTTCAAGCAACTTTATCAAGTATATTAACAAGATAATTAATTTTTTTCCTTCTTCAATGACAGAAGAAATATTTTAAATGGTTGTTTGATAAGTCGGGCTATTAAAACTTCGATAACAATCAACATGAAGGAATCCAAGACTTCACACTTACAAGACTTTTTAAGTCACGCATGATAAGTCTTCTTAACATAATCGCTAATTGATGTTGACCACAAAAACTATGTATAAAGCTATAAAGTATCTAATTTTATTTTTACACGAAACCTTTTTGACTCGATCATCTATCTTTATAAGTGGATTAGAAAAGACAAAAAAAAAAGATCCATTTTTGTTGAAAAATAGACGGTTTGAAATATTTTAATTTTGTTTAAGAACAATAAAAAAGAAAACTACGAGAAAGGAGGAAAAGAAACAGGAAACTTGACCTACTACAACATTGACAGCAAACTTTAGATTTTTTTTATTTTTTATTTTGTCAAAAAACTTTAGATTCTAAGTGAATCATGTGTACAGGTAAAAAAAATATGCAGATTGGTAAACCACTCATGACTCAAATCAATCTTTAGGGAGCTCTATTGTAGATCATTTCTACCAGCATTAGTCCTACTACTAGAGAAGGTAAATGAAGTCAATCATCCTCTAATATAGGCGTTGTCTGGCCCCGTAGGTCTCTAGTGAATTTTATTTATCTGCATTGCCACTGTTAGATTGAAAAACAAAAAAAAAAGTTTAGGTATTTGTGTAGTTGAGGGCATCACAATTACAGAGATTTGAAAAAAATTAGAAGTTTAAACAACAAAGGAAAGAACATAGATTTCAGATTCACAGTAAGTTTTGAGTCGTGATACGAGTTCAGATATTAGGTACGACACTAGGAGTTATAAGATATAATGAAATAGACTTTTTCAATACGTTAATTGAATTTAATTGGATTCACATTATAGTATAAAGAATTATTAAGTTTTTTTTATCAAATATTATGAATAATGATTTTTTTTTTGTTTACTAATTACTAAATCAAATAGTTGTAAGGGAATCAGAGAGAACACGAAGGGTTTGAAGATATTCAGAGATTGGAAGATAATTTTTCTTGAGAGATCGCAGCTGGGTGCGAAGGAGGGATTTGCGAGCCAAAGACTGTTGCATGAAAGATTCTTCGAGAGATTTCCATAAGGCATGTGCACTATCGAAGCCAGTCGTCTGAATGTCTGATGTACTAAGGAATCAGACAGCGTGGCAGTGATGCAAGCCTGAACAAAACGATCAAACATTTTCCAATCCTCGAGTGACGGGGAGGAGGAGGAGGTGGAGGAAGCAGCGTCTTTTTGTGGAGTGGGAGGTGGGATAGAGCATCAATATAACCAATCAAACGATTAAAGGTAAAGAAGTTTATTATCTGCGTTTTTCAGGTCAAAAAGTTGGTACAAGGACCGTTACATAAACCTTGACATTATATGTGGAAAGGGGAGGGACGGAAGCCATGTGAATTCTGGAGATAGGACAATGACAAGACCAAAGAGAGGAAAAACGTGACAAAAAGCAGGGAAAAGAAAAGAGTCTTTCTTCTATGCGTCAAAAGTTTTCTCGTTTTATAGGTCACATCAGTCATTTCTTTAAAAAGAAAATTATTAATTGTTATTTAATTACCAATTTAACATTAAAAGTATACAGCTTCCGGACATGAATTGAAATGTTTTTTTTTAACCTTTTCATTGTAATTACTAAAATAACCCTACATCAAGTTACATAGATAACCTTAGTTTTAATGAGGCTTCAATGAACTTCTGGCATACTTGTTCACGCCATTGTGTAACACTACAAAATACATACCTGATGAGCCAAAGCATATGTCATAGCTCTTTCGCACTTAGCTGCAGCCTCTTGGCGCTTTAACAATTTTGATTGAATATCTTTCACAGATCCCACAGTATCACACCATCCTTCTGCTACCACAAACTCCAAATCCAACTAGAAAGTTAAAGTTGCCGCTTAACGAAATGCAAGCAAACAGTCATATATTTTTTCGGGGATTAAAAATAATAGTTCAAGTTATATTTTGAAAAGGAAAATTTAAGACAACGTCAATTTCAAAGAAGAAATATAATAATACTAATATATTTATGCACATAGTTTTTAATTTTTTAACGAGTTCCATATGATGCCAAAATCGTAATTAGAAAGGAAATGTGACTGAGAATGGAATTAACATGAGAATGAAAATGACATGCTTAGCGTGCTCACAGAATAAATATAAGAATACAAAAATAGTTGTTAACAACCCATGTTTCTTGTGTTAGTATAGAAGACTTTATGACTTTTATAACATGATTTCATTAACCTTTTATAATTGTATTATTAACATTTAGAATGACATAAACATGATAAATAATAATAGTAGTAATAATAATACTAGATTTATAAATAATAATAATAATAATCCAAAAAAATTATATAAAATATGATAATTATTATTATTGTAAAATGCAAATTTTTGATGGGGTGATATTAGTCATTTGAGTATTAAGTTCATACCGAAATATATAAAAATGTGCTAAGCCCGAGTACGATAGAACTGGATTAAATAGGGAATCGAATTCTTGAGATAATTCTGTCATACAAAGCACAAGAATCGAAATAGAGTCACTAATGTCAATTAGTTCTCAAACGCATTTCAATATATCAATCGATAATAGTATTCATCACTAAGCAATGCCTTCAAAATTTGAATTTGTATGTATGCTAGGTATTTGATAATTAGTTCATCTTCAATTGCCATTTCAAATAAGCATACATATAGCATGTGCTAAATGAGTAAGATAAATTAGGGGATAACTGAGTGATACTATCGATATTATAATGATTACATTATTATATTGGCTTGTTACTTGAATAAGTAATATATCAACACTTATATATCATCAGGACTATGCAATGAAACAGGTTCTTAAAAATAGAATGTTTTCCACAAAAATTATCATATTTCAAGAAAACAGAAAATTAAATGATATGTTTAATTAAAATAAAATGAGAGATTTTGGGGAGAAAAAAAAAAGAATTAAGGAGTCCTTATATGTAGGAAAAGTGCTACAAATTATCTACAAGTAGGGAGAAAGATAAAGAAACTATTGAGTTAGCCTAATGCCAGGGAGAAAGATAGGGAAACTATTGGAGTTAGCCTGAGGCCAATTCTAACAACTTCCCTATTTTTTTTTCCCTATATGTAAAGAATTTTAGCCATTCATCTACATTTGGGGATTCTATATTTCAGTTTTACTCTAACAACTTTTTTACATCTTAATTCAGAGAGTCCTTATATAAGTTTCACTCCATCAACTACTCTATTTTTGTTTTACTCCAAAATCTCTTTGTTTTTTAATTAAACATATTATTTTAATTTAAATCTTTATAATTAAACTTTTTTATTTATATTTCTTAATTATTTGTGTTGATTTTTAATTAAACATAATCATTTAATTCCCTAGTTGGGTCTAGGAATACTTGTAGGGATTCTTTCGACATTTCTATATGTAGAGATGTTGAAAGATGAATGTAAGGACATCTACATGTAGAAATGGTTGTAAGGCTGATGTTGGAGATGAATATCTCCAACAATATCCCTACATGTGCAGTAAATAGGTGTCTAGGGAATGAGTTGTAGTTGGCTTAACAAATACTCTTTTATTTCCACCTCACTATAATTGCACCCACCTAAACAGCATTTGATGAAATCAAACGAATCTTTACCATAGCATATTTTTTATTCTTTTGGCTTAATAGTGAATATGTTATATTTACAATTTATTTTTGAAAAAATGACTCATATTTTTCAGGATAATTTGAAAATAATTGTAAAAGAGTCTAACGAGAATATAAGATAAAAACTAATATATCAAGATTAGAATAAGTTTCAAGTAATCAAATCCTTGTAGGTTTAGGATTAAAAACTAGTTTTCATAATGTTGTATCCTAATTCTTGTAGGCTTTAGTCACCTTTTTGCCTTTTACATAATCAATTTATTATGTAATTTTTAGATAATTAATAATTTTTGAAATAATTGAGTAAAAAAAATAGAGAAAAATATTTTTAATATATTATCTTATAATTTTATCAATTTTTTTAAATTATTAACAATGGTCCTAAAACGTGACTCAAAATTCTTATTATTTAAAAAGAGATTATTACTGTAATAGCATGTATCAATTAAAAAAGAACCCCAATCAAAAACCACTTTGACATCTGTTATGATTAATATCTAGTTCTGCTATAGACTTTTTTAATAGACGATGATTCATATCAGTACATTATTATTTTTTATTAACATATATTAATAAAAAAATTTGCACAAACAATTTGGAAATATTAACATTAAGTTTTAACTTTTAATTCGTAGCAATATTTTAAATTTAAACTAACTCGATCAATATTTTAGTATTGCAAAATAATTCGCCTAAAAAAACATGATCCAAAAATGGCCCCTTAGACATAAAAAAAGTATTCATTTCATACAAGTTCTCAACATTCATGAGATTTCGGCTAACACCAACAATAATTAGGACGCCCTCACTAAATGGAAGAATCACGAGTATTTAATGTGTTAACAAATACTCTTTTTTTTTCGCTCAATATCTTTACGCATACCTCAACACTATCCAATGAAATCAAAAAAATCTTTACTGTAACAAGTCAAAGGTATATATAGTCTTACACACACGCACATATATCGCTAGTCAATAGTATGTATTTACAATTGAAAATTTTGAACCAATAAAATTTAATCATATTCTAACAAAAAACAAAATATTCTTAATCAATGACATTTTCTTTTCCATTTGCAGTAACATTGCATAGTTGGCCTAGTTTCTGATTTGGTAAAGCTTAGTTGGCCTAGTTGGTCCAAGTTACATATATAAATGCATGAATAAAAAAGTTCATCCAAACACAAGTGGGAACACGTTTTTGCAAAATAAATAAGCCTAAAACAAGTGGGGACAGGTTTGAGGAAAAAAAAAAGTTTAAAATTTAACTTTATACAAGACCTAATCTAGTAATTTGGCAACGTTTTTGTTGTGACTTGCTTGTCCATTTTGGTAATTTGCCATCTATTCTTTTTTAAATGCATGAATTTTGGACAGTACAAAGTGAAGGCTATATACGTCTTCTTTGCTCAAAGTCATGATAAGACCTTCAATTATTGCATGTCACGTGTCGCACAACGGATAATTAGCTTGTCATGTCGTCCGCATAGAATAATTTTCCAAAAGAAAAAGAAAAGTTGCAGGGAGTTGTTGATGGTGGAGATAAAGTATGACAAGACTTTTTGAAAAAGAAACAGTGGCTGCAGTGAGTTGTTTATGATGAGCCTCGGCAAATGCTTTGTTGACGTGAGTCACAATGACATCTGATATCATGAAAGTTGAAAAAAATTATATTTTTACTCAATAAAACATTGTTTACGGTAAGACCCTATTTATAATTATAACAGTGTGTAACAGATAATAAGATAAGGATTGGAAGATGACAAGTTAAAGCATTTGCAACAAAAGAGCTAAAACAAAATTAAATCTCCGATTTACCTCCTATAAGATATTATGGGATATATTTTTCTGATACGTTAATTAAATTTACATTACAGTATAAAAAATTATTAGATTTGTTTATCAAATATTATGCAGAACAATAATTTTTTTTATTTACTAATTACTAAATCAAATAGTTAAAAAGTTTAGTCTAAAGTCCAAATTCAATAAATTAAAATAATTTTCTAATATTGTATATCAAGCAAAAGACACAAACGCAAACTACAAGATTTTTATATCTTAACAAAAGTTTGCATTTTGTGTTGGACAATTAAAATGAGAGAAGTGCTGTAAATATAAATACAAGATGTGCAATAAAGATTAAAATATTAGAATGTAAAATTAACAATATTAAAATTTAAGGATGTAGAAATAAACCAAATAAATGATATCGAGGCTCGAGTTAGACTCGATGTCCTTAAGACTTTAACATCCCGCTACGATACTTTCGGTTGATTAACGCAAGTCTCCCAGGATACAACGATATTTTCTTCGTAGTAGGAGCACACCAAACTACGAAACTATTGAACTGAATATGACAAACTCTCTCTATTGGACACAATGATAACATGAAATTATTTTTCGTTCTTGTTCTTATTTGTTTCAGCTAACATACCCAGCTATTTATAGCCAATTCTTAATGGGAGTTATCATTGCCAAAATATTCTGATAGAATAAAAAATTAATATACTACAAGCATGCTCCACGGAAATTAATAAAGTCTGCTACACAATTTATTATTTTATTGCAAGCATGCTGAACTTTTACATTGTTTCAAGATTCCTTGCAATAAACTATTTCCATTCACCAACATCAAGATTCCTACAATCCCCCACATGAATGGAAATCAGACAATGCACAAAGTAGAGACACTATGCAGACACTAGAGAGAGTTTAAAAGAATGATACTGCTTCCGGATAGGTAGCTTTTGGCCTTGAACCTTCCGTAGTGAAAGCTATCGGATTTACTTGCTGTCCAGTGAACACGATGTCTTAAACTGTTAAGCTTTTGTGTAAACCAAGACAATAGAACTTACACAGTATCCTCTTAACCATACTTCAGTTCTTACGGTTGTGTTCATTTTGGCCCTGAACAATTCCCAGTTTCATGAGTACTCTAGAGAATTCAGCCTTAGAGATTCTCGTAGGAGCGGCCCACTCCTTACTCACATAGGTGATCACTTATTAAGAGTATTCTTGTAATGCCCCATTTGGATTTTCCAAGATATAAGTATCATTAAAAGCATAGCTTAGCCTAAACCACATGCAGGCAGCACTGTCTGCTCGTCATAGTAATAGGCGGGAGTATTATCTCCATAGTGCTCCCGGTGAATCATTCATAGCTAAGTTTTTCCCTTTGAACCTACATTCAGGGATCTCCTGTCACGTAGGTAGGGTTTTCTACTATGATGACTCTTTAGTCATAGGCTTTAGACCCATTCCCCATGACGATTTGTAAACTTGCTCTCTGTTCAAACCTTTAGTAAGTGGATCCGCAATGTTATCTTTTGACTTTACGTAGTCAATTAAGATAACCCCATTAGAGAGCAATTGTTTGACGGTATTATGTCTATGACGTATATGTCTAGACTTACCGTTGTACATGCTACTCTGTGCCCTTCCAATAGCAGATTGACTATCGTAGTGTATGCAAAGAGCTAGTACAGGTTTGGACCAGTTTGGAATGTCTTCTAAGAACTATCGAAGCCATTCGGCTTCCTCTGCAGCTTTATCCAAAGCTATAAACTCAGATTCCATCATGGATCTGGCTATACATGTTTGCTTAGTGGATTTCCAAGACACGGCTGCCCCTCCCAAAGTGAAAATGTATCCACTCGTGGATTTAGAGTCATTAGTATCCGATTTCCAGTTGGCATCACTGTATCCCTCTAGTACAGCTGGATATCGGGCATAGTGCAGCCCAAAGTTCAATGTGTATCTCAGATACCTTAGAACTCTTATTATAGCTACCCAATGGTCTTTCCCTGGATTGCTCGTATACCTGCTCAATTTGCTAACAGTTAATGCTATATCGGGCCTCGTGCAATTCATAATGTACATCAAACTACCAATAATCCTTGAATACTCTAATTGAGATATTCCTTCACCAGTATTTTTGGTAAGATGTACATTTGCATCTATAGGTATCTTCGCGAGACTAGCATCATTTTTATTAAACTTGTCCAGTACTTTCTCTATATAATAGGACTGTGACAAGATTAGTTCGTCAGATGTTCTGGTAATTTTAATACCCAGAATCACATCTGCCATACCCATATCCTTTATATCAAAGTTACTGGATAACATCTTCTTGGTAGACTTAATGACACTATCATTGCTCCCGATAATAAGCATATCGTCTACATAGAGACAAAGAATGACATATTCTTGACCCGTGCCTTTTACATAGACACACTTGTCACATTCATTAATCCTAAAGCCATTTGACAACATGACGTTATCAAATTTCTCATGCCATTGTTTAGGTACCTATTTTAGTCCGTAAAGGGATTTTACAAGCTTACAAACCTTTTTCCCTTTCTCAGGAAATACAAACCCTTCAGGTTGTTCCATGTAGATCTCTTCATCCAGATCTCCATTTAAGAATGTTGTTTTTACATCCATTTGATGTATCTCAAGATTATTGATAGCTGCGATAACTATCAACATCCGTATGGATATAATTCTCGTGACTGGTGAATATGTATTAAAATAATCAAGACCTTCTTTTTGTCTATATCCCTTAATGACAAGCCTGGCCTTGTATTTTTCTATTGATCCATCAGCCTTCAACTTCCTCTTAAAAATCCATTTACACCCTAAAGGTTTATTTCCAGGAGGAAGATCCACCAGTTCCCATGTCTGATTTTGCATGATAGATTCAATTTCACTATTTACTGCCTCTCTCCATAAAGGAGCTTCAAGAGTAGACATTGCCTCATTAAAAGTGCGAGGCTCATTTTCTAACAAATACGTTAGAAAATCTGGACCGAAAGACTTAAATGTTCTAGCCCTCTTGCTACGTCTTGGTTCATCTTCAATATCTTTAGATATAGCCTCATCATCTATATCTAATTTTTTACTCTCATCATATGTTCTTTTCGTAGAACTTAATTCTTGCGTATTTTGACAAGGAAATTTTTCTTCGAAAAATTCTGCATTCCTTGATTCAATAACTGTATTCACATGTATATCAGTTATTTCATACTTATACACAAGAAACTTGTATGCAGCACTGTTGTCTGCATATCCAATGAAGATAAAATCCACCGTCTTTGGTCCTATTTTGACCATTTTAGGAACTGGAACTCCTACCTTAGCTAGATATCCCCACACTCTTAAGTAATTGTAGGAAGGTGGTCGAACTTTCCACAACTCATAAGGTGTCTTGCTTAATTTCTTGTGGGGTACCTTATTAAGAATATGGTTCGCAGTTAACACTGCCTCCCCCCACAAGTTCTGAGATAAACCCGAATTAATCAACAAAGCATTCATCATCTCTTTAAGAGTTCGATTTTTGCGTTCAGCAATACCATTCTGTTGAGGAGAGTAAGGAGCCGTCGTTTGATGAACAATTCCATGTTCAACACAGTATTCCTCAAAGGGATATACATATTATCCTCCTCTATCGCTTCTCAACATCTTAATCTTTTTGCCGAGTTGATTTTCTACCTCATTTTTGTATAGTTTAAATACTTCCAGAGCCTCATCTTTGCCTCTGAGTAGATAAACATAAAAATATCTTGTGCAATCATCAATAAAAGTAATAAAATACTTTTTCCCATCTCTAGTTTGTACAAATTTTAAATCACAAATATCACTGTGAATTAAATCCAGAGGTTCTGAACTCCTTTCTACTGATTTAAAGGAAGTTCTCTTTAATTTTGATTCTACGCATACTTCACATTTTTTATTTATGTTCCAATCAGCTTTAGGTATTAGACCTAAATTGATCAATTTTCGCACATAATCAAAATTCACATGTCCTAATCTATCATGCCATAAATTAGGAGAATCCAAGACATAAGCAACAGACTTATTCTTATTCATACCAAATTTAGTAGGCTCATTAGCCTTTACAACAGTTGGGGCAATAGTCATTACATTGAGCTTAAATAAGCCATCACACTCATAGCCTTTGCCTACAAACATTCCAAATTTGGTTAACACAAATTGACCAGACTCAAACACCAATTTGAATCCGTTCTTACTCAATAAGGATCCAGAAACCAAATTCTTTCGGATGTCTGGGACATGCAGCACATTATTGAGTGTCAGCTCCTTTCCAGAGGTAAACTTCAAGATTACCTTTCCAGTTCCTTCCACCTTTGAAGTGGCGGAGTTACCCATATAAAGGGTTTCAGAAACATTTTGATAGGTAGTGAACATTCTCCTATCAGAGCAAACATGCTTAGTGGCCCCAGTGTCCACCCACCATTGCTTTGGATTCCCCACCAGATTGACTTCTGACACGACAGCTGACAGATTAATGTCAGAGAGATCATTGCCCAGGTCTTCCACAGCATTTGCCTGAGCTTTCCTCTTCTTCAGATTGCCCTGGTTCTTGCGGTGCCTACAGTCTCTTGCCTTGTGCCCCGGCTTATCACAGACAAAGCAATTCCCACCGAACTGCTGCTTCTTATGTTCTCCCCCTTTTTGACTTTGGTTGGAGAATTTTCTCTTTTTATTGCTCGGACCATGCTCAACCACATTAACCTTTAATTCCAAAGGTGGAAAACCAACTCTTTTTTCAGATTTGCGGTTGTCTGCTTCAATCCTCAATCTCAAAACTAGATCTTCAAGAGTCATCTCCTTTCGCTTATGCCTTAAATAACTCTTGAAGTCCTTCCAGTTGGGAGGCAACTTCTCAATAAGTGCACCAGATTCAAAACATTCTCCCATATTTATACCTTCTGCATGACACTCATGAATGAGTACCTGGTATTCATCTACTTGCGGCATCAAAGGCTTGGAATCTACCATTTTGAAGTCAAGGAATCTGGCCACAACGAATTTCTTTGTGCCCGCATCCTCCGTTTTATATTTCTTCTCTAAAGATTCCCACAGTGCCTTAGCAGTTGTCATTGGGCTGTAGACGTTATACAACGCATTGTCCAACCCGTTGAGGATATAGTTTTTGCAAAGGAAGTCTGCATGCTTCCAAGCATCAACAGCTGCAACAGTCTGCATATCAGGATCGTCACCCAACTGTGGTGCATCCTCTTTCAAAAATCGAGCAAGATTCAAGGTGGTCAGGTAGAACAACATTTTCTGTTGCCACCTCTTAAAATCCCTCATGTTGAACTTTTCTAGCCTCTCGCCATGTCCAACAGGAGTTGACGCCACAAATGGCACAGCCGAAGCAACAGTCACCGATGGCCTAGCCAAAGGTACATTCTCATTTCCTGCAGATCCACCGGTTGATCCACTTCTAGTCAAGGGCACGTTTGGGTTATTAGGTCCAAATGATTGTCCATAATTCAAATTTCCAGTTTCGGTATTCATGATTAATATTATTTATATTAAGTCCAAATACCTGTTTATACACGCTGCACAAAAATAAAGTTAGTCGCAAAATAATTTAACATCAAAATTCATTTTAAAGTAACGACTAAGGAAATAATACTTTTGAAAGAAATATTAAAATCACACAGTCTACTATATGTATATATATTTATATTAGACAGTCAAGTAAGTAGTTAAAACTAATTAAGTAAAACAATTACTCAAAGTTGTTGTTGTTTTTTTTTTTTTTTTTTTTTTTCTTTCGATTCAGTTAGAGAACAGTCTACTAATAATTATTTTGTCACTTAAGAACCAAGAAGTAACATTTGGTTCGGTGGTAGACTCTTCTCATTAGTAACCTTGAGGTCCTGGGATCAAACCTATGTTGCAACAAGAACAATTAAAATTTTGCTTCTCAAATGAACAATATATTATAATGCTATTGCATCAAAAGCTACAATGAGTAATATAATATATCACTAAAATAATATAAAGCTACTGGAACTAATATAATATATATATATATATATATATATATATATATATATATATATATTATAATGCAAAGTTGTCTTTCAGCAATACCTTAATATAATATATAATTAATATAATAATATATATTAGTTAATATACAAATAGTATATATTATAATATAGTCACTGAAGATAATATAATATATATATATATATTATAATGCAAGATTCCTCTTTCAGCAAACCTACTGCGTATGTAGTAATAGCAAGAAAACGATAACAAAGAAACGTGCAATCGGTATTGAACAGTTCAAGATTAGGTCCTTAAAAAATTCATATCTTTCTCATTTTAAGTCCAAATTTGATGAAAATTTCACCATTAATTTCAAAAAATTAAGAGGTATATGGAAATGTAATTTATTTTCCAGTTTGGTATACTTTACAGAATCATATTAAAGGAAAAGCGGGACGTCAAAGTCTTAAGATTGTTGGACAATTAAAATGAGAGAAGTGTTGTAAATATAAATACAAGATGTGCAATAAAGATTAAAATATCAGAATGTAAAATTAACAATATTAAAATTTAAGGATGTAGAAATAAACTAAATAGATGATATCGAGTCTCAAGTTAGACTCGATGTCCTTAAGACTTTAACGTCCCGTTACGGTGCTTTCGGTTGATTAACGCAAGTCTCCCAGGATACAACGATATTTTCTTCGTAGTAGGAGCACACCAAACTACGAAACTATTGAACTGAATATGACAAACTCTCTTTATTGGACACAATGATAAAATGAAATTATTTTTCGTTCTTGTTCATCTTTGTTTCAGCTAACATACCCAATTATTTATAGCCAATTCTTAATGGGAGTTATCATTGCCAAAATATTCTGATAGAATAAAAAATTAATATACTAAAAGCATGCTCCACGGAAATTAATAAAGCCTGCTGCACAATTTATTATTTTATTGCAAGCATGCTGAACTTTTACATTGTTTCAAGATTCCTTGCAATAAACTATTTTCATTCACCAACATCAAGATTCCTACATTTTGCATATATATGTTAGTAATTTTTAGGTTCTTTGTTCACTTCCACTATTTTTCTAGTAAAAATTTATATACTGTTTGGGTTGTCAACTGGAACGTGAATTATAGCGTTTCAATACATTAACGTACAGCAAATTAAGACGTGAAATTTGATATGCGATTCCAAGAGAATAGGGCAAACCTGATAACTATGGAATACAAGTTGCAAAATCCATTTTCAATAGTAGAGTACAATAATGCCAAGCTACTGAATCTTTGAAACTTGATCAGGAAATTGCTCAGAGCATAAATCTTTGCCAGCAGAAACCAATGAGAATATATGCACCCAAAGGCGCAAAAATTGACAAGGAGACAAGAGATCCGAAGAATAATGTGATTAATGTATGTATAGGCTAGACTTCTTTTTATTTTTTTTATTCAACGGTAAAAAATTGAC
The DNA here is from genome assembly GCA_037974665.1 of Ehretia macrophylla. Lineage (NCBI taxonomy): Eukaryota > Viridiplantae > Streptophyta > Magnoliopsida > Boraginales > Ehretiaceae > Ehretia > Ehretia macrophylla. The sequence goes on from CM075781.1 coordinate 31,326,868, forward strand.
ACAATAATTTGATCAAATGGTCAAGGATAATTAATATAACAGTTCAAATATCTTAAAGCAAAATGATCTTATGATTTTAATTCCATTACGTCTAATTCACGCTTAAGATACCAAGAAATGCTATTTTTAAGTTTAGAAAACGAAGCCTTTTTCTTCTTCAAAGACATTACGAATACGCATGTCGTTAACAATTGAATTAAAAAATTTCGACATGAACGAGTCCAAGATTGAGACTTGCATGACTTTTGAAGTTCATGCCAAGTCTTTTGATAGTGGTATAATCACTGGTAGTTAACATATAGATAATTTTTATATAGAAAAATTATAAGCACTAAAGAACACTTTGAAGGTTTAAGATTATTGCAGTTAATTGGTTTTAGTATAGATTCTTATGATTATTAAATATCGTAGTTCAGCTTTTGGTCTAATTATGCCTATTTACGTGTAATTCATATCTCATGTAACTAACGCACTCACTTTAATATTAACTCATATATATTGTTAATCTTGCTAACTCGCTTACTTCAATATATATCACTTCACGTACGTAAGGAATACTTGGGGTGACTCATGAGTCAAGCTATTAAAACATTTCTGCTGGGAAACATCCAAGAATTCACATGCATGACTTTTCAGCTCATGATAAGTCTTCCCAATTAATAGTGATATTATTACTGATACATTACTCAATTGATGTCGATCACTGAAACTATAAAGCGTGGATCACTTTAGCTCACAAACGCATAAATTAAAAGCAATTACAAAACTGCTTCAATTAAGAGTTTTGCTATCTTTCATAATCATGAATTACAATAGATTTTATCAACTATTTCTTTTGTTTTCTCTCGGTCTTTTGCTGTCCCTAAAACTTGCTTCTGCATCCACTTCAGGATTCAGTGGTGGTAGAGTTAGGTGTATCGAGAGCGAAAGACAATCTCTTCTGAAATTTAAGAAAGGTCTGGTAGATGAGTATGATATTCTCTCTTCATGGGACAATGGAGATGATGAGGATAACAAGGAATGCTGCAAATGGTGGGGTGTCAAGTGTAGCAACAGAACAGGTCATGTAATCGTTCTTGATCTTTCATCCTGGTCTGATCAAGAGAGGATGTTGAGAGGAGAGGTTAGTCTTTCTTTATTACTTGGATTGCAGCATCTTTTTTACTTAGACCTCAGCTACAATAATTTCACCCGAATCCAAATGCAACAAGTCACCAGTTCCTTCCACAAATTGAAACACCTGAATTTGACGGACAGTGGTTTTACTGGTGTAATTCCCCATCAACTTGGGAACCTTACCAGCCTGCAGACTCTTGATCTTGGCTTTAACAATGGCCTTACAACAAACAACCTTGTCTGGCTCTCTCAACTTCGTTTGTTAAGACAACTTGACTTGTCTGGTCTTTCCCTTAACGGCACCAATTGGCTGCAAGTAACAGTTGATCTCCCTTTCCTCGAGGAATTGCACTTACGTGGGTGTGAACTTGGTCATGCCACACCCTCCTCACTTGTCTTACCCAACTCCTCTTCTAAGTCTCTATCCGTCCTTGACCTGTATGACAACAGTCTCACTTCTTCCTCTACATATCATTGGTTGTTTAACATCAGTGACAACCTTGTTGGCATATTCCTCGCATTAAACGATTTGGAAGGTCCTGTTCCTGATGACCTGGGGAAAATGATATCTCTTGAAGATATTGATATGAGTTCGAATCACCTTACAGGGGAAATTCCAAATTCTTTCCAAAATTTAAGTCACTTGCGCGTACTATATCTTCCAGAAAATAATCTGAGTGAGTCCTTTCACGAGTCACTACAGAAATTATATAGGGGTGCAAAGACTTCACTAGAAATTTTAAATTTATCAAAGAATCAATTTTACGGTTCATTGATTGATATAACTAGATTTTCATCTTTGAGGTATCTTGACCTGAGTCATAATCGATTCAATGGGTCTTTAATGCAAAATTTTGTTGTGCATCCTAGTCTTGAATATTTAGACTTGTCAAGCAACCAAATTACTGGGGATCTTTTAATCAAGCCTTCCTTAGACGGTCTTAGCCAACCTTCAAACCTTCCAGTATCATCATCCTTGAGTGTTCTATATCTCAACAATAACAGATTTACGGGAAGGATCCATGAGAGTCTTGGACAATTTTCTAAGTTGAATGATTTGGATCTCTCTTCAAATGCTTTTGCAAGTACAATATCTGAAGTTCATTTTTCTAGACTTTCCAACTTAAAAACTTTACACCTGTCTTTTAACTCACTCACTTTCAACATAAGCCATGGATGGGTTCCTACTTTTCAGCTTGACGTTATAAAACTAGCTAATTGTAGTATGGGGTCTCATTTTCCACAATGGCTTATAACTCAAAATAATTTCTCTGTGCTTGACCTTTCATTTACTGGTATTTCAGATATAGTACCAAATTCATTTTGGGATCTCCCTCCTACACTAGGATACTTAAACTTGTCTCACAACCAAATCAGTGGCAGACTGCCTGAATTGTCACAGAAGTTTTATAAATACCCTATAATAGATTTAAGTTCTAATAACTTTTTAGGTCCCATATTATCCATTTCTCCTAACTTGACAGCATTGGATCTCCACAAAAATATGTTTGTAGGGTCAGTTTTTTTTCTCTGTGAAATTTCTGGTGCGCGCTTTCAGTCCCTTGATCTCTCAAACAACCTATTCTCAGGAGATCTTCCTAATTGTTGGGTGAATATGAAAGAACTTGTCGTACTCAATCTAGCTAACAACAATTTTTCTGGTCGAATTCCAGAGTCTATTGGCTTTCTACATAAGCTTTGGACACTACACTTGCGTAGTAATTCTTTTGTTGGTGAATTTCCTTCCTCTATCAAAGATTGTAGGCAGTTAACAGTCATTGATGTTGGAGGGAATAAGCTAACAGGTAATCTTTCATCTTGGATAGGGACGAGTCTAACAAGCCTAGTCTTTCTCAGCCTCCGATCGAACAACTTCTACGGAAACATTCCTCAAGATCTGTGTCATCTTTCCCATATTCAAGTCTTGGACCTATCTAGCAACAGTATCACAGGAAAATTACCACACTGCTTCAACAATTTCACTTCTTTAGTTCAGAAAAACAGTTCAGCTACTGACATTACATTTGATTTTTGGGTCCTAGTGGCTGATGGCCCTGATATTGGTTCTTCATACATGGATAATATGTGGGTGCAATGGAAAAGACAAGAGTCAGAATACAGAGAGACACTTGGTTTGTTGAAGACCATTGATCTTTCTAGTAATAAGCTTGTTGGACAGATTCCTCAAGAGATTGCAAGTTTGAAGGAATTGATTTCTTTGAACCTATCAGCTAACCATTTGACGGGTAACATTATTAATCATATTGATCAAATGGAGATGTTAGAATCTCTTGATTTGTCAAGAAATCAGCTCTCTGGTGTGGTTCCAACAGGCCTTACTCGTTTAAATTATCTCGCTGTCTTAGACTTGTCACACAATAACTTGTCCGGTAAAATTCCAACAAGCACTCAACTGCAAAGTTTCGATGCCTCAACATATATCGGAAACAATGGCCTATGTGGCCCTCCACTTGAAAAGTGTCCATGGGATGTTGTTGACCCTCGAACTACTGATGATGGGAAAGATGATGATGTTGAAAATAAAGATGGGTTCGTGATCACCAAGGAGTTCTACACAAGTATGGGAGTTGGTTTCCTTGTTGGATTGTTGGGAGTTGTTGCGGTTTTGTTCAAAGATTCATGGAGAAATGCCTACTTTAGGTTGTTGATGTGTATATGTGATTGGTTTTATGTGACATCAGTGGTGTACTGGGCAAGATTGAGGAGGATGCTGAGTGGTTGATGACATGAATGCTCCGTGAATAGATGTGTGTAATTAGCTTGTATTTCTAAGAAAAACAGGTAACATTTAGTTCCTTGAATGTCAATAAAAGTTGTATATGAAGCAATATTCACGTATATGAATAAAATCTTGCTCAAACTCTACGCCTTGTAGGCATTCAGCTTCTCTATAATCATGCGAATAACCAACCATTTACACCATTCGACTACTACTAGCAAAAATAGGCCTCCATCGTTGCAATTTTCACAATGTGAGCAAAATATACAAGGGAGGGTGGGGGGAGAAGTAAAACTCATCTCGGTCGTGGCTGATTTCAACTTAAGTTATGTACAATTGTCAGAAGCCCCCACGAAACGAAACATTAAATACTTGAAGGCTGTAATACACAAATACCACCACCGCCTTTGTTAGCTGTGAATGGTAGAACCTTTTTAGTCGGAATTAAGTTACCTCAGGAAGAAAATCAGTGAGATAACTTTTTACGCCTTTCTGAAAATAAAATAAAAGACCATGTAGCCATGAGACATGACGAAGAACCATGGTGGTCAATGGTACACAAAGGGAAGCAGAAGAATAGGTGTAGGCTTAAGTTGGCATAACATGCGACTCAAAGATTCATTTAAAGGGTTACACAAAGCCCATATATGTAGTCACAAGCAAAGAAAAGGATCTTTCTATATCTTTCAACTAACATTTGCCTAATTAAAATTAATAGGTGGCAAAAAACTCAGGGACTTCTTCAGGAAAAATAATTTCATTGCAATGCTCTAACCTCAGAGTAGAAGTTTATATACGGTAGATCGTTCTGTTTTTTTTTTTTTTTTTTTTGGTCTAAGATCGTTCTGTTAACTATCAATTACATATCATATATTATTGAGCTAATCAGTTTATGAGAACGCGTACTTGAAGGCATAAGTCAAAAATAAATAAATAATGCATGAACGATTAGCCCCACGTTGATGACCAAACGAACGTGACTTACAATGATGAACTTTGAATTAACAAAAGGAGTTATTCCCCCTCGTGGCCATTAGGTTAAAAAAAAATAATTCCTTCATTCACTCTGTCATGATGGACTTGCATAGTGTTTGATGCGGACATGAACAATATAGGACCACAAAGACATAAGATGAAGCACGTGATGAATTAGCTTTGTCAAAAGTGCAATATCCTATGCGTGCATGATTTTCAAGATAAGATTTTCTTTAGGCAGGCTACATATACCCATGTAAACTTACAGTCTTCTTATACTATCAACCATGAATCTTCTGCCTTTTATGACCTTTCATGTCTTGATTATAGCTTCCTTGAAAGTGGCAACAGCAAATGGAACACAAAAGGAACAAGTTGGGTATGGTTACATTATCAAATCGGTCAACGTTGACTCATCAGGGAAGTCGTTGACTTCCCATCTTCAGCTAATCAAGAAGTCCTCAGTTTATGGACCAGATGTTGAGAATCTGAGTTTGATAGCCAGGTATGTTTGTGCTGAATGGTTTCATGATATGATATCAGCCATTTATTTAATTTGATGAAATAGTAAATAAAAATAGACTTGGTAATCTCAAAGAATTGTGTTTTCATTTCGTTTGGATGCGGTTCATGGTCGAGTAATGCTTTATGTAGATTTTTTATCGTATCACAGCTCCTTTTTATATGACGGGATGAAGCCGTGATATATAGCAGAGCTTTTTATTGTCTATAGTTTCCAATTACTACTTAAATAGCTCGTAGTCTTGTCCATTCTGCAGCCTGGAGACCAAGGATTGTTTGAGAATCAAAGTCACAGATGCAGATCACAAGAGATGGGAAGTGCCACAAGACATCCTCCCTCGTCCGGTTCACTCCCCCCACCGCTACCTCCCTGAGAAAAACCACCCAAATTCGAAAACTTCAGTACAACCACCAGAAGGTCACTATTTGTTGTCTGACCCCTTCTCAGACCTTGTATTCACGCTGCATAACACCACCCCATTAGGCTTCACAGTTATTCGCCGGTCCTCAGGTGATATCCTATTTGACATCTCTCCAAAACGCGATAAACCCGACACAATTCTCATCTTCAAGGACCAGTACCTCCAACTTTCCTCGTCACTGCCACTTGACAGGTCCTCTCTGTATGGCCTTGGAGAGCACACTAAGAAATCATTCAGATTGGAACATAATCAGACACTTACTCTGTGGAATGCTGACATTGGAAGTTCCAATATTGATGTCAACTTGTATGGTTCCCACCCTTTTCACGTGGATGTCAGATCACAGAGTGGAAATACTCATGGAGTATTGTTGTTGAATAGTAATGGCATGGACATTGTGTACACTGGGGATAGAATTACTTATAAAGTGATTGGTGGAATACTTGACTTGTATTTCTTTGCTGGCCCCACGCCGGAAATGGTCATGGAACAGTACACTGCGCTCATTGGTCGCCCTGCCCCTATGCCTTACTGGTCTTTTGGTAAGTGTGGCAAGTTAAAGATATACTGCAATCTTCTTTTTCATTTTCACTTGCTCACTTCTCCTTATTATGTTCTTATTGTTGCTTTGCGTGCTGCTATTCTGTTGATTGTGAATTATCATTTAGCTAAACGCGCAATTTCAATTCTGTCTCTGTCGACTTCCCTAAAGGAATTGGTCTATGTAGACTTCTTCTCCATGTTTCTATATATGTGTATTGGAGATTAGAATTATCAAAAACATGTGAGTAGCATTAACTCTGGATTTGGTGTGGCAGTTATCATTTTTTGCATAATTGAGAAGATATCAATCTTATCTATCTCTTGGCTCAAGGAAAAAGCAATGCAGCATAAATTGAGTGATAATTGGATTGTTGGAAGGGAAAAACTTTTGCTTTTGAAGAAAGAGGAAACTTCTTCTTTGTAGACAAATATCATACTTTTTATTATAACTGAATGTAGTGCTTATAAAAATTATAGTCCACTCTTTGATGTTTCAGACATTAGAATTGGATGGAAACAACAGGATAATACTAATTGGTAAAGATGGTTTCACAAGTCATGTTCTTGAGAGAAGGTGTTTGAATTCTTCAAACGCTTTTTCTTTAGCCAAAATCAGGCAATATTTTTTTTTTTAGATTTGTGTGCAGCATCTTCTTCAGTAGTGAAACCCTTCAATTCTCTGTGTGTGTGTTAATTAGCGTCACAAAAACAGTTTCTCAAACGTGTGATTGTAATCTGATGCTTGTAGGATTTCACCAGTGCCGCTATGGTTACGAAAATGTGTATGATCTTGAGAATGTGGTTGCTGGCTATGCAAAGGCTAAAATCCCCCTTGAAGTTATGTGGACAGATATTGATTACATGGACGCCTACAAGGATTTCACTCTTGATTTTGTTAACTTTCCTTTAGATAGGATGAAGAAATTTGTCGATACACTTCACCAAAATGGTCAGAAATATGTAATTATATTGGATCCAGGTAAATATTGACATACTACATACAAATACATAGGCATGTTTGAGTGACAAATAAAATTTACTGCAAGAATGCAGAACTGACTCTGCAAAAGCAACCTACGTTTCATTGTTAACCTCAGTGTCTCATGACAGGTATCAGTGTGAATACAACATATGAGACATTTATACGAGGGATGCAGAGTGATATATACATTAAACGCGATGGAGTACCTTACCTTGGTGAAGTTTGGCCTGGAAAAGTCTACTTCCCTGACTTTGTTAATCCTGTGGCCACAACATTTTGGACTAATGAAATCAGGATCTTTCGCCATCTTCTCCCTTTCGATGGCCTCTGGATTGACATGAATGAGTTATCTAATTTTATTACCTCTCCTCCCACACCATTTTCTACACTTGATGACCCTCCCTATAAAATTAACAATTTTAGAAGTCAACGGCCCATTAATGAGAAAACTGTCCCAGCAACATCAGTGCATTTCAGCAACATAACAGAGTACAATGCTCATAATCTTTATGGGTTCTTGGAATCTAGAGCGACGAATGAAGCGCTAATCAAGGTAACAGGTAAAAGACCTTTTGTACTTAGTAGATCGACTTTTGTGGGTTCTGGCAAGTACACAGCACACTGGACTGGAGACAATGCTGCAACTTGGGATGATTTAGCATACAGTATTCCTGGCATATTAAATTTTGGATTGTTTGGAGTTCCGATGGTTGGTGCTGATATATGCGGCTTTTCTGGAAACACCACTGAAGAACTTTGCAGGCGCTGGATTCAGGTGAAACTTTTGAGTTCCACAACAATTCAGGAGTTCATTTCACTAAAGATCTTATGGGCATCTCCAAATTCTTTTCTTTCCCTCTTCTTGGTTCAATGATTCGTGAAATGAAATGTTATGTTCAAGCATGTAATGTCGTACTTTCCACCTGGTTATGTTCTTTCTCTGGCATTTCTTTTTCACTTGAAAGCATATAGTTACACTAGGGATTCCTTTTTTATTTCGTTCAAACGTAATTTGAAACGAGTTAACTAGGAAGGAGTTGCCTTCTCTGGATTTTTCACAGAAAGAACACTCACCTTTGTGCTCTTGTTCCATAAATTGCATCAGTTAATATCAGTGTTTCATGAAATGCAGCTAGGGGCCTTCTATCCCTTTGCTAGAGACCACTCTGCTATATACACTGCCCGTCAAGAGCTCTATCTCTGGGACTCAGTCGCTGCATCAGCCAGGAAGGTGCTTGGCCTCCGTTACAGGCTATTACCATACTTCTATACATTAATGTTCGAGGCTCATTCAAAAGGCATTCCTATCGCACGGCCACTTTTCTTCTCGTTTCCTCAAGACATCAAAACATATGGAATCAGCTCACAGTTTCTTATTGGTAAGGGGGTAATGGTATCTCCTGTACTCAAGCCTGGAGCAGATTCAGTTGATGCATATTTCCCAGCTGGAACATGGTTTGATCTCTTCAACTACTCAAATTCTATGATTGTCCACAAAGGGAAAATCGTCAGGCTTAATGCACCACCTGAACATATCAATGTACATCTTCATGAAGGAAATATATTGGCTATGCAAGGTGAAGCAATGACAACACAAGCAGCTAGAAAGACTCCATTTGAGCTCTTGGTGGCCATCAGCAGTAGAGGAAACAGCAATGGTGAAGTTTTCTTGGATGATGACGAGGAAGTTGAGATTGGTGCAAAGGGTGGACAATGGAGTCTGATAAGATTCTACAGCACCATTGTGAGAAACAAGCTGATTCTTAGGTCCAAGGTTGTCAATGGAGAATTTGCTGTAAACCAGAAATGGATCATAGATAAGGTTACATTCCTTGGAGTGAAAAGGATTGATAAGACAAAGGGATATCCACAAGTTAGTATCAACGCTGAAAATCTGCATGCAGTCTGTTCAACGTTTCAAACTCAACGATGGCAACTAAACACGAGAGAATTGTTGCAAAGAGTGAGGATTGATGGACATAATAAAAATGTTATTGTGGAGATCTCAGAGCTATCTATGCTAATTGGCAGAGAGTTTACATTAGAGTTAACACTCCATGAGTGACTAAGTTAATCAATGAGAGAAATTGAAATAAGCTTGATGATGGATAAAAAGATCGGAGTTGGTCGAATGTGTTTTCCAGTCCGGTAGGTCTAGTATTCGCTTTTGGAATTGTTTTCTGTTCAATGATAATTACTTAAATATGTTAAGAAAAAAAAGGTGAAGTATGAGTCATTATCTAGCCAACTTGTTAATATCTTTCTTCATATTAATTGTCTAGGAGAATTTCTTTGGTCAGCTCGATTGATCATCAATCCATTCACATATAAATGGACCTTATAGCATGTGAGGTCCACCCAGATGTCTAGAATTGACTAACCGCCCGAGTCTGGTTCCTTTCATATTTATTATGAAAGAAGAATCTCAACCTTTCATATAATTATAAACATTCTCAACCATTCATTTAAATTAAACCTTTTCTCCCTCCTCTTAAACCTTTTCTCTCTCTTCTTATTAACTCGTTACGTTTTATTTTCTCCATCTCTCTTCAGACACTGCATATATCAAGCATAGTATTCTGCACAGTGTGCCTGCAAAATGCCAACGCCTTGTTGCTGGTTTTGAGTGCTGGTTCATGTAAAATGGCCAAAACTCCTCCATGCTTCTGAAATTCATCTCTTTGCAGCAATCAAAATCGACCTAAATCAAGAATTGACCCCAATCCTTACCATAAATCCAAATCAAGAATTGACCCCAAGTCAAAAAAAAAAAAGCAAATCCTCATCTGGGTATGAATAAATTCTTGAAAAGAACAGATGGTTTTGAGCAAACAAAGACTCTGCATATGCATGAAAAGATTTCAGCTTTTTCAACTAAAGACAGAAGCTCTCGATAAATTAGGTGTTTGAGAGTGACTTAAGAAGTATTCAGTTTGGAAATAGAAAAGTGAAAGAAATTGTGTATAGTTGACTGAGTATTGTGCACCAAACTAATAAGATCTATAGTCGTTTGTTTGGTTGGTTTGAGCATTAAAAGTAGAATATTACTCAAATAGAAAATGGGAAAATGTGGGGTGCTGTTGGCTTGAGAGGTGGATTGTTTCTCTCCTATCAATCTATTTTATGAAGAAAACAGGAGGAGGTTTGAGGGTCTAATCTGGCAGAGTGTTATGGTTTTTTTTTTTTTCTTCATATAATGGAAACCAAAGCCTTCGGACATCCAAATCAAAATCTCAGATTATAAAGGAATACTGTGACTCTTCGCGGGATCTTTGTTCTTCAGAGAAAATGGTGGATGAGAATGGTTGATAGAGTGTGTAGAATGAGAAAGATAGAGATAGAGTTCTTGTGAAAAAAAGGAAGTGCCGAAGCGGAAACTGGGAGAAAAGAGAAAACGTGAAAATAATGGGGAGAGAGAAAAAATGATTCTTTCTTTTTAGGTTTAATTTAAATGAATGATTGAGATTGCTTATAGTCATATAAAGGGTTGAGTTTTTTCTCGAAAGTCAATATGAGAGGATATTTACACCAGCCTGGACTATTCTAAGAATTTTCCATTGCAGGATTTATGTGTAAATGTAACATAAGCGCCACATTAATTTTATAACGGATACATGTTTAGTTTATTACTACAAGTTTATACATTTTAGATGTTCAATATGTTATTTAATTAGTAGTTAGACTTAAAATGTTAGAACTGGAATTAGAGCAGGCGACGAACAAACGAACGTGACTTACAATGATGAGTTATGGATTAACAAAAGGAGTTATTCCCCCTCGTGGCCATTACCTTAAAAAAAATTCCTTCATTCACACTGTCGTGATGGACTTGCAAGAAAATTGCAGAGTGTTTGATAAGGACACGAGCAATATAGGACCACAAAGACATAAGATGAAGCATGTGATGAATTAACTTTGTCAAAAGAGAGTTACTGCGAGATCGCAGGTACAACACTCTTCACTGCTCTAGAGTTCTGCTATTGACTGACCCAGTGCATGTGTGAAGATATCGCTGCACTTGGGGCTTACCAGTTGATAATCCGATGATCAAGCATCGCACGTCATCCACAAAAAACTGTGTCAAAAGAGCAATATCTTATGTGTGCATGATTTTCAAGATAAGATTTTCTTTAGGCAGGCTACATATACCCATGTAAACTCACAGTCTTCTTATACCATGAACCATGAAAATGCCAAAAAAATCTCCATTTCTTCATTTTCAGCATCTTCTGGATATTATGATGTTCCATGTATTGATTATAGCTTTCTTGGCTGTGGCAACAGCAAATAGAAGACAAGAGGAACAAGTTGGTTATGGTTACATTATCAAATCGGTCAAAGTTGACTCATCAGGGAAGTCGTTGACTTCGCATCTTCAGCTCATCAAGAAGACCTCAGTTTTTGGACCTGATGTTGAAAATCTGAGTTTGATAGCCAGGTAAGTTTGTGCTGAATGATTTAATGATATGATAAAATAGTGAATAAAATTAGACTTGGTAATCTCCAAGAATTTTGTTTTTATTTCATTTGAATCCATTACATGGTAATGCGTTATGTCACTTTTTTATCGTATCAACCTCCTTTGTATATGAGGGGATGAACGCGTGATATATAGAAGAGCTTTTTATTGTCTGTAGTTTCTAATTACTACTTAAATAGCTCGTAGTCTTCCCCATTCTGCAGCTTGGAGACTAAGGATCGTTTAAGAATCAAAGTCACAGATGCAGATCACTAGAGATGGGAAGTGCCACAAGACATCCTCCCTCATCCGGTTCACTTCCCCCACCACTCCCTCCCTGAGAAAAACACCCGAATGTGAAAACTTCAGTACAACCACCATTTTTTGTCTGACCCCCTCTCAGAACTTGTATTCACCTTGCATAAGACCACCCCATTCAGCTTCAGAGTTAGTTGCCGTTCCTCAGCTGATATCCTATTTGACATCTCTCCAAAACGCGATAACCTTGACACGTTTCTCATTTTGAAGGGCCAGTACCTCCAACTTTCCTCGTCACTGCCACTTGACAGGTCCTCTCTGTATAGCCTTGGAGAGCACACTAAGAAATCATTCAGATTGGAACATAATCAGACACTTACTCTGTGGAATGCTGACATTTTAAGTTCCAATATTGATGTCAACTTGTATGGTTCCCACCCTTTTTACATGGATGTCAGATCACAGAGTGGAAATACTCATGGAGTATTGTTGTTGAATAGTAATGGCATGGACATTGTGTACACTGGGGATAGAATAACTTATAAAGTGATTGGTGGAATACTTGACTTGTATTTCTTTGCTGGCCCCACGCCAGAAATGGTCATGGAACACTACACCGAGCTCATTGGCCGCCCTGCCCCTATGCTTTACTGGTCTTTTGGTAAGTGTAGCAAGTTCAAGATATACTGCAATCTCTTTTTCATTTTCATTTTCTCACTTCTCCTTATTAGGTTCTTATAGTTGCTTTGCATGTTGCTAATCTGCTGGTTGTAAATTATCACTTAGCTAAACGCGTAATTGCAATTCTCCCTCTCACCACTTCCCTGAAGGAATTGGTCTAGATAGAATTCTTCTCCATGTTTGTATGTGTACTGGAGATTCCATTTATCCAAAGCATGTGAGTAGCATTCAGTCTGGATTTAGTGTGGCAGCCTTAGTAATTTAGAAGTTTTCAGTTTACCTATATCGGTTTTCTTTGTGTAAGACAGCCTTTAGTTTGAATATGTTCTTTTTTTTCCTTATAAGTAGAGAGATACCCTGATTATTGAGATTTTGCATCAAATTAAAGGGAAGTTTACTATTGAAGTGCCAATGCTCCATTCTAATTTGACCATTCTGGTAATTTGTGCTAATCAACTTGGTCATTGCTTAGAGTTTTCAAGTCTCTGCCAAAGTTGTCACGAGTCTTTCTTTCCTGGTACACCTTACACTCAGCAATTAAGAAACTGTTTTGAAATTGATGGCAATTGTTTGAATGGTCTGTTATGTGTGATTTTCTCTATTAGGTGGTGTTGTATAACTCTTGTATGTAATGCATGTTGAAGGTGAAAATTGCATGGTAGTGTGAGAAGAAGGCCCGGCTCCTCGTTGTTCAAGAATATTGGCTTTAAGTTTCTTGACCCTTTGACTTTGCATTTGTCAGTTCTATTCAGTTTTATTTTTCGATGGGGGTAGGGAAGAGATATAACTCAGCAATAGAGTGTCACCTTGACGTAGTAACAAATTTTGCCAACTGATCTATTGTAGCAGTAGCAGATCTTCTAATGTGCTTATCACTTAAATAAGGCATGTTATGACAGATTGATTTAGTCATAGAAGTGATTGGAGCAATCTTCAAGTCGATGCTCTCCTTTGTAGACGAGACATCAGAGATTATCAATCTTTTCTATGTCTTGGCTCAAGGAAATAGCAATACAGAACAAATTGAGTGTAGTGCTTACAAAAACTATTGTCCACTCTTTGAGGTTCAGAAATTTATATGATACTACTAATTGATAAAGATGGTTTCACAACGCCAGCTCTCGAGAGAAGGTTTTTGACTTGTCAAAATGCTTTTTCTTTAGCCAAAATCAGGCAATATGGTTTGTTTTAGATTTGTTTGCCGCTTCTTCTTCTATTTTGAAACCCTTTAATTCTCTCTGTGTGTTAATTAGCCTGACAAAAACAGTTTCTCAAACATGTCATTGTAATCTGATGCTCGTAGGATTTCACCAGTGCCGCTATGGTTACGAAAATGTGTATGATCTTGAGAATGTGGTTGCTGGCTATGCAAAGGCTAAAATCCCCCTTGAAGTTATGTGGACAGATATTGATTACATGGATGCATACAAGGATTTCACTCTTGATCCTGTTAATTTTCCTTTAGATAGGATGAAGAAATTTGTCGATACACTTCACCACAAGGGCCAGAAATATGTAATGATATTGGATCCAGGTAAATTTTGACATACTACATATAAATAAATTGGCATGTTTGAGTGACAAATAAAATTTACTGCAAGAATGCAGAACTGACTCTGCAAAAGCATCCTACGTCTCGTTGTTAACCTCAGTGTCTCATGACAGGTATCAGTGTGAATACAACATACGAGACATTTATACCAGGGATGCAGAGTGATATACATTAAACGCGATGGAGTACCTTACCTTGGTGAAGTTTGGCCTGGAAAAGTCTACTTCCCTGACTTTGTTAATCCCATGGCCACAACATTTTGGACTAATGAAATCAGGATCTTTCGCCATCTTCTCCCTTTCGATGGCCTCTGGATTGACATGAATGAGTTATCTAATTTTAATACCTCTCCTCCCACACCTTTTTATACACTTGATGACCCTCCCTATAAAATTAACAATTCTGGAAATTGACGGCCTATTAATGAGAAAACAGTCGCAGCAACATCAGTGCATTTCAGCAACACCACAGAGTACAATGCTCATAACCTTTATGGGTTCTTGGAAAATTGAGCTGCAAATGAAGCACTAGTCAATGTAACGGGTAAAAGACCTTTTGTACTTAGTAGATCTACCTTTGTGGGTTCTGGCAAGTACACAGCGCACTGGATTGGAGACAATGCCGCCACTTGGGATGATTTAGCATACACCATTCCTAACATATTGAACTTTGGATTGTTTGGAATTCCGATGGTTGGAGCTGATTAATGTAAGGTAGGATTGATGAAAAACATTCTTCCATAAATCTCTCTTAGTTACATTCTTACAATCAGATCACTTAAATAGACCAAACAAGACTTACAAAATTTAAACATCACATTGCCCTAGAATACATTATTCAATATTTAATCACAGGCACACTGCTCAAGAAATCCCACTGCTCAAGGAAGATTTCTAGCTGTTATCTTACAATTTTCAGATATTTCAACATTCCCCCTCAAGCTGGGGCGAAGATATTGACGAGTCCGAGCTTGCCCGAGCTGATTGGAGAAGTGACGGTCCAAGGGACTTAGTAAACATGTCAGCAGCCTGCTCAGATGATGTAACAAAGAAAGGTGTGATAACCCCTCAGCGAACTTTTTCCCGAATAAAATGGATATCAACCTCAATGTGTTTTGTCCTCTCATGAAGGACTGAGTCAGAAGACAGCATAATAGCAGATTTATTGTCACAGAATAAGATGGATGAGTCGGTTATTGGAGACCCTAACTCAGATAGGAGAGAGCGTAGCCAAAGTAGTTCACATGTTCCTTGGGCCATAGCACGGTACTCAGCTTCTGCGGAAGATCGTGAGACAACTGCTTGTTTCTTACTTTTCCATGAGATAAGGTGATTGCCACGGAAGGTGCACATCCCTGAGGTAGAACGCCTATCGCTCTTTGACCCTGCATAATCCGCATCAGTGTAACAGGACAATCCTTTTTGTATACCCGTTGCATAAAAGATTCCAAGTCCAGGAGAAGATTTAAGATACCGAAGGATATGATAGACAGCATCCAGATGAGAGGTACGAGGTGCATGCATGAATTGGCTTACAATACTCACTGCATAAGTAAGGTCTGGCCTTGTGTTAGTCAAATAGATAAGTCGTCCCACAAGTCTCTGATATATTGATGGCTCAGCTAACAATTCCCCTGATTCCCCTGTTAACTTAAGATTGGGGTCCATAGGTGTCGCGGCAGGTCGACAACCTAGCATGCCTGTATCTTGGAGAAGATCCAATGCATATTTTCTCTGGGATAAAGATATACCATGGCGATTTCGAGCCACCTCAATACCCAAAAAATATCGAAGCTTGCCCAAATCCTTAATGTCAAACATTATCCCAAGGTCACGTTTTACTTGAACAATTCCATGAGTGTCATCTCCAGTAATAATAATATCATCCACGTAAACTGATATAACAATGCACCGACCTTGAGGATGGCGTCGAACAAAGCATGTATGATCAGAGTTGCATCTAATAAACCCCATAGTAAGAACCACCTCACTGAAACGGTTGAACCAAGCACGAGGGAATTGTTTAAGCCCATAAAGGGATTTACGAAGGCGACACACTTTCCCCGAATACTCCCCCTGAGCCCGAAAACCTGGTGGAGGATCCATGTAGATAGTCTCAGAGAGATCGCCATTAAGAAATGCATTTTTGACATCCAACTGGTGGAGAGGCCAAGAATATGAGGCAGCCAAAGAGACAATAAGTCTAATTGTAGTTAACTTGGCGACAGGAGAAAATGTGGCACCAAAGTCCTTACCGGGTACCTGAGTAAACCCTTTAGCGACAAGACGCGCCTTATATCGATCAATGGTGCCATCTGCGAGATACTTAACACTAAACACCCACTTGCATCCAACGGTCTTTTCACCAACCGGGAGATCAACCAACTCCCACGTCTGATTTTGTTGGAGGGCATCCATTTCTACTTTCATAGCAGCCACCCATAAAGGATTCTGTAGGGCCTCTAAAACTGAGCGAGGGATAGAGACTGAATCAACCTGACCAACAAAAAATTTATACTGATCGGAGAGACCCTGAAATGACATAAACTGCGCAATAGGATGATGAGTACTATTGGAAAGTAAGTAACGGGTAGGGGGGCGTCGGTCACGAGTGGGGTAACGAGGAGGGGCATATTCAGGGACCAAAGGAGAAGGAGGGTTACCTGAATTCGGAGAAGAAGCTGGCAGTAGAGCGGGAGCACGAGGACGCCGGGAGTAAACCTGTAGGGGAGCCGGAGAAGAGACAAGAGGGATATCATCATTGGGGCTTGACAATGGTGCAGGAGACGGCAAAGGTGTATCAGGAAGGGGAACAGGGCGAGGAAGATATGGGGGTTCCTCTGCAGAAGACACTTCCGGAAGATGCTCTAAAGGCAGGGACGGAGGAGGGAAGAAAGGTACAGTCTCAAGGAATGTGACATCCATTGAGTGGTGGAAGTGACGAGTCACCGGGTCATAACACCGATATCCTTTAGACAGAGAAGAGTACCCAAGAAAGATATAGCGAATAGCTTTATCATCTAACTTAGTACGAGTAGGGCTGCGATTTTGAACAAAGCATGTACAACCAAATACTCGTGGGAGAATAGGAAAGAGGACAGTATTTGGCTTAAGAATGTGCAGAGGTGGTTGACCTTGGAGGACACGACTAGGGGTACGATTGATAATGTATGTAGCGGTGAGGACAGCGATGTGCCAAAAATATCGAGGTACATTCATACCAGATAAAAGACAGCGAACTGTAGACATAATGTGGCGATTCTTCCGTTCTGCCACACCATTCTATTCAGGTGTGTAAGGACAAGTAAGCTGTTGAAGAATGCCTTTTTTTATTAAGTTCGGCCCGAAAATCATTGGTAAGATATTCTCTACCATTATCAGAGCGAATACTGCGGACAACAGTGTTGAATTGGGTTTTGCCCATTTGAAGGAAGTGAGTGAAATGAGTGAAGACTTCAGATTTTTTCTTCATCAGATAGACCCAAGTACAACGACTATAATCATCTATAAATGTAACATAGTAACGATGGTGAGAAAGGGCCGTGATAGGAGAGGGACCCCAAATATCAGAGTGAACAAGGTCAAAGGCACAGGGAGCTCGATGCATGCGAGGAATATATGTAGTGCGGGTATGTTTTGACAATTCACAAGTCACACAATTGAACTTAAAATCCTTGCATGCTTTATTAAAAGATGGAAATAACCAACATAAATATTGAAAGTTTGCATGTCCTAAACGGGCATGCCACAAATCTAAGTTTTGAAGAGAGCGAATAGGAGTATCAAAAATTGGAGACACAGAAGCCTGTAGACTGGACAATTGTATAGTAGAGGTTACAGGTTCGCCGAAGTAGTAAAGTCCATCGTGCTCATACCCCTTGCCAAAAATCTTCTTCGAAGTCAGGTCCTACAAGAAACAACTGTTAGGTAAGAAGACAACTGCACAGTGAAGACTCTTGGCAAGACGACTAACAGACAATAGATTATAAGCAAAGTTGGGGACATAGTAAACAGAGCGAAGAGTGATATCTGAGGATAAATAGGCATCTCCTTGACAACGGATAGGAATAGACGTTCCATCAGCAATTTGAACGGATTGATTGACGGAACTGACAGAAGAGGAAAAAATGGAGAGCTCACCAGTCATATGATTATTGGCACCGGAATCCAGAATCCAAGACGGTTGGCCTGACTTACCATGAAGGGCGATAAGAGTACCTGTAGCAAGGGCAGCCGTGGGGCCAGAAGATGAAGTGAGCCCCAAGTATAGTTGAAGTTGAGCAATCTGAGCCTGAAGTTGACTATAATTTGGGTGGGTAGAAACTAGTTCTGTTGAGACTGAAGAAGATGCCAATTCGGCCACAGCTCCAATACGAGGACCTCATTTCTTTTGTCTACCACCACGGTTTCGAGAATATTGTTGCTTTAATTCAGGATGAAGAGTGAAACAACGGTCAATGAGGTGACCAGGTTTCCGACAATGTTGGCAATACGGACGAGTACCTGTTTGCTGAGAACCTGAAGGAGCAGCAAATGCCATCTGATCTGGAACAGACTGAGTGGGTTCGGGTGCAAGAAAAAGACGCCTTCGATCATCACCTTGCACAATCGCAAATGCCTCATATAGAGAAGGTAGAGGAGATGTATTTAAAATATGAGTCCGAAGATTCTCGAACTCAGACTTGAGACCCATCAAGAACTGATAAGTGCGACGATAATCTAGACGTTTAGTCTCAATTTCAGTATCATTGGGGAAGTCAGTCAAAGGCTCATATTGAGCTAGTTCTTCCCATCTAGTTTGGAGATATCCAAAGTAATCTGCAACAGAGAATCCCAAAGTCGTCTGAGAAGCATGAGAAATTTCACGGTAAAGCTCAAAAATTCGAGAATCATGACGTGTATGGGCATACATCTTTGTTAAGGAACTCCACAGACCATGAACTGTCTCATGATACATAAACATATTATAGATTCGGTCCTCCATAGAATTGAACATCCAACCCAAGATAACACAATTATCCGCATGTCATTGAGCAAAATTAGGATCTGTTTCTTTTGGTTTAGGCTCCGAACCTAAAATCCATCCAATTTTACGTTTTCCACCAAGATAAAGGCGGAATGAACGAGACCAAGCATGAAAATTTTTTCCATTTAATAACACACTTGTGACTCGCTGTGCAAGTGTATTAGGCTCACGAGATAAGTCCATACGTACAGGAATAGTTGACTGACTGGTGTCTGCTTTTTCTGATGCCATAGATGATATATCTCAAGAATAGTAGGAATAACTACACTACTATTAAGAGCAACTAAAAAAAAATGATATTTAGAGAGATTAAAAAGAAAGCTAATACTTATCAGAAAAGAGAAGCTTGCTGATGACAGATGCTAGACACTGGCTTTGAAGAAAATGATGGTGAGATGGCTTAACACCTCATAAAAGCCATGAACAATATCACAGAACAGCAACACCGCAACAAAAGAACGTGGTTTCGCCGGCGGTGATAGGAGCAGATCCAGCGATGATGACTATGGCTAGCAGTAACCATGTAACTGCATAATCTACTAAACACATGGTCTCGCCGGCGACGATCTTACAAGAATAGCAATGTTCTGATAAGGAAAGCTTGCTGAACCACCTTACTGGTGAAGATGCCGTGGTGGCAGAGACGCACGTCGGAGATGACGAGACACGTCAGGGACGACGAAGCTGGACGGAGATGGTGAGATCGTGGATCTGATATATCGCCAGGGACAACGCGAGAAAAGCTTTGATGGAGGTTACAAATAGTAGCGTCGAAGGCTAGCAGCAAACCATAGCTAACCGGAGACGACGAAGCTGGCCGGAGAAATTTCTGCTCACGACGCCGACGTCGGAGTTCACGACGACGGCGTCGGATGTTCACGACGATGTCGCCGGCTGCTCCTCAAGACGACGTTGCCGGCTGCTCCTCACGACGACGGCGCCGACTGCTCCTCACAACGACGGCGCCGACTGCTCCTCACGACGACGGCGTCGGCTGTTCCTCACGACGAAGGAACTGAGATAAGTTTTTTTTTTTTTTTTTTTTGTTTATTGCTAAAGTTTTAAGAACGTGTTTTGGCTTTGATACCATAATGTAAGATAGGATTGATGAAAAACATTCTTCCATAAATCTCTCTTAGTTACATTCTTACAATCAGATCACTTAAATAGACCAAACAAGACTTACAAAATTTAAACATCACATTGCCCTAGAATACATTATTCAATATTTAATCACAGGCACACTGCTCAAGAAATCCCACTGCTCAAGGAAGATTTCTAGCTGTTATCTTACAATTTTCAGATATTTCAACACTGATAAATGCGGATTTTCTGGAAACACCACCGAAGAACTTTGCAGGCGCTGGATTCAGGTGAAAACTTTTGAGTTAAGTTTATTTCACTAAAGATCTAATAGACATCTTCGAATTCTTTTCTTTCCCTCTTCTTGGTTCAATAGTTCGTGAAATGGAATGTTATGTTCAAGCATATAGTGTCGTATTTTCCACCTGGTTATGTTCTTTCTCTGGCATTTCTTTTTCACTTGAAAGCATATAGTTACACTAGGGATTCCTTATTTATTTCATTGAAACGTAATTTTCAACGAGTTAACTAGGAAGGATTTGCTTTCTCTGGATTTTTCACAGAAAGAACACTCACCTCTGCGCTCTTGTTCCATAAATTGCATTAGTTAAGATCAGTGTTTCATGAAATGCAGCTAGGGGCCTTCTATCCCTTTTCTAGAGACCACTCTGCTATATACACTGCCCGTCAAGAGCTCTATCTTTGGGACTCGGTCGCTGCATCAGCCAGGAAGGTGCTTGGCCACCGTTACAGGCTATTACCATACTTCTATACATTAATGTTCCAGGCTCATTCGAAAGGCATTACTACTGCGCAACCATTGTTCTTCTCGTTTCCTCGAGACATCAAAACATATGGAATCAGCTCACAGTTTCTTATTGGTAAGGGGGTAATGGTATCTCCTGTACTCAAGCCCGGAGCAGATTCAGTTGATGCATATTTCCCAGCAGGAACATGGTTTGATCTTTTCAACTACTCAAATTCTGTGATTGTCCAGCCAGGGAGAATTGTCAAGCTTGATGCACCACCTGAACATATCAATGTACATCTTCATGAAGGAAATATATTGGCTATGCAAGGTGAAGCAATGACAACACAGGCAGCTAGAAAGACTCCATTTGAGCTCTTGGTAGCCATCAGCAGTAGATGAAACAGCAATGGTGAAGTTTTCTTGGATGTCAGCGAGGAAGTTGAGATTGGTGCAAACTGCAAAGGGTGGAGAATGGAGTCTGATAAGATTCTACAGCACCATTGTGAGAAACAAGTTGATTATTAGGTCCAAGGTTTTCAATGGAGAATTTGCTGTAAAACAGAAATGGATCATAGATAAGGTTACATTCCTTGGAGTGAAAAAGATTAATAAGACAAAGGGATATCCACAAGTTAGTATCAAGGCTGAAAACATGCATGAGGAGTTGTTGCAAATAGTGAGGCTTGATGGATATAAAAGTGTTAATGTGGAGATCTCAGAGCTATCGATACTCATTGGCAAAGAGTTTACATTGGAGTTAACACTCCATGAATGACTAAGTTAGTCAAAGAGAGAGGCTGAAATAAGTTTGCGTGTATATTCAAATCAATAAATTTTTATGTGAAGGGTGATAAGCAAATGAAGAACTTAGGACTTAGTAGTTGATTATTACAATACATTGTTTAAACAATATATTTTTCATTTAAAGCTTATTTCACTTTTCATCTAATTTAGATAACTTTTTTGGATAAATTATTTAGGAGTTTATAAACTATTATGTAAGTTATATTTTGATTATCGAACTATTTTTTGTTTTAGTATAATATACACTTGTTTCATCATAATCTCTAAGACCGTTATATAAGATAGTGGACTATAATTTGTGGTATTAGGTGATTTTAGGATAAAACTTGATAATTCTTAACATGTTCCAAAAGGACAATCAATTTCTCAAATTTTTTCCATTCAACTCATTTCTTTAGATGCCGTAAGAAAAATCTAAGACCAAGTCTAACAGATTCCGTTCATAGCTCTTTACTACATATAGGGATAGATGAAATTGAACTCCAACAGATTGCCTGTCCTGTCCCCAAAATTGTAGGTGATTCCTACACTCATTTTCATCTTCTCTACATGTAGGAGATAAAACCCTTTCCCCTACCCCATCTCCTAAATACTATCAATGATCATAAGATTAAAAAGAAAACTTTATCCATATATTATTGTAGGTAGATTAGGGTTTCTAATTATAGTTTAGTCTTTTTTTTTTGCTAAAATAATTTAGTACTTTTATAATTACACTTAGAATTTTAATGTTTATTTAATTGCAGTTTAATATGTTGATTTTTTTAATTACAATAGTTGTCTAATATCTTTTAATTGCATTTTAATATACTAAAAGTTATCGATTACAATTAAAGTTATTGAAAAAATTTTAAATAATATTAAAAAATAAAAGTTTATGCTAGTAATTAAAAATAAAATGTCATTGAGAAAAATGAACATATATAAAGAAAATAATATTAAAATAATATATTTGATTAAAATAGGGAGAGAATATTGGAATAAAATAAAAATAGGGGATTCTTACAATAGGGAAGTTAGTGAAATGAAACTGAAATAGAGATTCCGTAAACTAAGATATTGATTAAATATAGGCAAGTTATTGGAGGGAAAACTAAAATAAAGGATCCAACTATTTTTTGGTCCTATTTTGGCTATTCGACTATCAATTGGATTTTATTTTGGCAATTCCTTCAATTTTTCTATTTAAATAAACTAATTGTTAAGGGTAAAATCATAAAATCAGTTAAATAAATTATAATTTTGCCACCAAATTAAAATTATTTACAAATCTAATTGATTGATTTTACAATTTTACCCTTAACAGTTCATCTATTTTAACATAAAATTGACAAAATGACCAAAATAAAATGCAATTGATAGTTGAATAGCCAAAATAAGACAAAAAAACACTTGGATGGCCAAAACAGGATTGAGAT
Source organism: Ehretia macrophylla (assembly GCA_037974665.1). NCBI lineage: Eukaryota > Viridiplantae > Streptophyta > Magnoliopsida > Boraginales > Ehretiaceae > Ehretia > Ehretia macrophylla. The sequence continues at coordinate 31,350,199 of CM075781.1, forward strand.
AGTTTAATTATCATAGAAATGTTTTACCCTACATTTTAATAATTTAATAAGGGAATTCATGAGATATATCTTTTTTTTTTCATTTCTATTCAAAAGATGTCTAAACCGTACAATACATACCAAAGATGTTATTCGTGAAAATTAATTTCGTAATTTTTTACACTCACAGTTAAGAGCATACCACTAAACCAAAGACTTGTTGGTAAAAGAAACATGTCATTTTGGATCAATTTTAATCTTTAGGCTTGTCCTCAAATATATCAAAACTTGTGCTAGCTGGAGAATGGAGATATATCCAGCCACTTATTTCTTTAATTATCATTTTTTTTTCTAACGCGTAACTCATTTTAGGCCCAAATTGAATTTACACGAAAATTATATCTACATTAATTGCGATTTAAGGGAGTAATACTACAACATAGTACTCCTTAACATTGAAAGCGTGTGCAAGTTAATTGTATAAACACTAAAAGTATATGGTTTAATTGAGATGAGAAGTGAACAAAAAGTGGAAAAAGAGCATTTGTGAAAAATATAATCTTTGATCTATTTTTCGGAAAATGCACCGCAATAATCAACTCTCAAGTACAAAGTTCTTCAATTTGTTATCAACCTTTACAATAATTAAAATTTACTAATTTGAATATGAAACTTGATTTTTATGACAGTACGAATATATTTAAGTAATTGTCATTGAACGTAAAACAATCAAAAAAGCGAAGATTAGACCTATCAGATCAGAAAATATATTCAACCAACTTCGATCCTTTATAGGTCAAGCTTATTTTCATTTCTCTCATTGATTAACTTAGTCACTCATGGAGTGTTAACTCTAATGTAAACTCTCTGCCAATTAGCATAGATAGCTCTGAGATCTCCACATTAACATTTTTATGTCCATCAATTCTCACTCTTTGTGATAACTCTCTCGTCTTTAATTGCCATCGTTGAGCTTGAAACCCTGCATCCATATTTTCAGCCTTGATACTAACTAGTAGATATCCCTTTGTCTTATCAATCCTTTTCACTCCAAGTAAAGTAACCTTATCTATGATCCATTTCTGTTTTATAGCAAATTCTCCATTGACAACCTTGGACCTAAGAATCAGCTTGTTTCTCACAATGGTGCTGTAGAATCTTATCAGACTCCATTGTCCACCCTTTGCAGCCATCTCAACTTCCTCTCCATCATCCAAGAAAACTTCACCATTGCTGTTTCCACTACCGCTGATGGCCACCAAGAGCTCAAATGGAGTCTTTCTAGCTGCTTTTGTTGTCATGGCTTCACCTTGCATCGCCAATATATTTCCTTCATGAAGATGTACATTTATATGGTCAGGTGGTGCATTACGCTTGACAATTTTCCCTTTCTGGACAATCACGGAATTTGAGTAGTTGAAAAGATCAAACCATGTTCCAGCTGGAAAATATGCATCAACTGAATCTGCTCCAGGCTCGAGTACAGGAGATACCATTATCCCCTTACCGATAAGAAACTGTGAGCTAATCCCATGTGTGTTGTCGTCTCTACCAAACGAGAAGAATAGTGGTCGGGCGATGGGAATGCCTTTCGAATGAGCCTCGAACATCAATGTATAGAAGTATGGTAGTAGCCTGTAACGGAGACCGAGCACCTTTCTAGCTGATGCGGCAACTGTGTCCCACAGATAGAGCTCTTGACGGATGGTGTTGTTCTCAGAGTGGCTTCTAGCAAAGGGGTAAAAGGCCCCGAGCTGCATTTTATGAAGATGTGAGACTAATTCATGTACAGTTTATGAAAGAAGAGCACATAGATTTGTATTGTTTCTATGAAAAATGCAGAGAAAGCAAAACCTTCCATTTTCTTTTCCAACTCTCTCTAGTAAATATATGCTTTCAAGTGAACATGAATGACAAAAGAAGTAGATATATATATATATATATAACCAGATGGAAACTAGGATACACTATATGCTTGGACATTTTCATTTCACAAATCACTAAAGTTTTTCTTAATGCCTTTATTTGTTTGTGCTATCAGCTGTGCTCGGCACTTGTTTTCAATGAACATCCCCTTACAAAAACAAATTTGCAGATGTCTACTAGATGTTAAGTGAAATTGTCTCTGCATTATTCCAGAACTCAAAAAGTTTTTACCTGAATCCAACGCCTGCAAAGTTCTTGGGTGGTGTTTCCAGAAAAGCCACATATATCAGCTCCAACCATTGGCACACCAAACAATCCAAAACTTAACATGCTTGGAATAGTGTATGCTAAATCATCCCATGTTGCAGCATTGTCTCCAGTCCAGTGTGCTGTGAACTTTCCAGAACCAACAAAAGTTGATCTACTAAGTACAAATGGTCTTTTACCCGTTACATTGACTAATCCTTCCTTCGTCGCTCTAGATTCCAACAACCCATAAAGATTATGAGCATTGTACTCTGTGATGTTTCTGAAATGCACTGATGTTGCTGGGATTGTTTTTTCATTAATAGGCCGTCGATTTCCAGAATTGTTGATTTTATAGGAAGGGTCGTCGAGCGCAGAAAATGGCGATTGAGGAGAGGTGATCAGATTAGATATCTCATTCATGTCGATCCAGAGGCCATCGAATGGGAGAAGATCATGAAACATCCTGATTTCATTAGTCCAGAAGGTTTTGGCCATTGGATTAACAAAATCCGGGAAGTAGACATTTCCAGGCCAAACTTTACCGAGGTAAGGTACTCCATCGCGTTTAATGTATATATCGCGTTGCATCCCTCGTATAAATGTGTCGTACATTGTATTCACACTGATACCTGTCATGAGATTCTGAGGTTAACAATGAGAGACAGGACGCCATTGGCAGAGAGTAAGTTGTGACGCGTTCACTCGAGTTATGCCAAATGTACTTACTTGTATGTAATATGTCAGAGCTTACCTGGATCCAGTATAATTACATATTTCTGACCGTTTTGGTGAAGTGTGTCGACAAATTTCTTCGTCTTATCTAGAGGAAAATTAATGGGATCAAGAGTGAAATCCTTGTAGGCATCCATGTAATCAATATCTGTCCACATAACTTCAAGGGGGATTTTAGCCTTTGCATAGCCAGCAACCACATTCTCAAGATCATACACATTTTTGTAACCATAGCGACACTGGTGAAATCCTAGAAGCATCAGATGACAACAACGCATATTGAGAAATCCTTATAAGAGAAGTGAGCAAATGAAAATGAAAAAGAGAATGTGGTATGTCTTTAACTTGCTACACTTACCGAAAGACCAGTACGGCATAGGGGCCGGGCGACCAATGAGCGCGGTGTACTGTTCCATGACCATTTCCGGCATGGGGCCAGCAAAGAAATACAAGTCGAAGATTCCACCAATCACTTTATAAGTTATTCTATCCCCAGTGTATACAATGTCCATGCCATTGCTGTTCAGCAGCAATAGTCCATGAGCACTTCCACCGGGTGACCGGACGTCCATGTAAAAAGGGTGGGAACCATACAAGTTGACATCAATTTTGGCACTTAAAATGTCAGCATTCCACAGAGTAAGTGTCTGATTATGTTCCAATCTGAATGATTTCTTAGTGTGCTCTCCAAGGCCATACAGAGAGGATCTGTCAAGTGGCAGTGAAGAGGAAAGTTGGAGATACTGGTCCTTGAAGATTAGAAATGTGTCTGGATTATTGCATTCTGGAGAGGTGTCGAATAGGATGTCACCTGAGGAACGGCGACTAACCGTGAAGCTGAATGGGGTGGTGTTATGCAGGGTGAACACGAGGTCTGCGAGGGAGTCAGACAGGAAATAGTAATCTTCTGGTGGTTGTATTGAAGGTTTCGAATTCGGATGGTTGTTCTCAGGGTGGGAGTGAACCGGACGAGGGAGGATGTCTTGTGGCACTTCCCATCTCTTGTGATCTGCATCTGTGACTTTGATTCTCAAACGATCTTTTGTCTCCAGGCTGCACAACGGAGAAGTTAGAAACTATAAACGATAAAGAGCTTTACTATATATCATGCTTTCACCCCTTTATATATACAGAAGAAAAAAGGTGAAAGGATATTAGAGTGACGTAAAGTATTACTCGACCATGAAATGTATTCAGATGAAATCATTAACTGTTTGATCAAATTAATAAATCCCTGATATCATATCATTGAATCAACTAGCATATAACTTGCCTGGCTATCAAACTCAGATTCTCAACATCAGGTCCATAAATGGAGGAGTTCTTGATGAGCTGAAGATGAGAAGTCAACAACTTCCCTGAAGAGTCAACTGTGACTGATCTGATAATGTAACCATACCCCACTTGTTCTTCTTGTGTTCCTTTTGCTGTTGCAACAGCCAAGAAGGCTATAATTACCAATACATGGAACATCATAAAATGCAGAAGTTGTCGAATATAAACGAATGGAGATATTATCCACATTTTGTTGTTTCTGTTCTTTGTTGCTTAGTGTGACTGCAGCTTACACGGGATATATATATATATATAGTTTGATTTGTATCATCTCATAACATTACGATATCTTTAAATGTTTTGAGTTGCCGCAAAACAGACACGAAGTGCGACGCTCAAAATCACTTTAACCATGCAATGCGACACCCCAAAATCAACATTCGTGCATAAGCATGTGATATTAAGACTCATAATTACTTTCTGGATTAGCTATCAAAGTAATCTTATCTTGATAATCATGCACACGCACCAAAATCAACGTGGACTTGCACCAAAACATCACAAGGTGCATCACTCAAAAATCATTCTATCCGCGCACTATAATCGAACACCAAAATCAACTTACGTGCATGCATGAGCACGTGATGGGGCTCAGATTACTTTCTTCTTTTTTTAGGTATAATAAAGATTGAATCCGAGATTTAAATTTAAGTAAAAGAATGTTAAATCAATGAACAAGTATGAGAAGAAGAAAAAAATAACAGCTACGTATTTAAGTAGTCACACGAAGATTTCTAAAGATAAAGAATGGAAGTAGTATTTCAAGTTTGAGTATAATAGTATATACAAATCACAAATATAATTAGCCCCTTGAAAGAATACTGAATAAAAAATCACAATTGCTTGTCATAAAAGGCACATAAGCAATTATATATAATGTCATAAACATTTGGAAAAGTAAAAAATTCAACAAGTCTCAGTGTAAGTATGTCATACGCCGCCAACATTAGTCATTGGTAAAAATTTTATCAATAAGGACAAGACGAGTTTCATACAAATTAACTATAAAATTAATATTACAAGGAAATAAGTAGGGGTGGAGCCAGGAATTAAACGTAGGGAAGTCAAGTTTAATTAATAAGGTTAACCATATTAAGCATTTAACGACAAAGAAGTATAAAGAAAGAATACTATTTAGCAAAAATAACATTATGTAAACTAAAGTTTACTAATTCAGTTAATGAAATTGAGTTTGTCTCTCCTTCATGAGATAGAATTTATTAATTTATCCTATAACAGGAATATCTTTAAAAAAAAAAAGAAATGCACTAAAATTACATATGCAAATAAAAAAATGTTATTAAAATTTATCTACTAAAATTACCTATCTAATATAAAAAATTGACGATTAAAACATATCTAAATAACTGTACATTAGAAAAATAATATGAGAAGTATTTACTCAATTATGAATAGTATAATTAGACTATTAGTCATTCAAAATTAAATTCCTATGTACACATTAAAGACATTCATAAAGTCCTTTACAAAATTTAACCTCTATTAGGCATTGAGTTATATAAAAGTTAGACATCTATAAACCCATTACTTACATTTGTCCTATTAAATTACCATCCACTAAATATCATCTAAATAAATAAAAAAATTGCAGACAAAAAAAAAATGAATTGCACACTAAAAAAAATTACCCAATTATGAATAGTATTTCAGACAAATTACTTAATTACCTAAGTAGACTATATTCCTCAAATTAGACATTTTGTTATTTTGATACTTAGAGAAAATATCAAAATACTTTTTTTGACATTTTTAAATAATGTTCTGTTAATTTGCCAATGGGTAAGAACAAATTTAGAATTCTGTGAAAAAAAAAAATCTTTATCTCAAATGAAAAAGGCAAAGCAAGTCAATTAATTAGGGGGACCTATTAATTTTTAAAAAAAAAAATAATACATAGATTATTTTAAAAGTTTAGGGGGGTTGGGGCCCTCTCTTCTACCCTTATAAATCTAGCTTCAACAAGGATAGCTAAAAGATTCCTCTGCCAGCCTCATTTCCGGTCAAAGCATACTTAGTCACAAAGGCCTTTGAAATAATTTAATTCAACGTACGTTTTAGAAGAATAATTACAAATTAATCTCGTAAATTATGAAGAAGATCCTTACTACCTTTGGACCACTGGTAACATAAATACATAAATACATAATTAGGCATCATTTGCCAAACTAAAGAGAGTTTTATCAATGTCTTAAGAGTAAGTTAGAACGATATTAGGAGATCATAACCAAAAAAGTAAAAAATTATTATATATTTAGATAATGCATGAAGTACAATCATGTTACTGCAAACATATTACAAGAGTTCACTAAGTGACTCAATACTCCATTTTTTAACCCAGAAAAAGAAAAGTTATTCCATCAATCACATTTATTTGATCAAGTTGGAGATAACTACTTTGTAAATTAAATGTGGCTGGAGTTCTCTACGGCTGAAAATATGCAATAATCGTCATTGGTGCTTTAACAAATGCAAGACAATACGTCCCATCATCAATGTCAATTATGGTTTGGGACACTGATAAGGTTAACGACTGAAATAAAGAATAATATTTTTCAATTGCGAAAGAGAATTCAATGATCGATATGTCAACCAAACGTTTATCTAGAGTATAGTAGCATGTGTCAAATATCCCAACCTATAGTAGCATGTGTCAAATATTCCAACCTTCTGTAACGAGACGATACTTTATCTAGCACTTAAAATTATCTCAAAATATAGCACGTATCCATTCATAAACCTTGAGATGAACGTCCCCCGCCAGCGGGGGCTGAAAACTCGTCACTACAAGAAACTTTCCACCAGATTCCACCTACTGGAGTCTCAACTGAGCCACCAGCTGTCAAGAGAGATTAAGTTTGCATATTTTGTTAACAAGGTTTTACTATCCCTCATTTAACAAACCATAGACAAGTTTTGTCTAGAGATCGACTATTTGGCTGACTAAGCAGCAACCACCTTGAGTATTCTGAGGGGATCTATATCTATAGAAACGAGCTGGAAGTTAAAACACAAGATTAGAACAAAATATGAAAAAGGGTCAATCCTATAAGAAACCTACCCCTTTTTCTCTTTTTAACATTTCCTTTAGTGGATTTCAATGGTTCAGAGCCCGCACGTTATCTAGTATTGACAAGCGTGTATCACCAATTAGACACATTGACGAAGAAAGAAATATAATAATGTTAAGGATTCCAATATATTCCATTAGATGTCGACTAATTGGTTCGTTAAAATTCAATATCAACAATGAAGATGTAGTTGACTTATAATTATTACAACACATGTTGAAATCATTTTGATAAGTTGGGTTGGTAACGATGAAATTTGGAGATGTAGGCAAAATGGAGGTATTCAAATTAGGTATTTTTGAGTTCATGAAATTTTCTATGTTTAATCTAGTGTTGGTGGTATTCAATATTGAATACAAGTAAGAGCAAAAGAATACCAATATTGGAAACATAAAATACATAATAAGAGATGTTATTTTTTGAGTTTTGTGTCATCTAAGTTAATCTGCATGCTTATATGTAGCCAAAGATTATACTCTTCTTTAGCATCTCCCCTTGTTTGTCTGATTTTGGCTTAGCATAGTTGAGAATATCCAACCTTTGTCAATACTCTAAAGCAAAGAGATAGGGTTTACCACATATGTGACAGAGAATAGAAGAGTCTGAATGATCATTATAACTTTTCTGATTGGAATTAAAATATTATACTCTTCTTTAACATCTATCCTTAAACTACTACATATCCCCTTAAACCCCTTAAACTATTTTTACCACCACTTCAACATGATCAAATTAACTAATATTTTGACTTCTCTTTGGAAAATTCTAGTAAAGATATTGTGTGTTTGTTTAGCATTACATGTTTCCAAGTGCCGCACACCCTTGGCTTTTCAAGTGCTAAGCGCGACACTTGCACACTTCTTGTAATACAAAATGATCAAATTAACTAATATTTTGACTTCTCTTTGGAAAATTCTAGTAAAGATATTGTGTGTTTGTTTAGTATTACATGTTTCCAAGTGCCGCACACCCTTGGCCTTTTCCAAGTGCTACGTGTGACACTTGCACACATCTTGTAATACAAAAGTGAAGTGGCTAAGTTAACACCAAAGTGGCTAAGTCAATATTTGCAACCTAATGTGGCAAAGTGGCCAAGTTTGCAACACAAAAGTGGCAAAGTTGCTAAGGCAACCTAAGAAACCAACAAAGATAATAAAGATAATAATCAAAGAAATCAAAGAAGGATTTGAGAGAATATAGTTTATTACTTATGAATACTACAACTCTCTTATTTATTTGTACAAATGAATGCTACTATTATTTATATATCCTTCTATGCTATCACTATTTATAAATCCTTCTAGGTCAATGGATAGCTAAGATCGATTCGATCTAACGACTGATAATACATTTTAGATTATTTTACATCAATCAAGAGATATTTATAATCAATCATCTTTCTAATCATGGATGATTGTAATCAATCAAATTCTAACAAATATCTTCTCCCATCTAGATTGTTTTGGAATGTTGTAGAAATTTCTAGAAAAGGAAATGACTAGGAGTGTATCTTGCAAGCCTCTTATCATTGCTAAGTCGGTGCCCACTTGATTCCTGCATAATTGGGATGACAAATCGATGATAATTAAATTGTTTTCACTCAACAACTTTAGTGGCTTTTTTTTTTTTTTTTTTTCTTAAAGGTTTTACCTCAGCCAACCTTTGCATGGGACCTTGTAAGTTCCCGTATGGTTTCAAGCAGATAAAGATTGAGACAAAAAAAGACGGTGAACTAAATTTAGAGTTAAAAAGTAGGTTTCTCCCTAGACTAGGAGAGGATATAGAATTTTCGTTTAGTTGGGATTAAAGACGGATAATTTAACATTCTTATATGTATATATTTTTTTAATGGGATCTAATTAATTTTTAACGTAAAAATACATTAAAAATACATATATTTAAAAAAATACAAGTTTGACTTACTCATTAATAACCTTACTTTTGGGGTTAGTGGACTGCAACCCCACCGACCCTAAACTAAATTCACCCCTGAAATAATCATTAATTGTTTCGATAATTTTTTTATTCCATCCACGTAATCGCAAAATAATACAATACAATCTTTTTAGAAGAGTTGTGGCTGCTTATTTTTGGCATGAATCGAAGACAAAACGAACCAAATAGCTACTTGAGTTTTTAAAGCCTTTAAAATTGTTATACAACCAAATTACATGTTTTACAAGAAGTACATATATATGATCGCTATACATGTTTATTATCATCCTTCCTAAAAAAATAAAGAATTAAACAACTTACAGACAAACGAGAATCTAATTTTATTTACTATAAAAGCCAAAATGAAAATGTTATTAAAGACATTTTGACAACTTTTTTGATAAAATAAAAGGAGTACCTTCTCCTTTTATTGTTTTAAATTTGTATAGAGATACACCGATTTCTCCCAATTTCGAATATTTTAAAAAAGTCTCATCTAGTGTAAAACATATACATCGTTATTTTTCCTAACAATATCGAGTATGGCACTTCTAGATACATAAGCTTTAGATGATGCTTTACATAATTTCAAACCTTACAATCTTAGAGATGAAAGGATGAAGAGTTCATAGCCAAGCCAAGTCAAGCCAAGCCGAATATTAAGCTGCCAAACTTTGTTCATTTTCTTTTTTCAAGTATGAGAATCTTGTTTCATATTTAGTTAACAAATCCATCTTGAACAAGTTTTAATCTATATAACCACAAATCACAAATCACAAATAACAAATCACAAATCAAGCTCAAGTAAATTTAAGCTCGGAGTAAGAAATTTAATATTGGGGGATCAATATTCAAATAATAAGATTGATAATAGAAAAAAAATAAAATAGAGGGGACCGATAACTTTTTTTTAACGATATTACACAATTTGTTTTTAAAAAAACATTGGGAGCCCGCTGGCCCCTGAGTAAATCAATACGTTTCCAACACATATTAAATGTAAACCCAAACTTTTAAAATAACCAACGTATAAATCGTGTTCTAAATTAATTCAATAATTTTATAAAACAGCCTTGAAATAAGATTTTAACGATCTTAATGTGACATAATAACCCGACCAAACCTCATAAAAAGACCATTTCTAAAAAGACTTGCTGGGTGTAGTCGAGAGTCTTACCAACCTGTATGAGCCACTAATAAGGCTAATAATTTAGGTAGACATACATGCCCGAGCTTGAGCTCGTGACCCTTAGGCTCAGGGTTGGGCACGCTTGGCTTGCCTTGCATGTCGGTTGGGTGCCCCGAGGTCCCCAAAGGGAGGATATCTGAAAAAAAACTCCGTAATAAGGGAAGTTCTATTTTAGAAGGAAATAAATTCTTGGTACGCAATTCACAAATGAGATGATTATCTAGAGCGGAAAAGTCAAGAGGTCAGTTAAGTATAAATAACTCATGCATCAACGATGAAACGCAACCCATTCTAGCTTATGCTCTTTGCTTTTAAGCATACACATTTTTTAGTCAATAAATTATTTATTTGTGCGTTAGGGCTATTCTCAAGATTAAACTCATGTCGTTCTTTTTAAGCGTTGAAGCTATTCCCGGAATTAAGCCCATTATTCTTTTTGCAGATTTTCAGGCAACGAATCTCAGGGGACCGTTCATCCGATTTTTACCTTAATAAATCCAATAACTTGGTTAAATTTTGCAATCCTGTCCTAAAAAGTCCTAAAAAATTAAGGGCAAACTAGAATTACCTCCCAAAAAAAAAGAAGAAAAAGAAAAAAATTTAAAAAAAAACACACAGACACACACACTACCAATAATTTACTCCACTATGCTTTTGTCATTTGATAAGCCAAACAAAACAATAATGAGGGTGAAGAGTTCATGGCCAAGCCAAGCCGAATATTAAGCTGCCAACCTTTGTTCATTTTCTTTTTTCAAGTATGAGAATCTTGTTTCATATTTAGTTAACAAATCCATCCATCTCAAACAAGTTTTAATCTATATAACCACAAATCACAAATCACAAATCAAGCTCAAGTAAATTTGAGGTTGGAGTAAGAAATTTAATATTGAGGGACCAATATTCAAATAATAAGATTAATAATAGGAAAAAAAAATAAAGGGGGTCGATAATTTTTTTTAACGATATTACATAATTTGTTTTTAAAAAAACCTTGGGAGCCCACTAGCCCCTAGCTCTGCCCCAGAGTAAATCAATACGTTTCCAACACATATTAAATGTAAATCAAACTTTTAAAATAACCAACGTATAAATCGTGTTCTAAATTAATTCAATAATTTTATAAAACAGCATTGAAACAAGATTTTAACGATCCTAATGTAACATAATGACCCCACCTGACCTCAGAAAAAAGATCATTTCTAAAAAGACTTGCTGGGTGTAGCCTAGAGACTTACCGACTTGTATGAGCCACTTATAAGGCTAATAATTTAGGTAGATGTACATGTCCGAGCTTAAGCTCGTGACCCTTAGGCTCAGGGTTGGGCACTCGTGGCTTGCCTTGCATGTCGGTGGGTACGCTGAGGTCCTTAAAGGAAGGATCATCTGGAAAAAACTCCGTAATAAGGGAAATTTTATTTTAGAATGAAAGAAGTTATTGACACACAAGTCACATATGAGAAGATTATCTAGAACGAAAAAGTTAAAAGGTAAGTTAAGTATAAATAACCCATGCGTCAATGGTGAAACACAACTCATTATAGCTTATATACTCTCTTTACTTTTAAGCATACACATTTTTCAGTCAATAAATTACTTACTTGGGTGTTAGGGCCATTCCCAAGATTAAACTCACGTCATTCTTTTTTAGCGTTAAAACTATCTTCGGGATTAAGCTTATTATTCTTTTTACAGGTTTTCAGTCAGCGGATCTCAGGATACCGTTCATCTGATTTTTACCTTAATAGATCCAATAACTTGGTTAAATTTTACAATCCTAACCTAAAAAATTAAAGACAAACTAGAATTACCTCCCAAAAAAAAAAAAAAAATCACAGACACACACACTACCAATAATTTATTCCACTATGCTTATGTCATTTGATAAGCCAAATCCTTGAAAGCATAAAACAATAATGAGGAGGAGCTCTTCCACTTCTACTCTACATATATAAAAAGAAAAACACCAACTCACCGTTAAACAACACATAGAGCTCCTTCTCTTTCAACTCAATCAAACTACAACACTTTTTTCTTTTCTCTCTTTATATGCATAAATATATAAATCTGAAAAAAATCAAAAATTGAAACAAAAAAAAAAGTTAGGGTTTATTGGAGAGGTTTCCATTAATTGAAAAAAAAATTAAATAAATAAAGAAAACTTAAATCTTTTGAAAAAAAAAAAATAGTAAAAATAGATGTCAGGGCTTCCTCGATCTTCAAGCGCGTCTTCCAAGAACGGCCTTCCTCCTAAAGAACTCCTCGACGATCTTTGCAGGTACCTATACATATGTATGTATATTTATATGTGTGTGTGTATTTATATATGTGTGTGTGTGTGTGTGTTATATAATCATACATATGTGTATATATATAAAAAAAATTTTATTGATTAATTTTAAGTAAAGTAGATAATTAGCTGCTTTGCTGGTTTGAAATCGATTTGCAATGTGATTAAATTCTTGTTTTTATTTTATTTTTATTTTTAAAATTTTTTAAAGTGCGAACTAGTGAAAAATATTAGTTTAGATGAGGGGCAGACTGGACTACTGCAGAATGAAGCTTTTGCTATGCGCGGGCCAGGAAAGTTCAGACCCACTTTATATGCGGTGAAAATTTACACAGGGAAGGATAAAGAAATATGAAAAGAAAAATTGAATTATCTTTCAGCGTTGTTTTCAATTTTATTGAAGTTTTGCTTAGATTGTCTGCTGAGATTGATAGAACTGTTTTTTTGAGATGTAAGATTGATAGAACTATTAGCAGAAAAAAAAGATTGGTAGAACTGAATTGGTGGAAGAAGAAATAACATATCTATCTTAATGTGAAAATAGTCAATTTCTGGAAAAACAAATTAAAATCAGCCGGGAAAGAATTACAAAAACGAAGAAAATATTTTTGGCCTTAGTGGGTATTTGAAAACCCTTTTGCCTCGGCTGAAGTCAAATACCTACTTAATTCAGTATTCTGGTTTTTGATTAATTTTGGTGGTTTAGAGATCTTGTTTATGAAACTTTTAGCTTGATAATGGGAAAGAAGTTATGTGCTTGAAAAAAATGGGAGTACATAACGTGCTGAGATTGGTGGAAATAGAAAAAAAACATTCTATTGTAATGTGCAAATTCCTGATTTTGAAAAAAAAAAACAAAAAATAAATCAGCCGGAAAGAATTAAAGAAAAATGAAAATATATTTGGACTTAATAAATTATTGAAGACCCTTGTGTTTGGAATTTAAGTTGAAGATCTACTTAATTTGGTACTCTGTTTTTGATCAATTTGGTGTTGTTTATATAAAGTTTAGCTCGAAAGGAAAACAAAAATCTCAAGAGCTATCTGTCAAGATAATGTGATGAATTAAATCAGCCAAAGTTGTTTCTTGAGTTTTCACATGATAATGTTGAAATGCTTTGTGTAGTTGTGCTATAAACAGCTGTGGCATTTTGGTGGTTTTCCTATTTCAGATTTTCTTTCTGCAGTGTTACACTGCTAATGTTCTTTCTGTGTCTTATTGTTTTCAATTTGCTTACTCCAGTCGGTTTGTCCTGAATGTTCCAAAAGAAGACCAGCAATCATTCGAGAGGATTTTATTTCTTGTGGAATACGCACATTGGTACTATGAGGACAATTCTGTGGAAGAGGATCCGTCATTGAAGTCTTTAACTTTGAAGGAATTTACTTCTTTACGTATCCTTTACTGCATTATTGACATTTTCATTTGGCCATTACAGAGCCTAGACTGATGACCTTGTTATTTGCTGTCCTTGATCACAATAAATTAGTTGCTATTCCAATCTTTCCTCTGGGTCTACCGGCCATTTTGACCCACCTGGGGCCTGGGCCTGGCATATATGTCTTCTTGCTCATACAGTTTTGTTGTCTTCTTGGGACATTTGTTATATAGGTGGAGGACCAAAGGCTGATGATATTCCTGTCCTCTAGAAACCAACATTTATCATGATTTTCAGCTATCATGAACTTTTAGCCTAATCTGACCATAGCATTGTATTGTAGCGATGTTCACTTCCTTAATCTATTGCAGTATTTAACAGTTGTGATGTTTTGAGGCCTTATGTTGCACACATAGATGACATATTTAAGGATTTCACATCATACAAGGTTCGTGTTCCTGTAACTGGCGCGATTATCTTGGACGAATCTTATGAAAGGGTAAGAATTTGACGTATATTTCATATATTGTAAGCTGTTCACTGCTTTTAGTCTTGTTTTAGGTTGACAAAATGCATGCTCCTCCTGTTCATGAACAATCAGCTCTTTGAGCTTTCATGGTGACTTAAGCTTTAGATTGCTCTAAGAAGTTATGAATTCTTGTGAGATTTTGTTTATTTTTCAGGTTATAAATAGTTCTTGATTGATCTCTTCTGCATCTAGTTTCCTGCAAACCAGTTTGCCTCTCCATCAGAGAGAATAATAGTATAATGTCTTGAAACTTGTAATATACTAATTATGTCGTACCTGATAGACTACAATATCATTTCGACCAAAGAAGAATCACAATAACAGAGAGGTCAAATTTTTTCTGCACATTGTTGAAATCATTCTTTTGTTAATCTATGAAATTATCTTTTCGTCAAAGAAGACTTGAGTTTGGATGTCAATCTTATGTATGCACCAAGGATATTTTTTTTTTTTCCTTGAAATCTCTGATTGTACCTGTTTTTTGTCTTATAATAGGTTTTTCCTTGAAAACTGATTGTATCTGTTGTTTGTCTCCTAATTCTTTTTGCACTCCTCAGTGTTTGCTAGTAAAGGGATGGAAGGGATCAAGCTGGAGTTTTCCTCGTGGTAAGAAAAATAAAGACGAGGAGGACCATGCATGTGCAATCAGAGAAGTATGTAATCTTGCTTCTTATAACTATTATTTTTGTTTGATGTAAATATTTCTGTGGTTCTGGAGCTGTACTGTCTATGACTACTGAATCTTGAATGAGGTGTAATATATTTAGAGCAGTTCTCTGGCTTTCTCAACTTTGTCTAGCCTCAGACTAATTTTTGTTTTATTGTCATAGAAAGAAGTATTGCATATTATGAGACATACTTGCCCGACAATTAGTTTTGGCAGCTTCGTCTATTATAGTGTATATCTGATTTTGACTGGCATATATAGACATCTCCAGTCAAACCCCCATGTGATCTTCCTTAGATAATAAGTTGCCAAGAGTTGTTTGAAGATAGCTTGAGGTAAATTAGGTATGCCTTTATTTCAGAAAGGTAAATTTCAATTGCGAGGTACACAATTTATGGGTTTGTACATGAAGTGATTCATTTGTCTGCTCATGAAAATCAGTTTCATCCATTACCCTTTGTAAAACTTTGTTAGGCAAGCCAATAACTAATATATGTAGGGTGATCATCTATGTGTTTGTTCTGGTCTTTTTCTATTGTTTTTCCTCATCCCTGCTGTTTACAAATGCAAATGCCATGGATGCAGGTTCAGGAGGAAACAGGCTTTGATGTTTCAAAACTACTCAACAAAGAGGACTATATAGAAATGATATTTGGACAGCAGAGAGTGCGGCTTTACATAGTTGCTGGAGTGAAAGATGACACAGCCTTTGCTCCACTTACAAAAAAAGAGATTAGCGTATGTGATTTGGCTGTGCCATTTAGACATATAAAGATCACTCATGTTCACTACTTTGAGTACCATTTTGCATCCACTAGCACCTGGTGGAAGGAATATTTTGTAAATTAGACGTGGGAATCTCTTGCATAGATAATACCTCATGCATTAAGTAGCATTTCTTTTTGATCTAAAATAGTGATTGTTAGTTTCTTTGAACTTGCTGGAAGTCAACCCACATAAAATGTTAATGCACAGTATAACCGTAGTTAGTGAATTATTGAAGTATCCACGCAGAATCTCTGCATCTGTGAATTTAGACCCACTTATTCTCCCTGTATGCAAAAGCTGTACTATTACCTTCACATCTCCATTACCACTATGCTTGCATGTACCTAAAGCCAAAATATGATGTGGTCGAGTTCTGCATAGTTCATGAATGAAATCTAATGAATTAAGGATTTTGAACTACGTGAATCATGCATTTTTCTCCAGGAAATAGCATGGCATCGCCTTGATGAACTTCAACCAGCAAATTCTGATGTCATATCTCGAGGGGTTACTGGCCTCAAGCTCTACATGGTCGCTCCTTTTTTAACGTGAGGACATGACGTTATTTTGTAAAGATGTTTTTCTAGTTTAACTTTGTCAACATTGTGTATCTGATCAAAAGATTTCTTGCAGAGCTTTGAAATCATGGATTGCAACACATCAGCCTCCAGTGGTACCCAGACCTGATGGGCCTTTGAAAGGTCTCTCTCTCTCCTTCCCTCCTTCCCCCTTCCCGCGTTTCTCCCTTCTCACACTAAATGTTGTGGAGATCTTGTGTCTTTTGGTTCTTTATTGACAAGATCCATTTCTTTATCACTAATCACCAAAACCAGAAGTTTATCGTAATTTATAAGAAATTCTTATTTTAGGGTTTATGTAAAGCATTTAGAGTTGTCCATGCCTCCATTTTTGGGAGTAGGAGGCACAAGGTGGATTTGTCTATATGTGTGGAGCTTATTGAAAGAACTTTTAAGTGATCTATCTTCCTAGTGACTTAGAAGTCTTAGCTGTAACTAGGATAAGATCAGTCACAATCCCAAGTGGGCTCTGCTCAGTGTTGTTATGATTGAATTCTTTTTTGGTTCCTCTTGAGTAATTAATTTTTTTATTGGCCACATTTCATCGTATCTAATGAGCCTTTGTTTTCGTGACATGTAAAACCTTGGTTAGTCGAGCTAGTCCTGATAGACTGTCTAATTGAACCTTGTTGCACATAAGCAGTTTCAAAATCTCTTTAACAAATTTCAGGTCTGATCTTTTGTGCTCTTTAACAGTTTACGATTATCAGACTGAGATTTTGACGTGTTAAAGTACACGCCATAGATTTTTTGACGTGTTAAAGTCATACCAAAGATAAAAACTATGGGTCATATTCAAGCTGCATGTAACTAAGTTCGAGAGGAACTTCTATATATTTATTCTCCGTTCTCCATGATTTTGCTGAGGGAGTACGTTTCTCTTCTGTAGGAATGAGCGTGTGGAAAGCAAAGAATAGTTCTACAGGGAGCAGCTCTATGATAGCAGAGAGTCTCATAAACAAACCTGCAGCAGATGTGCAACCCTCAGATGCAGGTCCTGGCCGGAGCTTCAGAAATTTTCGATTTGATACTTCTTCCATACTTCACGCACTGGAAACTACTTTCGCTGCTTAAGTGATGAACGCATAGCACCTTGTAAAGCAAAATGTGCGCACGTAGTCTGGTTTACCTTTAGCCTTCGAACAAGTTGTTAATGTTGTTTATGGTTTCGGCATGTTAAGAAGCCAGTGGAATGGTCATGTTTGTATATTGTAATCAGTTCCTGGTTCTGGGTAGATGTAGATTATGTACAGAAACTACCTGGTGATAGTCCAGACTTTGTGTCATTCTGTTTCCAGTTTATCAATGTGGATGGGCTATACACTGCTTTTGTTATAGAGATCATATTGAACATGAGCCTACCTACAACACTTGGCTTTTTTACCGGTGAGCTTTCTCTCGTAAAGCCAAAGACGCCCCAATCGTTTGGGTATACATCAATGACGGAATTGTTAGAGCCGATGTTCCGAAGGGTAGAATTGAAGTATAGTGTTTAACAAGTAAGTGTAATTGATAGAATTTTACAGCGGTGAACTCTGATCTTACTCTGTTCACTGAGCTCTTAGCTTTGCGGAAATTTTCTTGATTAATTTAAACAAGAGAACTCCAAATAGTTGGTGAAGACTTTGCAGGCTCTTTTAGAGAAAGATAAAAGAGAGGAAGCAATTTTTAATATAGTTGGTGAAATGTAATTATCGGTTAGACTGTCTTTTAAAAAAGAAAAAAAAAAACATGGAGTATAGACTTTCAGATCCCTAAGTTTAAGGGCTAATTGCAACTAGGTACCTCAAGTCTTAGAAATCTCTTGGGGTCCCCTAACGGAAGCCATGGTTAGTAAAAACTGATGGGTAGGAGGACAATTTAGCTTTTTCGCACTAATTGTATAAAAAAAGATGGGATATTACAAACTAACCGCATAAATTCAACAAATTATATACTCACTTCAACAATGTTATAGATTCTATATGGTCTATGGCTAAAACTCAATTTAGTCTTTGTGATTAACGTCAAAAGAAAATTCATTTTCTCACTTTCTATATATCTTCTTTTCAGGTTAAGCTTAAATTATGTTCTGGAACTATTGAACAATATCGTGACAATGTAGACCTAAGTGGTCATATTGAATCCTTGAGAACCATCACAAGTATGGCCAATCAATATTTGAACGAAAATGCCATGTCGCCCAACGAAGCCTAGAAGAAATTGACTTGCACAGACAACTGACTCCTTTTCAATAGAAAAGGATGTTTGAGTAGGGAATTGTAACTACCAGACTGACTCATTAAATGACCATGCTAGTACACTAACCAATGGTATGATCACCAGACTCATATATCAAACACCATTTGAATGTCAATGGTTAAAAGCCTAAAAGTTCCAAAAGCATTCAGGAATCGATAGGAGCAAATTTGTTGATTATACACCTTTACACCTTCGGAAGATTAATAATAACCCAATCCAAACCAAACTCTGTCTATGTCAGGAGTTTTATTTGTGGCATTGCGTGTCCCGAATCCTGATAAAGAAAGAATGTAGGGTTAAATAATTGATAGTCAATGTAAACATGTTGGATTCTTCATACGGAAGGTCAAAAGGTGAAACAACAAAAAAGCTTACTGCTTCTACCTGATTCCCAGGTCCCATTTAGGTCAGTTTTTAGAGACTATAAACTTAAAAGAGGTGTGAGAGCAGTCTCTTATTTTTCCTCTTTCACAACTAGTATGTAGACAGCTTTAGTCATTCGTAAACTTTTTCCGATCAAATAGTAAACAAGAACCAAGGAACAAAAAAAAAAAAAAAAGCCTAGATAAAATCATAAAACAACATATAGTACAAAACTCCATAAAGGTTTATGTAATTCACGAAAAGGAGAATGAACCTACTTGGTATCATATTTTTAGTTGTTTTAAACTTTCAATCTCCACAGAATCTTTTAGCTTATCCTCAATTGCAATCTCACTTTCGTCTATTTGCACCGCTGATCCTTCCTCGGCTTGAAGTGGTGGATTTTTAATAACTTGGTCCTCTTCCACCCTGACTGGAGGAAGTTTAAGACCTGCAGGCTCCTCAACTAGAACTGTAGAAACTTTATGAAATGCCGGCTCCTGTACTTGATCAGGTATTGGGTTCGTAACTGCTACCTCCTTTACTTGAACTGGTTGAACATTGAGCCCAGATTGTTCCTCAACTTGGATGGATGGAACTTTAGAAAATTGTGGCTCAATTAGGAATGTGGTGTGACTGGTGTCTGATACAGGTCGCTCCTCTACTGGAACAGGTGGAGCAGCATAAACTGGCACAGCCTGTCTGATGCAGACAGGTGGCACCATGCCCAACGATGGAGGCCTCATCACCCGTGGAGACTGGGAAGGTGGAGGAAGTGGTGGTGCAGAGAAAACAGGAATAGCATTTCGTATTGTAACTGGTGGTGCAACTCTGTGGTGTGGGCTGCAATGTCGGACTGGTATGTAGGGTGCTGCTCCAGCTGCAGGGAATTTCTGAGCTCGGACTCTTTGGCTCTCCAGTGATGATGAAGGGCTGTGACTTGCAGCTTGATTTGTGTGCCAGTATATGGATGTCTCATTAAGCGCCGTGGTCGTGGTTTCACTTTGAGGAGCAGTCTTGAGGCACCCTGGACTATTGTTCGCTCCTGTCATAACAGGTTTCCTGCGAGGAGCTGTCTTCGGGCATATCAAAGGAAGGATTTTTGATGTTGCAGGTGAAGACTGCTGTGTACTTGATGGTCTTGGATTCTGTGTGGGGAATTTAATGGGAAATTGTACCCTAGCTATCCTAGCCTTGATGAGAAATCTTTGCAAAGCACGAGCTACAGTTACGTGCTCCTGCTCATCACTGTTTGCCTTTTGCAATGAACTACCAGATTCTTGTGCCACTGAATCAACAAAGGAGAAGAACATTATGATGATTGTCAATATAACCAATGTCCCATACATAGAAATAACATGCACGACTCCGTTCTATTGGCAAAATGTGAAACACATATCATGAGGTTGCATTTGTTCAAAGTTGACAATCATCTTTCTATGATAAGTCTGCCACATGGGAAAGACGGGCAGCAATTCTACAAACTTTTGTTTTCCACAATGCCTTTCTTGCCCCTGAGCTCTCTTTTGCTATTTTTAGACCTTAGGCTATGCTAATAAGACGTGTAAAAAGCTTTTCTCCCTTGTTTAAGCCTGTTTAAGGTTTCCTTTAAACTGTCAGTTTTTTTAGAGGAAAAAGAAGAAGGAAAAATACAAGAAATCCTTCAAGTACCAGACAGGGAATGGAATTTTCTCTTAAGGGTGGAGATCATAAATATTTTCGATTAAGAGGTTTTACAACACTATGTATGATATGGGATAACAAAACATGCATACTCAGTTTGTTATTTTGCTACTTTGACAGCAATTTCCATATATATCGCACAGATGCATGATTCGACATATAAACCTCATACTTACATTCTCTCTTTTAGTAGCTTCTCCTTGACTAAGCAAAGTTGCACATAAAATTCATAAACTTATGCCTTGGCATCATATAACTTAAGTATTTAGATCACTCACATAATTTCAGAGATGACCATGCTGCCATCGCCGCATTTTTTTCCGCTTGCTTCTTGTTCTTGGCTGGCTCACCAGTAAATGTAACACCAGCCAATTCTACTATGCAGGTAAAGACAGGAAGGTGTCCCAGGCCTGATCTAAATGTTGTGTATGCAGGCAATGATGCTCCTACTCGTTGTGAAACTTCTTGCAGGAGATTCTTGTACACCCCTGTCTCATCCTGTGAAGTGCAATTAGTTATAGGTCAAAAATCACCAGCAAGCAAGTGGTAAAAGTGCTTGTGCTAAATTTAAGCAATTTAAGGAACAAAGTTAAAATCCGCAAGAAAGGTGGCAGGATTCGAACCTATGGCTCTATATTATGGTTTAAATAATAATAAGCATGACAGATTGACAGCTATTATCTGGAAATGAATCTCAATTTTATGCTACAATTTGAATATAAGATATCCAGATATCACAATTTCACACAGATGGATATAGCAAAATTTTTCATATTGCTGGATATTTCAATGGTCATATGTTATACCTCACATGGCTCCCCATGTTCCTACATGATGTCTAGACGCATTTTTCTCGGGTAGCCAAGACCGACAGTCATGCACAAGGTATAGTGAATCAATAAACCTTGGTATAGTATGTATAAATATCCACCAGGTGTCAGTAATAGGAAAAGATTGGGATCCTGAAGAATGCTTAAAGCAATTAGTTATGGTGGCAAATTATTTTCGTATAAACCTGAGGTGACCGCACTATGGCCAGGAAAACTCTAATCATCAAAGCATAAATAACGTAGAATATTTCCAAATATCTGATACTAAACTGATAGTAGGACTGGGCATGATAATAACCAGCAACCTGCAAACAGGTCATGTATTCATCATTTATTGCCAACTTCTTTCCTCAATATCAACCTATCTGGAAGAATCTCTCCCCAAAATATATATCTTTCTTCTCCTAACAAACCTCTCCTCTTAAGTATCCTCCTATTGATTCCATCTGTGTCGAACACTCACTGTAGTATCTCTTTATTTCCCCATTCCTCGGTCCAGTAGGCTTATACCTTGTTTCTATGATACCACGAAGTGGAGAACTTTTTTCTCTAAAGCGAGAATATTTTCAGAAAATAAAACCAAAAACCGGTTTCCTCAACTGACAAGCTCACCGACAACCTTCTTTCCAGGGTTCTCCAAATTCTCGTGTGATATAAATGAAAACATGATTGTAAATAATGCTAAAATCACTTGAGTAGTACAATTTCGATCACAAATTAAAAGCTGGTATCCTCATCAACCATTCCTAGATCCTACCACCAATAGTACATCATCTTGCTATACTTCAAGGGCAAAAAACATTCTACCTCCTTCAGCTCTTGTCAAAAGTGCAAGTTACCACCCTATAGTTTTGAAGAGTGCATTTTACTCCCTCTTCGTTTATGATACATTTGACCCCAAAATACCCTCATTTACTAATTTTACACATTAGTTGAATATGATTTTATACGAAGGCATAAATATGCATTTTGAGGGGTTAAAATGCATACTTTTAAACCACAAGAGACTAACTAGCACAATCGTTAAACAGAGTTAAATTGCCTTTTGGTCATTAAATATACCAAAAAGAAGCATAAGAAACACATCAAACATATCTCGGATAAGCTTTAATTATGAGAAGATATTATTAAAGAGATTACAATTTTGGTTCATTAACAATTCGGTGATTTGTATAGGGCGTTGCCACAATGATAAAGTTGTTATTGTATGACTTGGAGGTTACTTATTGAAGTCGTGGAAGTGTAATCCCGATAATGCAAGTTAAGGCCACCTAGACACCAAAGTCGGTCCGACCCTTCCAAGACTCTGGATGGCGGGAGTTCATGCCCCGTACTGCTCCTTAACAATTCTATCATTAATAAGCATAAAAAATTCCGCTAATAAATATACAAACCTAAAAATGTGCTTATATTCAAGTGATCATTCAATAGCAGCCTACTCTTCACGAAGCTCATCTCACATTAATAATTTCACCAAAATGATATACATACATACATATATAACGCACAAAAAGCAGCATTATTACATTTCCATCTGAAAATCAATTGCTAAACGGCCAATGGCCAAAACCCTAACGGCCTCTAACGGAAAAATAAAAATAAAAAAATAGACTTACGAGAACTCGAGCAGCAAGCGAGTTGGAGGGCCCACGACTAGAAAGAGCATTAAGCGCCACCTCAGCAGCCGAATGCTCAGCTTGACGGAGCGTCGTGCAAAAAGTAGGGCTCTCGAAAGTCTCGCCGTTAAAGTTAACGGCGGCCTTAAACCTCGGCGCGTGATCCGGACCTTCTCTTATGCACGTGTACGACGGCAAGTTGAAGCAGCTCCTCTGCGCCAGCTCTTGCAGCTGGTTCTTATACATCTCTTCACAAAAATCTTCAAAAAAATTTTTAAAAATTGTTTTTTTTTCCTATTTTTATTTTTGAATTATTTTATTCAGCTGAAATAATCGGATCGATAGTTCCAAAATGCGTCTTCATAGCTTCTATATATACTCATATATATATATACATATATACGTACAAGTTTACGTATAAGTATACGTAAGTTAAGCTGACAAGTGCTTTTTGGTTTACTCATATATATATATACATATATACGTACAAGCACCTTAAAAAACAACGGCACAGTGTGTGTGCGCGCGCGCGCGCGGGAGTACAGTGATTTTTTTGTTTGTATGTGAAGTGTGTGGTGGAGATGTTAGGGTGCGGTCGTTTTCATGGTTGGAAAAAGAAAAGTCAAAGTTGAGGCGTTGAATGGGAAGATTGATTGGTGGAGATTTGGTTTCGGGTTGAGATGTAAGGGTGGTACGGTGGGGTGGAGTGTATGTAATTGGGGTTTCAGGTATCAAGAAAGTGTTGGCTTTATAGCAGTGGGGATGGTAAATGCGCATCCAGTGGTGTTTGATTTTTGGCACTTCAAAATGATTTTCTATTTATATCTAAAGTTAGATAGAATAATCGAGTTCGATGTTTTAAGGGATAATCTAATAACAAATATGAAAAAGTAATATTTAAAATTTGTTATTACGTTTACATTTTTTACTGACATAAAATATGTATTGAGATATATTATTACTTTCATTAATTTATCAATTGATAGTCGAATTTTGTCAAATTCAATCGGTGTCCGAACTCTACCGGTTGATTCTCACATTAACCAAAAAAAAC
Source organism: Ehretia macrophylla (assembly GCA_037974665.1). NCBI lineage: Eukaryota > Viridiplantae > Streptophyta > Magnoliopsida > Boraginales > Ehretiaceae > Ehretia > Ehretia macrophylla. The sequence continues at coordinate 31,374,631 of CM075781.1, forward strand.
ATAAGATAATCGGGTCGCAAAGGCAGCGAGGTTCACTATTTCCCTCTATGTTGTAACTAAAAAAAAAAACTATTTTCTACTTTTTCTCCATACATTTAAAGCTTGAAACTTAGAAAAGTCATAAAATTAAATTACAATAATGCGTGTAATCTGTAAAAGTCATGAATTCATATTGGATTGGTTAATGTTGGTGTTGGGGGATAAAAGAAGTGCTTATCTATAACATTTGAACTCTTTTTGAAGTTGGATTTCTTCTTACTCAAAGATGGCATTGAGTTGATTTGTCATTAGTGTTTTTTTTCTTAAATTTGAATAATTTTCAATTGCACTACATTGAGTTGTGTTGTCATCAATACATACAAGATTGAATTTTCTCATGACATGACAACTTAGTAAATGCAATGTACATCATGAAAAGAGAAAACACAACCAAAAAAAATAGTAAAGGAAAAAAGTTATTTTAGTCCCTTAAAACTATCACAAGTGTCAAATAAGTCAAGATCCATCTAGATATTTTGTAGGTAAAGATTACATAATTTTAAAAATAAAAATTAGTGAGGATATATAGAGGCTAAATAAGTGCAAAATAGTTTCTACAAACAAAAAATATAGGATATTTAAATTATTTGGTGAGGTCATTTAAACGACAACACATGCGTTTGTCGTTCTTGTGGCTAAATTGTTCCTTGATAGCTTTTTATCATTTGATCACAATTCAAAAAGTAGATCTATCCTGATAAAAATAACGCATGGTTTTCATAGAGCGTTATTTGGTTTGGGGACTATGATATTGCAGGTTTGTTCAGGCGGTGCATGTACATTGGTCATTTTTCATTTTTATCAAGAGTTATTTTCTCCGTTAACTCCATACAAGTAAGGTTTTGTCTAAGTATTTATGTCAAATTTATCTTAAATTTTACTTTACCCCTCGTATAAAGTATTATTTTCATACTTTCACACCTTCTAACAAGTGTCTCTACATAAAATCTAATACCCGCAGGTTCCTTTAAAATATTTGTGCACCACTCAGCGGGTAGCAACTTCTCATATTAATTAAGCTGTTTTGGTAATTTAATCACCTCGTGATCCCTTTTGTTTCTTTCTAAATCCCATATGAACCATTTATTGCTTCTTTTTTCCTTCATGATTGCATATTGATAATTTCTTTTTGTTTTCATGTTTAATGCTTTTCTCTGTTTTGGTCGAACACTTAAACTTTTATTGCCCTTTAGAGTTAGATCACATTTTATTACTAATTAAATGCGAGGAAAATGAAAAAATACAAATTACAATGGAGAAATTAATAATGCTGAATACTATACATTAATTAGACACAGTAAATTGACCATATTAGATAGCAGGCAGCATAATATAGAAATCAACAAGCAGACAATACAATAGCTGAGTGGACAACAAAAGAAAACGCAATTGACAAAGAACACACACACACACACACACAAAAAAGAAGCAGTATCTGAAACATTTTTTAATGCAGCACACCAACAATTAAAATTGTTCATCCTTTTTAGGTGACATCAAATGATAATGATTACAACAAATCATAAAGTTGCAACCATGCAATATCGTGTATAAACTAAGATTGTGCGCGACAAAAAATTAAATATACAAAGTCAAAGATCACATGCTATGATCGTGATTGAAAGATTTGGATACCCTTATAACATTTTCGTAACGTTATAAAAGAAATTCAATAGTAGTGAATTATTTATATAGTAATAATAAAATGATTTGAATAATTCAGTACTATTAGATCTCTTTCATAATGTTATACGTGTACGAAACCGTTCAGGTTTCAGACCCGTGCAATGGTTCGCATAGACGCCTGAATATTGGTTGCATGGTGGTGGCCAACACAACCCAACACCCTGATCAGGCCCCATAACCCTTTGGTTTTTTTCCTGCATGCATTCACATCTTGATCACCACCACCACCTTTGAGTTGAAGCAATGGAGATGAAGAAGGACTTTGACGGCTCTGTCTGCTTTTGATGCTTTTCAATTCCATCCCTGTTGGGACCCTTGCCATGCCAAAGAAGAACAAGTACCATCTAGACTTGCTTGCTGATGAAGTCAATATAGACATTTTCTGATGAACAGATAGATCATAACCATTGCCAAGCTTTCTTGTGTTTTGTGTTTGTTTTGATGAGCTTAAAATATTATCATGTAGTTTTTGCTTGATCTTGTGACCGTTTCTTTTCGAAGTTTTGGCTTTGGGTAATGAATCTGAGTTCCATCGAAAGAGGCCTCGTCTTTTGTGGATTGTATGTTTGCTTTCGAACGTGTTCATGGTATCAGAGACGGGCCTTGATTGTCTGTCACCGATACGTTTGCCACAGAAGATGATGTGTTCAGGCGGATAAGGGTTGGAATTTGTGCTCCAATCTTCACTGAAGAATTCAAAGAAGTCATCTTGCTGATCAGGTGATGATATTGCTGAGCTTGAGCTTTGTGATACTCTTGAAAAATCTTCCCAATGATCAGCAGCATCATGATCATCCTTTTGTGTTGCAAGATCACATAAAGAGAGTGTTTCTTCTGCTTCTTGATCATCCATGGTGTCTATGCTATCTTCCATAAAATCTTGCATTGTTTCTTCAGCACGACACAAGACTCTTTAGCAACCAATCAAGAGTCTGTGATGTTGTTGGTGACTTGTGAATTGATGGAGGCTTTTGAAAGTTCAACTTCTATATATAAAGGAGAGAAATCTATTTTGCCCCATGGGTATGGTATAAATCCCAAAGTCCCCATGAACTATGAAATTTATCCACATTTCCCCCTAAAATTAAACTCAACCAAATAATGCCTGAAGTTGAAGGGCATTTTGAACTTTTTACACATTCACACCCTCTACTCACATCACCCCCTATCTCCCCCAACGCGCACCGCCCCCCAACCCCCCCCCCCCCCCCCCAAACAAACCAACACATTGGCACACATATATGCATTACACACACAATCACACATTAGCACACACATTCACACACACATGAACCAAGTTTTGAGTATGTTGGTGAGGGATGGTTTAGTGGGGGTGCTTGGGTTAATGAGTTGTGTGGGTGGGGTGCGGGAAATGGGTCGGTTGGGTTGGAGGGTGGGTAGTGCATGAAGGGGTGGCGGGGGTGGGTGTGGTTTAGAGGGAGCGGGTGGAGAGTACGGGAAAGGAGTGGGTTTGGAGGTATAGGTTTGGTTCCTGCGAGGGGTTTGTGGGTCTTTACAATTTTATTTTTTTTTACGAGATACTTTTTTGCCTTAAAGAATAAAAAGACTAAAATGATCTTGAGCTCAAGTCATTAATTGTTTGGTAAAGGAAATTTAATATCATGGGAGAATTTGAAAAAAATTAAAACTTCATGGGACGGTTTGAGTATTAGGCAAAATTACATGGAAGTAAATGACATTTTCTCATATAATAAAGACACTAGAAATAGAATAAGTTCGTTAAAATGGAATGTAGACAAATGTAAAAGACAAAAATGGTGGCAATAAGGTTGATGCTTTTGAATGATGACTATTCTAGAAGAGCAGGCGGAGAAAGCAAAATGGAGAAGTTAGAATAGTCATCTTCATATTTGCACGTCGTAATTAACACTCAAAAGTGATAAGCCATTAACAAAAACGCACAATATATAAAAGCATATACATGATCTAAGGTTTTTTTTGTCTTCTGCAGACAATAAGCCATTCCATTAGGTGCATTTGATGAGTTTACCGACATGTGATTGAGGCAGGAAAAGCAGCGGGACATATTAAAACCATATACTATTTTAATTTTGATGACAAGAAATTTCTCGTCTCTATTTTTTTGGCTCAAAACAAAAGTATCAAATTTCAAGACACATGATTCTATTAAGAGAAAGTATGATTTAGATTAATAAGACGCAACACTTAACTAATTCCAAAAAAAAAAAATAACTTCATGGTTAATTCAAACACAAAATCTAAACAAGTCTTCTCTAGCTACACCTTAATTACTCCACTATTAGATTAACCCTTTGGGGTTAAATTCTTATACTATTACATCGGCATAAAATCAAACTTTGCGGTATCTATTGGTGATATTCAAATTCATTATTTATTCATTGTCTCCCTCATTCCAAAAGGTTAGTAAAATTCTTAATTTTAAGATGAAGAGCATGGATTATATGATAGACATGATATGTCAAGTGGTTACCCTAACATTTCTAATCAGTCATGGGAACTTATTAGCAAAATTATGTAAACACATGAATTGTTATGGCAAAATTTTACATTTTCCACTTGAACAAAGAACACTTTACTGCTGCTTTACGACTTTATAGATTGCGAACTTAATTTTTTGTGACCTTTTTACTGGGTCTAGAGAAATAAGAGATCTTGGATATATGATAATTAAAAAAAAAAAAAAAAAATCACTCGAGTTAAGATCACATTAAATTCAGTTATTTAAAGTTACAATTTTCGTAACGCAACACACCATCACACTCTGCAGGTCAATTAGGATTCAAGCGATATTAGTGATGTGAATGTATAAGTTTGAATTTGAATTTTTTTTTGTGTCATTATGCAAACACTCTCCCCAGCCTCTTCAGAACTTGAATATATGATTATTAACAGTGAAAAATGACATAGTGGTCCCTTATTTTTTGCCTTAGACCAGATAGGTTCCTGAGTTTTTTCTTGCTGTCTAGGGAAAGGACCACCTAGTTTTTCTGTCTTTTACAAGTTGAAATGACTATTATATACTTGGACCGTTAGAAATCATCAACAATGACCACCTAGTTTTTCTGTCTTTTACACGTTGAAATGACTATTATATTCTTGGACCGTTAGAAATCATTAACAATGCCAAATTTAAAGGACTTGATAGGAGAAAAAAGAATATTCAATAACCTATATGTCCTAATGCTAAAAGCCTTTTTTTTTTTTGAATGATGTAAGAATTCAATTAGCAGAATTCAACTACTAACTGATAAATTTATAGTATAGTAATGTGCCCACAAATGTATCAAATTAATTAAAAATAAAATTTTAAAATAATAAAAAATATCAAACTATAATCTCACAAAAATAATTTTATTTTATTATCGTTAGACCATGCTCTAGGAAGCTAATGCTAAAAGCTTGGTAACTCCAATGTCGTTTACCCAGTATGGATTTCTTCATTTTCTTCTTTTTGACTTCTAGGGTCCAAATCTGCGTGAGTTGTTGGGTGTTTGGCACTTGGCTTGATCTCCAAGTAGGGTCTTTGGTGGGACCTGATTCTAGAATTGGGTCCCCTGTTTATATGAGCACTGCCGCCCCTTGTCCTTGGAAGTTTACGGGGACAATTCGCCTAACTTTTCCGCCTTTGACTAACCTTTATTTTTTTATTTTTATGATGAAAAACTCGTTTCAAATATAATTATATTAAATTGATTTTAAAATTATAAATTTTATAATAAAGTTAATGTATCTTAACGCATACTTGAGCTCTATCAAGAATTTAATAATATTTGTGATGAAATAACATAACTTCAAATTTAATATATTTATCCTATAATAAATGATTACTCTATCATTCAACCTAACCCTTTAAGCGACTTACCTTTAGTTTTTGGTCTCTCTATTAGATGTGAACACACCAATTTGACAACATCCTGCTTACTCAAGCAACATTCCAATATTATTGCTGCAGATACTGTTAATCCAATCTATATTCAATTCTGTGTGTTCTTTCTCACGTCATGCATCACGTACTGTGTGTAAATAATTATACAAAAAGGAGGTTGAGAAAGTACTGAATCTTTCTTTTCATGCAATGAACTTACAAATCTGCCAGAATGATTAGTAGCTCAAATCTTTCTTTACATGCAATGCCTTTTCTTTTTGAATGTTCACACCAGGCCACTTGATGTAATGAAAGCTTTGTTAATTGATAGTAGATTTCGGACATTTTAGCTGCTTCGAAGAGATTCTCAATTTTTTTTTCTTTTTTTGAATGACGTGAAAATTCAGCTGGCGAAATTTAATTACTAAATTATCTGTAAATCTCGACAATCAATTGATAAATCCCTAGATACAGTGGCGCTCCCTACACGTGCACCAGGTCAGTCAATGGACATAACTCCAAAGTAGTAGAGATATCAAACCCGCAACTTTGAAGAAACGATTTCATTCCACTAATATTGTACCATGTCCCAAGGGACAAAAGAGATTCAATGTTATGTTGTAGTAGTCAAAATAATCTTTTTTTTTTTTTGTGTCAGATGAGTTTAGAGAATGAGTGGAAAATTATTTCACCATCTCCATTTGAATGTAGGGATTCCCTACGAATCTTTAGATAAACTATAGGAGAACATCTTTAAATTAATACTCGATAAATTAATAATTTATTTTAGTTAATAAAAATGTCCGATCTTGACTTGGTACCTGTGTAAAAAGTTGATAAATTCAATAAAATTATAAGATAATACATTTTAAAAAAATTTCTTTGTATTTTATTGACCCAAATATTTTATGAATTAATAATTAGTTAAAAAGTACATAATAAATTGATTATGAGATTTTCTTAAAATATGAATCAAGGGTAGTTTGTCTTTTATTAAACTTCAAATCTAGTTGAATCTCATATTTAATTATTTAAAGAGAAAAAATTGAGATAATCCTACAAGAATTAAGATACAAAATTAAAAAAATTAATTCTCATCCTAATCTTACAAGCACTTGGATACGAGATTAGAGAAATTTTATTCTAATCCTACTCAATTAAATTTTATATTATATTCTCATTACTTATCTTTTCAAATTGGACCGAAAAAATACAAGTTACTTTTTATAAAAAAACATCATAATCATAATATATTTATTATAAAGCCAAAAAAAATAAAAATATTTCTATTAATTAATAATTATTAATTTATCGATAAATTAATATCTCGCTAAATTAATAAAATTTAGTAGTCTCAATACTATTAATTTAAAGAGATTCTACTGTATTAAAGATTAATATCTCCAAAAATTTCTTTACATGTAGAAATTTTAAAGTTTTAAGACACTTATTAGAGAGGGCATTAGTCAACTCGACTTACTCCACCCGAACTTACGTAAGTAGGCAGTTGGTATTTACCGTGATAACCATACAAGTGAATTGGATATAACAATTTACCTGTGATAATCGTACTCACAAGGCATGCAACAAGTGAATTGGATATAACAATTTACCTGTGATAATCGTACTCACAAGGCATGCAACAAGTGAATTGGATATAGCCGTCTGTCATACCTTCTGACAATTTTTTCAAAATATATGTTGAATATTAAAAACTATATGAATGTAAAGTTCAAAATTTAACTATTAAAAAGTCGTGAGTTTAAATCTCGTCGTCACTCATTTAAAAGAATATTAAAAAACTATCCAATTACAAAACTAACTCCGTTTATACTTACGGGAGTGTGTTGAATATCAAAAACTGTCCAAGTGTAAGACTTAAAAACCAAATTCGCCTGTACTTACGAAAGTGTGTTAAATATAACAAATAATATAATAACTCTTTCTAACAATTAGCTTTCAGATGATGTAATAATTTAACAATATCCAATAATGTCTAAAACCTGAATGTCGCATTGAACACGACTTTTCGTGATCAACAAGTCACCATAAAAGGCCTACTCTTAAGCCATGCTCAATGTATTCAACACTCATCACTCACAGACCCCTTGTTCTACTCTCATTGCTCTCTGAGAGCTTCCTCCACCGGTCATCCCTTTTAACACTCTATTAAACTTTTACTCTCAAACTTTTCATTCTATATTTCACTCATATTTTCCATCCCCGGTAATTAAATTGAGTGTCAAAGTGTCTTTGACCAACACTACAACGGTGTCCCAAGTTCAATTCACCCCTTTCGATTTGCGAGTTGCTAATACTCACACATGATATGATTATCTCATTTTAATTTACAAGACTTTCATGCCCCTGTTCAGATAGCATAGATAGAGAAGACGCGATAACTACACGTAAACAATCTCAAGTCTAAGTAGTGTAGCTTGTAAACAAGACTTTAATAATCTTTCTCCAGGTCAAGAGGTTGAATAGGAAAATTACATTCTGTATCGAAAACTGCGATATGAAAATCGTATAATCCAACCACATATGGAACAAACATACATAATTCTAAATATGGAATAAACAGAACATTAAAAAATGACTTATTTTATGCTGAACTCGAAGATCAAACGTCAGATAACCTCAGCCACATCAGCCGTAGCTGAAATGGAAATAGTAGGGAGCGAGGGGGAAGAAAGAAGGGAAAAGGAAGAAACAAGACATGTCAAAGATCTAATATGCCCGGAGGAAATGACAAATCCACTGAACTCCAGAAGCAAACCTTGTATTACTCCGACAATGAGCTTTAGCATCACAGGTTCTTGAAAGCTGATTCGTGAGTTGGTTTCTGTGGAGTCAATTTTGCCAACAATGCCTTGTTGTGACAGTGATCGGCATCAACAAAATAGAAGTTATCAGTGGCCTTAAATGTAACGAAGGGCCTATTGGTCTCTGCTGGCCTAATATCAGCAAACTTAATCGTCTTTGGGATATATGTTGCCAACCACGACATCATCTCAACCTCGAAGCTGTCTGAACCAGGCTGCCATCTCAATTTGTGAATATAAGGGCTCACAAACCAGTGAAGGGCAAGTGTGGTAGAAGCACTGAAGAATATAACAGTAGATGCCACTGCACCCTTCAGGATCACATTCATGCCGGGAGATGTCATGAAAGTTATGACAGGGCCTAAAGACACGGAGAGGCAGCAGGTGGAAAGCGAAAGAAGCTTCACTTTCTTGATAGTACTTGATATAGGACCATAGTAAACAACACCAGTATCCTTCTCATCCTTTCCAGCTTCTCCCCCTTTACGAGGTCCAATACTGATCTTGTTATCATCCTCTGGTGAGCTGGATTGAGATATCCATCTCTTCTGGATAGAGGAAAGCTGTGAGGAAGAGTTCAAGTCATTTTTGGCACCTGGGGCGTGCGGCCATGTAGCCAGTCTACCCAAATGATAACCTGAACCAATGATGCGTGTCATTCATAGCATAGGCAATTAGATAGATGCCTTTCAAATAACCAGAAGCCAAATGAAAGTGAAACTAGTGATACCTACTAATTAAACAATTTCATCTTCACTTTATATTAGTTACTGTTACCCTTACAAATATTTCACCGAGTTGACAAAAGTATGTGATTAACTATATCAACACATTAACCAAAAAAAACAATATCAACACACACAATCATGCTAGTACATTAACGTACTAAAAGTTTGTTAACTCTTAAGCAACAAGAGAGAGGAGGAGGGGGGCAAAAGAAAACGTAAAAGTAAATAAAGCATAGAAGAGTTTCACTACAAAAGGAATCCAGGAACAACGAATTTAGCACTGCCAAGGTAATATAAGATACTTTTGTAGCATCAAAATAACTGATCATTTGTCCCATCTTTGGCACTGCATCTGGAAATCTCTAAAAGAGAATGAACCTGAAATCCATCTACAAAGATGGGCTGTCGAAAAATTGGAAATCAAAGTCAAACAACAGCAACAGCAGAAATCACAAAGGATTATAGTCATTTGCAGATGCCCATGGAGGCTTTGATTAGAAGGAAGAGTCCATGATTCAGACAAAACAGCTCGCTCCAGTCAACTGAGATTATTCTAAGTTATAATTTTTGAGTTATTCTCATAAGGAACTTCTAGATTACCATTTAAAGTATGAGATTGTAGAGTTTGCCATAAATTGGGAAATACTTAGTCTTGCTATTGAAAATTGAAATATAATAATTTTTTCACGGGATGTAAAGTCATAATTGCAAGTTGTACCAATCCCCATTCCTTATTTCCCATATCAAAAGAAATTACATAAATGGAGACACACACAAGGACATTTAGCAACAAATTCTGCCAAGGTCCAGGGTCTTTTTGAGGTTGACTAAAGAGATATGGCTGCAATAAATTCAATGTTGGAGTTCATAAATAAACAGTAGCAATGCCAACTAATAAGGGCAAGCAAGTACATTTCTTTAATGACAAATAACATGAGTATGAGCCCATCTAATTTGATTAACCAAAATACAATACGGGAAGGCATTCGCACGATAAAGATAAACCTTGTGGCCAACTTCGGAGTAAATTACCGGAGTTCCTACACACTGATGAAAACACATGAAAGCTTTGAGAGAGAGGAGACATGGAGGCCTATAATTATACATTTCTTAAGCCTGCCACAAGCAGTTTGCACAAATGCCAGACATCAAAACAAATTGTAATATTATATACATCTTCACTCACTCTACTGTATACACCATAATATGGATTTCAGTGCTTGGTGTAAAACCTGCAGAAAGATGCATGCCTGACAAAACACTAGCATAAACATCATTCTGGAGCAAAGTAACACATTTTTTTTCTCACTCTGTTGATCCAGTTAACACTTCCCTGTTTTTCTTTTTCCTTTTTTTTTCTTTTCATTTTTCTCCTTTCAGATTGGTTAGGGCCTAGAGGCTCTTAAAATGCTTTAAAGTAACATGTTATATAATAGCTTCCTCTCTCGGTGATAATATATCATGGTAAGCTGAACAAGGAACGCTGACCAATTTCAGAAGTTCTCAAATATGAATTTGCATTAGCGATCATCACAAAATCTAAATACACAGATTTAGATGAGATTTTGGAAAGTATCCATAGCTTTGTTCAAATGAAGTTTTGCAACCAGCCTCTATTTTCATGGTAGCGAGCCAACCAGTGAACATGCAGGCATCAGGAAACCAGATGCTTACAGTACCACAATTAATGATATACACCATATCTTTTTTTTTTTTTTGGCCTACAAGCCTATCGACCTACTGAGCCAAAACCACTCGTCCAAAACTTTATCCTCGCGTTGACAATAGTGAGGAATCCAAGTCTTTATCCACCACTTCTTGAGTAACCTCACTGACTGTAAATACCGGGTCAAACTACTAGCGTACCAACACATTGAATTTAATCAACTAGGTCAAAATGCTTAAACCCGTGCAGACAATAGTAGGAAACCAAGTCACTATAAACTGATATAGAACGATGGGATTGAATCTAAGAATTATAAACACATGACAACCAATTTTCACAGTACATTAAAATCAATAAATTTTCACACAAGGGTCTATAGAATTAAAAAAGAAAAAGGAAAATACAGTTAATTAAATTCCATACAACAACAACAATAAGCAAATACAATATTGAAAGCAGAAATGAAAATTGAAAAATGAGAGATTCGTGAAAGGGATGAAAAGGAACCTGATTGGAAGGTTCTAGAATTAAGATGATTGGATTGAGATCGAACCAAATGAAGAAGAGCTGATCTTGCCATAATCGATTTCTGAGCTTGACTCGTAAAAACCCACTTGGGATTTTTGAGATGCTGCAAATGGGGGTTTTTGCTTTTCAGCTAAACAGGTGAAATAGGGTTTAGGTTGAGAGATATGACCTAGATAAAATTGTTCTGTTAAAGACTTAGCACCGGCAAGGGCATTTGGTCTAGTGGTATGATTCTCGCTTAGGGTGCGAGAGGTCCCGAGTTCAATTCTCGGAATGCCCCTTCCTTCTTTTTCGCTTTTTTCACCTTTTTCTTAAATGTTCTATGTAAACTGTTGAAATATTTTATTGGAATTTATGATGATGGGGAATAATCGAATATGAGAAAAATGAATGTATCTTTTGTTTGTTGAAAATTAGGAATTTGTTTGAAAAAAGAACAATAAAAAAAAACCAAAAAGGATGAAAATAAAAATTATTTTTTCTGATTATTGATTTTAATTATAACACAAATTCTACTCGTACCGAAAGCAATTGTAATGTGATTTAAATGTTCTATGTAAACTGTTGAAATATTTTATTGGAATTTATGATGATGGGGAATAATCGAATATGAGAAAAATGAATGTATCTTTTATTTGTTGAAAATTAGGAATTTGTTTGAAAAAAGAACAATAAAAAAAAAAAACCAAAAAGAGTGAAAATAAAAATTATTTTTCTGATTATTGATTTTAATCATAACACAAATTCTACTCGTACCGAAAGCAATTGTAAATCTACTTAAAAACCACATTAAATTTGGAGACGAGGACACACATACAAATATTTTTAACATGGTTTTGCCTTTTACCTACGTCCACGACTCAATTATGAGAAAATTCACTATTTATCAATAATTGTAATTACGATTCAATGATTTTTTGCATGGAAAAAAGACTAAACTCTCTCTCACATGACTTTCACCCTAATTGGATTGTAAGAGGGAAAGAAAATAAAATAAGATGGAGCAAAAAAAAATAAAGGAAAAGAAATGAAAGGAAAGAGATTTACTTGTTTGGATTACAAAAAATTAATAAGGGAAAGGAAATGATAGGATTTTATGATTTTTTGTTTGAATTGAAGAACAAAAAGAAACGAAAGGATAATTTAACTGAAAATTACTAAATTTTTTTATTTTTATAGCCAAGACATAAGTAGAGGTAAAAGATTTTTTTTACAACTTTATTTTCCTTTCCCTCCAAAAAAATTCCTAAATTAGAAGGATTGTAAAATCTTTCTCATTAAAGAAAACTGAAAGGTTTTGGAACCCCTCCATAACCTTTATCTCCTTTTAAAATTGCAATCCAAACAAAGGGATGAATTCCTTATTCCCTCCCCATCCCTTCATTTCCTTTAAAAAATGGAATCCAATCAAGTTGTTAAGTATGGAAAAGTCTAAACCATTGCACAATTGACTTTTTTATATATAGCAAAAGTATGAAAACTCTCTCACGTGGTTGTTACATGTTTTTCGAGAACAAAACACTATAAAAAACTCTCTCGTTCTTGCTACACCCACACCCACCTCATGAGGTGTGATCCTATGTCAAAACTAGGGTAAATTTCACCTTAGTCCCCATTGTTTGCTATTTTTTTTAAGTTGATCCTTAATGTTTTAAAAGATTCATAGAGATCCCTAATGCTTATAAAGTGATTCAAAATGGTCCTTATTATTTAAAACTAGCCAATTTACACTACAAGAAAATTGATCTGGGGCGACAAAGTTTTCTCGGCGCCCTTAGGTCGCCTACCCCCATTGGGTGACCAAAAACGTAGTGTCGAGAAAAAGGTCATTTGGTCGCATTTTGGTGGCCAAATCTAAAAAAAATAAAAAAATATAATATTTTTATATTTCGTAGCCCCTTGGTCGCAATTTTTAGAAAAAATTAATTATTAGTTAATTTTTATAATTAGGAATTTTATTAAATAATTCGTTAATTTTTGTATCAATTAATTATGCATGGTCGCCACATGGTAGCCAATCTTTGTCCCCATTAAATAGCAAATTATTTTAAATATTTTTTTGTTTATTATTTAATTTCGTCTCTATGTGGTAGCCAATTTTTGTAGCCACAATTTGGTGGCCGTGTGGTAGCCATACTTTCATCGCCATTAGGTAGCCAAATATTTTTAATTTTTTTTATCAATTATTAAACCTCGTCGCCATTTGGTAGCCAATGTTTGTAGCCACATTTTGGTAGCTGTATGGTAGCTATTTTATCGTCGCCACTAAGAAGCCAAATGTTTTAAATTTTTTTATTTATTATTTTTTGTCTCCATGTGGTAGGCACTTTTTGGTCGCCATTGCATCGCCACACAATTTTTTTTTTAAATAAAAATTTAATTTAATATTTAAAAAAACAAAAATAAGGTAAGAAAATAAAAAATAATAAACATAAAATGCAAACAAAATAAAAAAGAATAACGAAGGCTATATAGAGAATATCTAAGGCTATACAAAGAAGAAAAATTGCTCATAAAAGTAACATTTGTTCAATAGTTACAAAATGTACCATAAAGAAAATTACATAAAATAGTCATATGCTCTGTACAAAAATAGATCAACTCAAAATTGAAGACAAGAATCTGAAGAATCCGACTAGTTTTTCTGTTCTCAACTAACGAACAAATGGTTGAACTATGAGATTAAGAACTGCTTTCGTGGCAATTAAGAGAATGGAAAAAAATTAGTCATGACAACAAATAAATCTGATAAAGTACATTATTTGTTACAATTTATAAACACGTAATACTATAAAATTTAGTTCTCTAAAATAATGAACCTCACTTAAACATACAACAGAGTAAGATGTATGTCAAAGTTTTCATAATCAATAATGCATGTAATAAATTAAAGGTTTACCTGGCTCATGAACAAATTAAACATTTCTTTTAGGTTCTTTAATACTGATTTTTAGTCTATTTGAAAACATACCTATCCACAAGTTGTTTAAAGGGTGTATGACCCGTATAACCTGCAATACATTTTGGTCAAAAGATGGGTAAAGTCGAAAAGGGCTAGAACATAATTGATTTTAAAGCTATCATTCAGTTTTTGGACTTGAGTGGAAATATAAATAGTTGAATCCTTTTGAACCACCGACACACAAACCAAATTGACATCAGAAACAAATGCAATTCAAAGGTGTTGACTATCCTAATAACAACAAGAATCTATTACCATATTAATGTTCCCCTTCCCTGAACAAGTTATTTCAAGAGCAACAAGAAGAGTCACACACTCAGCATATGCATGTATATGTATTCTTGAATAACCCCCACACAAGTTCTAAACAAGTCCTCCACTTTTCTCCATCTGGTATTTGAATTTAGCAGAGGACATGATGTGTCTCCCCAAACTAATTCATTAATGTTAGTGCGAAATTAAAATTCGATTGATATGCAAAAAACTAATGACAATGATAAAATCTTCATTGTTTTTCACTTTGTATTTCATTAATCCTACTTTTGTTAATTAGAATATAGAATTATTAATCATTAATTCATTTTCATGCTCTTATATCTTAAATATGTACAACTTCATACCATTAAGTATACCTTATGATATATTTTCAATCAAAATAAAATAGATCTTGCAAAAACTTGTAATGTATTTGTTATTATTAATTCTTATATTCTAAATCAACCTAATTTTCTATGAATATGGATACTTTGTAGCCTCTTCGTAGCCATTGACAACTAAAAGGCAACCAAAATTTTACTTTTTGTTGTCTTTTGGTGGCCAATGGCCACCACGGGACTACGATCTACCATACAAAAGATAAAATTTATTTTATATAATTAATTCTTTTATTTTATTTATTTTATAACTGTTTTAGTTTTCTTATAATTTTTTTTGAAATATCAAATGATATTTGTCACGTATGGGTTGCCCTTTTGCGACCTAAGGGCGATAATTATTTATTTTATTTATTTAAATTTTGTTTTTTGTCAATTTATTGTTTATAATTTTTAAAAAAAAAATATTTACGCTTTTGGTCGCCATTTGTAGCGACCAAACGGAGACCACATTTATACTTTTTTATTTTATAATTTTTTTTCTCATTTATTTTTTGTAATTAAGTTGCGAACAAAAATTAATGATAATGGTGGTCATGTGGTCGCCGTTTGGCGATCTAATGGCGACCAATAACTAATTAATTAATAATTATCTTTATCGTCGCTATTTCGTTGCCGTTTGACTACCAAATGGCAACCATTTCTAATTTTTTCTGAAAGAAATAATTTTCGCGCATTTTAGCTACCAAACAGTGACGAAAGATTTTTTTTCGTCGCCCCTTCGTCATAAGTCCTTGCAAATGCCTACAAAATATTTTTTCATCGCCATTTTTCGTAGTCTCAGGGCTGTTTTCTTGTAGTGTTAGTCCCTATTATTTTCCATAAAATTTCATTTAGTCCCCAAATTGGGATAACACGCATGGATTGAATTGAATTTTTTTAAAAAATAATAGGGACTAAATTAAATTTTTTAAAAAAATAATAAGGATCAAATTGACTAAGTTTGAACAATAAAAATCATTTTGAATAATTTTTGTAAACATTAAAGACCTCTATAAATCTTTTAAAATATTAAAGAGTATATTAAAAAAATATTTAAACAATAGAGACTAATATAAAATTTACCCTCAAAACTACAAGTTTAAAAGTTCTATTTATAAAAAGTTTTTTCTAACCCTACGAATTTACAGTGGACAAAACTTTTAAAACTTTTACTTGTATTCAACATTTTCTTGAACTTGAATTTTTAAGTCAAAACTCGACAGCTAACACTACGCCTAGTGAATTCAAAATTCTTGATGGCGTGTCATTGAAAAATCTAATACCATATATAGTCAACTTTCAACTGATTATGACATGATGCTTTAAAGACCATTTCGTGATAGGACACATTGTTAATAGATGAATTTTCTCTTTTCGAATTTTAATTTCTCAATAGACGTGATATTATCTAATTAGTCAAATGTAAATATAAATATTATAGTGTTAACAGCCTCTCTAAAACTTGTATCAAAATTAATTAAAAAAAAGGGGGATCGTAGCGAGCAAAAAAAATTATTTTGAGATGAGGATCACCGAAGCAAGATTTTTTTGTTAGTGTTAAAATTTATTTGAATAAAACTATGCAATCTTCATCAGACAGATGATTGAATGGTGAATTTTTATCTAATCAAGATGAAATTTTCTCAGTAGATTCAGGAGTACTCAAGTTTCTACAATTTGAATGGCGCTCTCTAAGATTATTTCTGCTGCGTGTAAAGTACTCTATTTTTTTGGTGATTTTCTTTCATTTAGACAAGTTTATTCTTGTTAGTTTTTCATCTATAAAATGTTTTTCTTTATTTCATAACTGTTTAGTCTTGCTTTGATATTCAAAGATTATTCTTTTAGTACTTTAGTTAATTTTAATAGATGAATACTATAGATGTTTGTTATATTTTATGTAGTACATATTAGATTTACATTTTTTTCTTGAATTAAATGAGGTGAAGTCATGTCTTGAAAATTTTATTTGTACTATACTGTGTTTAAATTAAGTATTACTTAATTTATTGTAATCTGGCATCATAAAAAATTGTTTTTTTTTTTTTTTTACATGGGAGGTTGAAGCCGGTACTAAATGTTTACATATCTAGAGGATGGATCGCCCCTTTTATCACTCTCAATAAGGGTACATAACCTATCTAGGGTGTGATCGAGTGCTTGAAGTCCCAATCTGCATATTTGTTGACTTCTGTGAACTCGTGCTTCAGTCTGTACTCTCTATTATTTCTCAACATGTTCTGACAGTCTTCAGTATTTTAAACATAAAACCAACAGTTTTATATATATATATATGCGCCAAGGTGTAATCCAAGAACTATTTACATCAGCATTTAAAAGTATTTACACATTCTTAAATACTATTTACATCAATCTTACACATATATATATATATATATATATTTAAGTTCGTCCGACCATCTATTACTGACTCAGGCATTATAGTACTCCCGATCCGATCCCCAATTCCTAGCTCTTGCCAATAATTTTATCACGACCGTTCTCCCTAATTAGTCGTGATCTTCCAGAAACTCGTGTATGCATGCAGCTGGTTCCTTGTACGTGACCCTTCCTAAGCTCTTCCTTTTTTACTTCTTTATATTCATGGAGAAGTCTCCTTTTTTGACCCTCTTGTATTCTCTTCTAGTGGGTCTTCCTTTATAACTAAATTTCCAGTCCAGGTAATAAACGACAACCAATTCTTCTAGATATATACAGTAATTACGAGAGCGATCATATATATCATTATCCCAAAAGTTTCGTAGAATAATATATAATGACCAGTTATGTTAATAATTAAAAATTTAGAATTCGAATCATAATTTTGATTTCTATTGTACCCGAAAAACAACGTCTATATCAATATTTCTGTTTCAACTAGCTAGATCTCAAATAGGTTCATATATATACTTTCAGCTCAGCCAGCAATTCTCCACAGCCATTCTTATTTCACTACTGAGATATTTCCTATAGGCTCTCCAGATTGAAACTATGGGAAAGCAAGAAAATACCTACTTTGATCTGTTTGAAGAAGATGAAACAGAAGACACTTTGTCTTTCTTCAACCTCTCACTCAGCGATGGTGAAAATAAAACCCTACAACAAAGCCCAAGAGCTTCTTCATATCAAGAAGATCTTTTTGAGTTCTACAATGCCATAGACGACCCTGGAAAATTCCCCACTACACCAAACATCTTGTTCTGCGGAAAAATGATGAAGCAACACGAAGAAGAAGAAGAAGAAAAACTCAAAGGGTATCAAAAGAGAGACTATTTATCCATGGTTAGATCTGCATCTTCTCGTAAATCTTCATACAATTACGATGATAATCAAGGCTCAAACGTCAATGGAAAAGAGCGTTGCAGCTTCTTCAAGAATCGTTCGAGCTCGGCTCGGATCGATTCGGAATACAATTCTATATACTCAGTCTCTAATGCTCAGAAGGTGAATATCACTGCTCTCACTTCCATGTCATCCAAGTCAAGAAGATGGATGTTCATGTTTGGACCAGTGAAGTTTATGCCTGAGATGGAGCTGAGTGCTATCAAGCAAAGGCAGGGCAAACTTGCCCCAAACACGATAATTTCTCAGTTTACGGCTGGCCAAGAGACGGCGGTGAAGGGCGGTGGCAAGGCAGGAAAGAGTGATAGTAGGCGGCAGTGGGGGTTGTTAAAGTCGTTGAGGATCAGAAAGTCTCAGCTAGCCACCATGTTTGGCCAGATCGTTTGGTTGCGTTCCTGTGGCGGGCGTCGAAAGATGGATTAGCATGGCCAGCTAATCTTCATTTAAAATTAGACTTCGTGTTAGATTTTCTGTATATTTTTTTTAACGTCAAAATCGTAATTCAAATTTAAATTTTTTAATTATAATAGATTGTTACTTAATTATTACACCCAACTTTTAAGTGTAAATTTTGTGTTACATTAAGGATTATTTGATGAAAATTTTTGTTATGAAAGTAGGTGATAGTCAGAATAATACATCCAACAAAAACTTAATTTAACTTCTTTGAACTGAATTATTTGGTCTACCTACTTAATTAATTTAGATAGTTGTTGATTTTGGACAATCTTGTTAAACGAAAACTAACAAAAGAAATATATAATTTTATAACTTTTTGGCATTTATCTTGAGAGGCGGCTTGTGAAGTTCTAAATTGAACCAAACTGTGATGGGACTCCAAATTAAATGAAGTTTCAAGAATAGTCTAGTGGTAAGTAACTCCCACGACAGATGGGGATGGGGGTAAAAAGAACAAAAAGAAAAAAAAATTGTATTCAGATGGGGCGGGTAGAGTTCGGAATCTATCTACAATTCCGTAGACGGAACTGAAGGGGCACCAACAAGCTCTAAGTTAAGAGAAGGGCAAATTGGACAAATAGTCCTTATTGTTTATAAATTTTGGATAAATAGTTCATATTTTTTTAGAAGTCATGCGGTTAGTCCCCATTGTTTTAAAAAATTTTACCAATAGTTCTCATTGTTTCAAAAGTCACTCAATTAGTCCCTATTGTTTGCAAAATTCTCTTCATTAGTCTCTAATATTTGCAAATGCATTTACAAATATTGAGAACTAATGGAGAGACTTTTACAAACAATGAAGACTAATGGAAAGACTTTTGCAAACAATACGGACTAACTAAATTACTTATAAAACAATGAGGACTATTGGTAAAACTTTTACAAACAATAGGGACTAACTGCTTGACTTTTAAAACAAATGGGACTATTTGTGAGATTTGCCCTTAAGACAATGTGTCATTGTTGACTCAGTGTCGACCAAAGACACTTACGTTCAAGTCAGTGATTAAAAAAAATTAACATGAGTGAATTAGAGTAAGGAGCTATGTAAAGTAAGGGCTGAACCGTAGGATGGTCAGAATTTTGGTAGGGATGACAGGAGGTAAGTGCTCAGAGAGAGCAAAGAATAAGTCAAGGGTTGTGTATGAAAATGTAGAATAACTTTTGCAAAATCGATTGGGTCTTGTCGACTAATAAAGGCAGATCCATAATTTTTTGGCAGTAGAGGCCATATATGGATATTACAATTTTATTTTATTTTTTGCTTCTTTTTCTTGTGAGAAGGTACACATATATACTCTTCATATTTGATATTAAATATTTATGTTTTGCTTAATAGGCTATTTTATTCAACAATACAAAATATAGATCAAAATTTCACTTGTCTCAAAAGTAAAGTCTCCTATTTACCTTTTTGTCAAATTAAATTGTTTGAAAAAAATTCAACATTTATCATTTCTTGTGAGGAATATCAATAAATTAAAAAAACTAAACTGAATACACTATTAAGTTAGAATGTAATATTTAAATTAAAAATAAATAAATAAAAGAATACAAAAATTCAAATTAAATATGAGGTCACATATGACTTTATGAATTTTAAATAATTAGAAATGGAAAAAAATGACTCAAAAATAATTTTATGTAGAATTTACCATTTTGAAGATGCTAAATCTTTATTATTTTGAAGAGTGAATATTGCAGGGAGTAAACAAAATTTTCACTCAAGAAAGCAAAAGAAAAATAATCAGCATTTTTATAAATTAAATGGGGTCCGAAATGGAAGTGAAGGTTTCAATAAGTTATTTTTGTACCATCGACTCTCAAAAATAAAAATAGAGATAAGAGAAGAAGATGAATGAATAAAAAGAAAGAAGCAAACCAATTGAAAGAAGAAGTAAAAAATCAAAAATCAAAAATCAAAATGCATGAATTAAGTTGGAGATGGATAAAAGCAAAAGTAACTAAAAGAAGAAGTAAAAAACAAAATAAAAATGCATGAGTTAAGTTGGACATGTTTCTATCTCATTAAGTTTTAAAGACCGTACCTGGAACATTTTTTTTTTGGTCAATACCTCGAACATTAACGAATCAAATTACATATATGAATTCATACCCAAGCTAAACATAGTACATAATCACATGATCTTATTACCTCTATTTTGCTCAATTACATGTTAGTCTCTTTGAGTTGGGTTGTAGAGACCATCTTTAAAATTTATGAAGTCCTAAGGATTTTTTGTACGTAGTTACTTAGACTCTCTATAATGCATCCTTAACAATTATAAAGAGGGAAAATGGTATAATCTTCTCCAACAGAGAGGCTCTTTAGAATGTGGAGCTCCACATTTCATGACAAAGCCCCTTGAATGTAGAGAGCCAAAATCCCAAAAGATTCCAAAAAGCCATAACCTGGCTTTGTAAAAAACAAAAAAAAAACAAAATCAAGCAATAACGAAACCAAACCTGGCTGCCATGGTGCCTTCTGGTGAAGGTGATGGTGGCTGCCATGGTGAGATGAGGGGTTGGCTGATCTATCGATAGAGAAATAATGGGCTTTTTTTTTTTTGGTTGTTGGGAGAGGGGCTTGGCATGTTGGGTATAAATATTTTTATATTAGACTTTTTTTTTGTTAACGTTTTATACTGGTTAGGATTATAATTACAATCATTTTAATTTATTATCATTTAGTAGTTAATCACTCTAACCTTATTTGTGAGAGAAAAGTAAAATCAAATTTTGTAAAAAGATTGTTTCTCATAATTAAAAACGTATGTGAGATGCTCAAAATGTTTATTTATTTTTTTGTTTATTATTGTTTTATAATTAACTATACTCTGTCCTTATTTTATTAAATAAAATTAAATAAAACTTCTATAAAAATTTCATCTCTCATCTTTCAAAAAATATGAGTTATGCACAAAAATTATGGAATGAAACTACACAAAACCAATATTCATCTTCAGAGTTACATGACATCAAATTTTACAAATAGTCCCTATTGTTACCTAATTGTCTCAATTTAGTCCTTATTATTTTATTTGTCTCAATTTAGTCCTTATTGTTTGTAAAAAAATTCTAATTTCGTCCCTATTGTTTAAAATTTTTCAATTTCGTCCTTATTGTTCTAAAAAAGTTTCAATTTTGTCCTTATTGTTTTTAAAAAGTTTCAATTTCGTCCTTATTATTTTCTTAAAGTTTTAAATTCGTTCCTATTATTCAAGGACTAAATTGAAATTTTTTGAGAAATAATAGGGACGAATTTGAATTTTTTTGAAAACAATAAGGACGAAACTGAAACTTTTGGCAAATATTAAGGATGAAATTGAAAA
The DNA here is from genome assembly GCA_037974665.1 of Ehretia macrophylla. NCBI lineage: Eukaryota > Viridiplantae > Streptophyta > Magnoliopsida > Boraginales > Ehretiaceae > Ehretia > Ehretia macrophylla. The sequence continues at coordinate 31,396,701 of CM075781.1, forward strand.
ACTTTAAACAATAGGGTTGAAATTGAAACTTTTGAGAAAACAATATGGACTAAATTGAGACATTTTAAACAATAGGGATCAAACTAAAATTTTTTGTAAACAATAAAAACTACATATGAGATTTTCCCTACGTACAAAATGCAAACTTCCAGAAACCCTGTATATGCATGTAACTTGTTTCGCCTATGTAAAAAATTACTTCAGCTTGGAAGAAAAATTAGACTAAAGGAGGAGATAATTGTCCCCTCATATCTTTGTCAATCAAAACCCTCACAAGTCTTTCTCCTCTTACGTGAGCCTTCCTAATTTCCTTCACTTCTACTCGTTTTTGTTTTTGTTTTTTCCTTCACTTCTACTCGTTTTTTTTTTTCTTTTTTCCTTTTTTTTGGCCGAGTCCTTCACTTTTACTTATTCATTCATACTGTGATTTTTTGACCTTGATGCTCTTCTAGTAAGTCTTCCTTTTGCTAATTTCCAGTCCTGGCAATATAACTTCAACCTTCTTCTAGATATCCCAGCATCAAAGGAATTAATTAAACATCTTATTATTAATTAATTTCTCTTCTCTCACATATATATGTTCATATATATATATGCTCTAAGCTCTACCAAGAAGATCTCCACAACCTTACTTAGTTTCACTTAGTTTATTCTTATATGCTTGCCCTTGAAACAATGGAAAATCAAGAAAATAGCTATTCATATCAGCTTGAAGAAGATGAAGCAGAAGACACTCTTTCTTTGTGCAACCTTTCACTCAGCGATGGTGAAAATAATTCTCCACAACAAAGCCCAAGAGCTTCTTTTTATCAAGAAGATCTTTTTGAGTTCTCCAATGCCTTAAACCATGAAAATTGCCCCACTACTGCACCTAATATCTTGTTCTGCGGAAAATTCATTCATCAAAATGATGATGATAAAGAAGAAGAAAAACGCAATGAATATCAAAAGAGATCAGACTATTTAGCCATGGTTAGCCATGATCAAAGCTCAAAGAATGGAAAAGAGAGTTGCATCTTCAAGAATCGTTCAAGCTCGGATCGGATCGATTCGTATTACAGTTCTATATACTCAGTCTCTAATGTTCAGAAGGTGAATATCACTGCTCTCACTTCCATGTCAGCCAAGTCAAAGAGAAGGATGTTCATGTTTGGACCTGTGAAGTTTATGCCTGAGATGGAGCTTAGTGCTATCAAGCAAAGGCAAGGCAAACTTGGCCCTAACACGATTTCTAAGGTTGTGGCTGGCCAAGATGTGGTGGCAGTGAATGGTGGTGGTGGTGGTGGCGAGGCAGGAAAGAGTGTTACTAGGCGGCAGTGGGGGTTGTTAAAGTCGTTGAGGATCAGAAGATCCCGGCTAGCCACCATGTTGGCCAGATCGTTTGGTTGCTTTCCTGTGGCGGGCTTTGAAAGAGTTGAGGAGAATGATTCAATAAATAAAATGTTTATTTGAACACGATTTTGTCCACTCGTTGTATTAAAACAAAAGCTAATCTTACCTTTTTTGAGTTCAAATCTTTAGTCCACCCACTTAATTTAAGTATTAGTTTCGACCACTATTGTAAAAAAAAAAAAAAAGACAAAAAAAACTAATCTTACCTTCTTTGAGTTCAAATCTTTAGTCCACACACTTAATTTATGTAGTAGTTGTTTGCTTAGAATTTGTTTAATGTTGAGAGATATTTCTAATTAATTTTATTACAATGGTGGTCGATGATTAGTGGTTTGGCGGCTAATAATTTATCTTCGTTTATTTAGATTCATGTTATTTTATATATGTATAGTCTATTACTTCTCGTCTGTAAATTTCGAGGAAACATTTAAATTCTTCAGTTTTTTATTTTTTGAATGTGAATGACTTTCAGTTAGATTAATATTTCTGTTTAGAAAAAGAAGTAATATTTAAGTATTGCGTTCTTTGAGTTTAATTCTTTAGTCCAACGTTGAGTTGATTTCTATATTAATTAGATTAATATATATTCCTTAGTTGTGGACTTTGGACGATCTTAAATTTCCATTTTAAAAATCTAGAATAGTTATTCAAAAGTCACTAAAGAAACATATAAATGAGGGAAAATATTAATTTAGCCCTTACTCATTGTGTATGTGAGAGGTTGCGAGTTTGAGTTTTGTTAGTCGCAGTTGTATGACCTTAGCTCTCCCATGAATACTAAACTAAACTAAACTAAATTAAGCCTTGTCTCACTAGGTTGGATCAGTTATATGGATCATGCGACGCTATTTGTTCTTATCGAGAGCCATTTTCTCTATAAGCTTCATACACGTAAGGTCTCGTCTAATTGTCTCTGTCCAAGTCATTTTAGGTCTATCTCTACTCATCTTTTGATATACTATTTCTAAACATTTGCACCTTTTAACAGGCGTCTCGACAGGTCATCTCATGACATGACCAAAGCATCTCAAATGATTTTTCTTCATTTTATCATCAATTGGGACCACTCCTACTCTTTCATTATCACATCGTTCCTAATCTTGTCCTTCCTAGTTTTTGAAGGATCTCATATATTTAGAGCTATGAACATCATCTAGCTAAGAATCGAGCGGAAGCGAAACATGACATTCAAAATTTTTGGAATTCAAAGCATGATGTTCATATGAAACTCTAATCTTGATATCATGTGATTAACATATGCAAAACATATATATAGCAAATATATATATTGACAAGAGATAGAAGAAGATGATACCTCTTGTAGACAACTTAAGGAAGCCATAAATCTGAATTTTTGCACACTTGATGGAAGACACCTCCTCTTGAAAAGACAAGAGCTCTAGTCCGTCCACACGAGCAAAGAATGGCTTCTCCATTTCCGTGGTTGTTTTGTGCTAGATAACCATGGAAGATTTATGAGCTTGTTTGTGAGGAAGAGAACAAAACCATTTCCTTCTTCTCCCTTTCCTTGGCTGCGTTTTTATGAACAAGAAGAGAAGACAAGTTCATCTAGTTCATCTTCATTTTTCAGCCATGGTTCTCTCAAGATGATGAAGAAGAAAATCATTTTTCTTTTCTTTCTTCTTGCTGCGTTTTTTTTTTTCTCTCAATTGTTTCAGCCATGGAGGCTTAGCTAAAGAAGAAGAAGACAACTCTTATTCTCTCTCTTGTGTAGTCTCCAACGTGTGGAGAGAAAAGAAAGATGACAAGCCCTTTTCATCTTTTTTTTTCTTCTTTTCTTATTCTTGTCTCCTTTTTGAAATAAAAGAGAAGACAACATTTCTTGAATTAAGGTTGTGTTGTCTCTTTGTTAGAAAAGAAAAGATGACAAACCTTTGTCATCTTTTGTTTATTTTATTGTAGTATTTTTCTACTAATGTATTTAAATATTCAACCTAATCACAATTAGTTGAAATTATGAAAACAACCTTTTCATATTTTCACATTAGCCCCAACACTTAATAATAATTGCATATTGACCCCCAATAACTTTTAAAAGGTCAATTACACAATTGTTAACTCCTTAACAATATAAGAGAAACAAAATATAATTTTTAACACTTTAACAATTCAAGAGAAACTAAACACAATTATTAACACTTTAATAATTCAAGAGAAACTAAACGAATTTTTAACACTTTAACAATTCAAGAGAAACTAAACGAATTATTAACAATTTGATAATTCAAGAGAAACTATACGAATTGTTAACACTTTAACAATTCAAGAGAAAATAAACACAATTGTTAACACTTTAACAATTTAAGAGAAACTAAATCAAGCTCAATAGAAAAACCATTCACCATACTCTATTGTGTGTGACTTTCTAGATTCACTACTATATAGCACTGAAGAAACGTTAAACACTTTCAATGTTAATCGAGCTATTCGATTTGTTTAGAGAATGTCTCCTGTCATTCTCAAAACACCCTTAGAGTTCTTGAGTGACGTTCTAGCTACCAACGTATCAAGACAGTTTATAAAGCAATGAAGTCTTATTCAAGTGAATCTATTTATGGTTGCTGATTATCGTGCAATCCAATCCTTCCATTAATTGTCCCGTCGAGCAAAAACCATGATTCGATTAAGTTCATAAACTCGATACCATGCATAGATCTAATTGGTGTAATGAGAGATGACACATGGAAAACCCTTTCTCCATCATTCATACATTGGCCAAGAATTTTCTCATTAAACAACAAATCTTAGATCGTATAGAACATCGCCTCACGCCGAAGGTTAACGGATCCTCTCTTGACCACTACTTGTCAATCACTATACTAGACAAATAAAACTGCGAGATGACGTATCTTATCTCGTTTGTCGAAACAATCATTGTCCAAACGCTAGAATCAAGCCCCAATACATATGACAACCGTAATGTCTCAAGTCTAAGGATTACATGGACAATTGCAACGATTAACAAATTATTAATCAAAGTCATGTAATTTGTTATTCACGTCACATTCAATGATCTATTCAACTAATAGTCTTCCACATGTTTGTTAGTCGCATCGCTATGTTGTTATGACACGTGGCTCACCATCCTTTATCATTAACATCTCTATGTTAATCAAATGTAACAACACATGTGATAGTCCATAATTAATTATTAAAGTCCCGATCAAATAATCTAAGGACTATGAACACTTTAAGTATTTATCATATTAAGGAAATACGCCAACATATTCTAAACGCTTTTAGAATACATTCCTCTAATGAAAATACTAGGGACTCATTCAGACACGTAAAGAAGGAGAATATGAATGTCCTAATTATGTCAATATGTAAATGAACATATAAACACTAATGTCATAAGTAAATGTCAAAATGCCCCGATATATGTCATCCAAATATGTAGCATTATGGCATATCTCTAACAGTTTTGCCACATATGCATCTCAATATTCTCATCTCAGCCACCGATATTTTATGAATATGTTGATATTTCATCGTCCAACACTCTGAATCATATAACATAGTAGGTCTAATGGCTATCTTATATAACTTCCCTTTTAGTTTAAGTAGTATTTTCCGATCACACAAGATTCATGACGTATTTCTCCATTTCGTCCACCTGTTTTGATTTTGTGATCAACGTCGGCATTCATTTCCCTATCTTGTTAAACCATAGAACCAAGTATCTAAAACTATTTTTTTATTGTATTCTTTCTGAGTCTAATCTTACATCTATCTCATTTATCGACTTATTTTTTCTATACATATATTTCATATACTTTGTCTTTAATTTGCTTAGCTTAAAGCCCTTAGATTCTAAAGTCGATCTCCTTAATTCTAGTTTAGTATTTACACATTCTCTAGAGTCATCTATCAAGATAATATCATCCACAAATAACATGCACCACAATACTGCATCTTGAATTTGGTTAGTGAGTTCATCCATGACTAGTGCGAAAATGTATGGGCTCAAGGTAGATCATTGATGTAGTCCTATTGTAATCGAAAAAAGACTATTCTCCTCCCCTTGTCCTTACACTAGTCATCGCTCCATCATACATATCTTTTATCACCTCATAGTATGCTACACACACACCTTTTATCTCCAACACTCTCCACATAACTTCCCTAAGAACTCGGTCATATACTTTCACCAAGTCAATAAAACACCATGTGTAAGTCTTTTTGATTCCCTCGACATTGTTCTATATATTAATCTCCTTAATAAAAAGATAGCTTCAATTGTTGATCTCCTAGACATAAAACTAAATTGATTTTATGACACCCTTGTATTTCTCTTTATTCTTCTATCAATCACTCTTTTTCAAAATTTCATAGTGTGGCTTATTAATTTAATTTCTCAATAATTAAAATTTTAAAATGGGTATTTCACATACCATTAACCTACTAAGTGATACGGTTCATACCACGTGGTATTTAGTGCTTAGAAATAGGCATGAAGTAGACTTAATTAATTAACGTAACAACACCTGCCTAATTCTGTACGTGATTTTTCAAACTTGAATTAGGTGTTGTTTTCTCTTAATACATGACATTGTTATGTGGTGTTTATGGTTATGACAGATCAATTAGTTTAAATTTTGAAACTATATGCAAAGTGTAAATTTTAGGACCAAATATATCACATCAAAAAAACTCATGTTACAGGTTAATGTGTAATAAACGCCTAATTACAGGACGTTCTTTTAATTTTTCAAGATGTTTCAACTCGATTATCCTTTCTTTATCATGTGTTAATAAGAAGAGTCTATCCACCTAAAAGTCTGCATCCACCACCATTACAACCTTAATTGAAATTAAAAAAAAAAAAATGAATTCTTCTTGCCTTGGTCAAAGTTCGTGGGGCGCCACTAACTGTTACATGAGAGGCTAAATAATGTCGTTATTATTTTGTGGCTAATATCGTGTATAATAAAAGTGTGCAATTAAGGATAAGATGTTGAAGATTATTATGTAGAAAGATTGGAAAAAAAAATATCAAAAGAGTGGGGTTCCAATCAGTATTGATATTAGGACATCCAATAACACAAAAGAATATATATATTTTTTGAAATGTAGTTCTCATACTAAGTAGTTTTAGTTAGGTTTCTTTTACATGTTTGAACATCAATTATTACAAAGTTATTTATCTATCTAATGTGAAGCACAAAACTTAATTTTTAATGTATATTTGACGTCTTTTAATTTAACACTTCTATTTATATTTATCATTTACTGTAATTTTAGTTTATGTGTTAACTGCCAGGTCATGCTTGGTTACAAGATACACAAAGAGAAAAAATAACAAGAATTAAAGGAAAGGGAAATAAAAGAGCAAAAAGAGAAAATAAAACCCATTATAAATTTAGAGTAGCGAAAAATCTTATACGTAACGTATCTTTTCACATTGATAATCGATATTTTTGCCCTTATATATCATAGAGAAAGAAACTAATAACTAGTAGATTGACTCCGAGTAGATGCACGTCTATCACAAATTCACACGATCATTTTATAACTCTCAAGACATTTTATATTTTCCTCTCACCCTTCTTGAAAACCTTCTAGACTAACTTGCATTATAGCATTTCATGCAAAATTAATTCAGGTTTGTTAATTGTTACATACCCAAAACATCCACAATGCCACTAAATGCACACCACCAGCCATGGACTAGGCAAAACGTGCACAATTCCATTCACCCAACTAACATAAAATTTTTGACCAAAAAAAAAAAAAAAACTAACATAAACTTACTGGAAGTGAGTTTACATTATTTATTAAAATCGTAAGAGACCAAAGTCAAAATTACTCATTATTAATAATATTTTATACTCATTTTTCTATCTAAAATCCTCTTATAATTAATCATACTATTCTTATTTCTAATGAGAAAATGTAAATAAAACTTATATTTCAAAAAAACATTATGTGTTTTCTTAAAATATATTTTTAAGAAAAAGGGTAAAATAAAAAGAGTAATAAAAGAATAATCAGAAAAGAAACACAATGGGATAAGATAGGGTTTGCGACAGATGGATGGTATGTAACTATATATTAAAATTAACGTTTTTGCTTTCATTTATAGCAGAAAAACAGACAATCTCTAGGTCTAAGTCAAAAATTTGAAATATAATTACAATCATTTTAATTTATTATCATTTAGTAGTTAATCACTCTAGCCCTCTTTATGAGAGAAAAGTAAAATCAAACTTTGTTAAAAGATTGTTTCTCATAATTAAAAAAAGTATGTGAGATGCACAAAATGTTTATTTATTTTTATTTATTATTATTGTTTTATAATTAACTACTTTGACCTTATTTTATTAAATAAAAGTAAATAAAACTTCTATAAAAATTTCATCTCTCATATTTCAAAAAATATGAGTATGCACAAATATTATGGAACAAAACTACACAAAACCAATATTCATCTTCAGAGTCATATGACATCGTTGTACGTACAGAATGCAAACTTCCAGAAACCCTGTATCTGCATGCAACTTGTTATTTTCTCCCATTTAAAAAATTACTTCATATGTTTGACAGCCAAATGAAATGACTATGAGAGGATCACGTGGACCCCATATAGTGTAGAGCCCACCACATATCTCACAACTAAATAATGACGCTGCATAAGATAAGTCTTTTTTTTTTTTCTCAAAAGGAGGCAAAAATCAGAAGAAAAACTAGACTAAACGAGGAGATAATTGTCCCCTGTCAATCAAAACTCTCATAAGTCTTTCTCCTCTCTACGTGAGCCTTCCTAATTTCTTCTTTTTTGGCCGAGTTCTTCACTTTTTTCTTCTTTTTTTTATTTATTTATGAGGAAATAATTGTCCCCTCATATCTTTGTCAATCAAAACTCTCATAAGTCTTTCTCCTCCTACTTGCGCCTTCCTAATTTCCTTCACTTCTACTCTTTTTTATTTCCTTTTTTGGTCGAGCCCTTCATTTTTTATTTTAATTTATTTAAAAGAGGTCTAAAATCGTACAACATATATTAAAAATGTAAGTAGGGGCAGAGCTAGGGACAAACATTGGGGGGCCAAAATATTTTTTTAATGATACTATATATAATTTTTTTTAAATAGAGGGGACAGATAATTTCCGTCCCCCTAATACTGTCACTGAGACAATAATTGGTATGTGAGAATGAAATAAAATTCTCAATTCTATTTTAATTTTCATGTTTGGTATAAGAGAGTGAACTTGGGAATCTCATTCCAACATACATAGGAATACCTATTCCAGACCAAATACATGAGAATGGCTCATACCCATGTGTTTGGGAATAGACTTGACTACTATACCCCTATTTATAAATAATTTATTTTACAATAATAATAATAATAATAACGAAAAAAATATAATAATAATATTTATTATTATGAAAATAAAAATAAAAATAAAAATAAAAATAAAATAATAAAATAATAATAAAAACAAAAAAAATAGTGATTAAATAAAAATAAAAATAATAAAAATTAAAATAATTAAAAAGTATTATAATATTATTATTAAAATAATATTTATAATAATAATAATAAATAAATAAATGATAATACTAATAAAAATAATAATATTGATTAAAATAATAATAATAATAATAAATACTAATAATAATAAAAAAAAGTAAAATAATAATGACAAAAATAAAAATAAAAATAAAAAAAATCATAAAACTAATAAAAAAAGAAAATAATAATAATATATTATTATTATTATTATTATTATTATTTATTGTTGTCGTTGTTGTTATTATTATTATTATTATTATTTATTTATTTATTATTTATTATTATTATTTTGTTGTTATTATTATTATTATTTTTATTTATGTTTATATTATTTACGTTTATATTTATATTTATTCTTATTTTTAATACTATAATAATAAAATTACAATTATGTTATATTATACAAGTCATTCATATTACTACTCTTAATTTCTAAAGTATACCAAACATGTCATTCTCATTCTCAATTTCATTCCATTTATTAACTAATTCCATTCCTACCTAAATTTATTTCAATGTAACAATCGTTACCTAAATATAATCAACAAGACTCAAACTCGCATCCTTACATATACAGTGAGTCCTTTCACTTTTACTTATTCATGCATACTGTGCTTTTTTGACCTTGTTGCTCTTCTAGTAAGTCCTCCGTTAGCTAATTGCCAGTCCTGGTAATATAACTTCAACCTTCTTCTAGATATCCCAGCATCAAAGGAATTAATTAAACATCTTATTATTAATTAATTTCTCTTCTCTCACATATATATGTTCATATATATATATGCTCTAAGCTCTACCAAGAAGATCTCCACAACCTTACTTAGTTTCACTTAGTTTATTCTTATATGCTTGCCCTTGAAACAATGGAAAATCAAGAAAATAGCTATTCATATCAGCTTGAAGAAGATGAAGCAGAAGACACTCTTTCTTTGTGCAACCTTTCACTCGGCGATGGTGAAAATAATTCTCCACAACAAAGCCCAAGAGCTTCTTTTTATCAAGAAGAGCTTTTTGAGTTCTCCAATGCCTTAGACCATGAAAATTGCCCCACTACTGCACCTAATATCTTGTTCTGCGGAAAATTCATTCATCAAAATGATGATGATAAAGAAGAAGAAAAACACAATGAATATCAAAAGAGATCAGACTATTTAGCCATGGTTAGCCATGATCAAAGCTCAAAGAATGGAAAAGAGAGTTGCATGTTCAAGAATCGTTCAAGCTCGGATCGGATCGATTCGTGTTACAGTTCTATATACTCAGTCTCTAATGTTCAGAAGGTGAATATCACTGCTCTCACTTCCATGTCAGCCAAGTTAAAGAGAAGGATGTTCATGTTTGGACCTGTGAAGTTTATGCCTGAGATGGAGCTTAGTGCTATCAAGCAAAGGCAAGGCAAACTTGGCCCTAACACGATTTCTAAGGTTGTGGCTGGCCAAGATGCGGTGGCAGTGAATGGTGGTGGTGGTGGTGGCGAGGCAGGAAAGATTGTTACTAGGCGGCAGTGGGCGTTGTTAAAGTCGTTGAGGATCAGAAGATCCCGGCTAGCCACCATGTTGGCCAGATCGTTTGGTTGCTTTCCTGTGTCGGGCTTTAAAAAAGTTGAGGAGAATGTTCGAATAACAAACTAATATAATGAAATGTTCATTCGAGCACGATTTTGTCCACCGTTGTATCCAAAAAAATAAAAATAAAAAAGCTAATCTTAGCTTCTTTGAGTTCAAATCTTTAGTCCACCCACTTAATTTAAGTATTAGTTTCGGCCACTATTGGATGAAAAAAAAAGACAAAAAAAACTAATCTTACCTTCTTTGAGTTCAAATCTTTAGTCCACACACTTAAATTATGTAGTAGTTGTTTGCTTAGAATTTCTTTAATGTTGAGTGATATTTCTAATTAATTTTATTACAATGGTGGTCGATGATTAGTGGTTTGGCTAATAATTTATCTTCGTTATTTTTATATATGTATAGTCTATTACTTCTCGTCTGTAAATTTCGAGGAAATATTTAAATTCAGTTTTTTTTTTCATGTGAATGACTTGCAGTTAGATTAATATTTCTGTTTAGAAAAAAAAGTAATATTTAAGTATCGCCTTCTTTGAGTTGAATTCTTTAGTCCACCAACGTTGAGTTGATTTCTATATTAATTAGATTAATATTCCTTAGTTGTGTGGACTTTGGACGATCTTAAATTTCCATTTTTGCAATCCAGAATAGTTATCCAAAAGTCACCAAAGAAACATATAAATAAGGGAAACGAGTAATTTAGTCTTTACTCATTCTCGAGTCTCATTGACTACCGTTGTACGATCTTGAATTAGGTGTTGTTTTGGTTATGACAGATCAATTAGTTTAAATTTTGAAACTATGCAAAGTGTAAATTTTAGGACCAAATATATCACATAAAAAAAAAACTCATGTTACAGGTTAATGTGTAATGAACTCCTAATTATACAGGACATGCATTTTTTTAATTCTTCGAGGTGTTTCAACTCGATTATCCTTTCTTTATCACGTGTTAATAAGAAGAGTCTATCCATCTAAAAATCTGCATCCACCATTGCAACCTTAATTGAAATAAAAAATAAAAAATAAAAATGAATTCTTCTTGCCTTGGTCACAGTTCGTGGGGCGCCACTAACTGTTACATGAGATGCTAAATGATGTCGTTATTATTTGGGCAAATTGAACAAATAGTCTCAATTGTTTATAAGTTTTAGACCAATAGTCCCTATTATTTTTAAAGTCATGCGGTTAGTTCCCATTGTTTGTAAAAGTCCTACCAAATTATTTTAAAAGTCCTACCAAATTATTTTAAAAGTCACTCAGTTAGTCCCTATTATTTACAAAAGTCTCTCCATTAGTCCCCAATATTTGCAAATGCATTTATAAATATTAGGGACTAATGGAGAGACTTTTGCAAATAATAAAGACTAATAGAGAGATTTTTACAAACAATAAGGACTAATTGAATGACTTGTGAAATAATGAGGATTATTGGTGAAACTTTTATAAATAATAGAGATTAACTACGTAACTTTTAAAACAATAAGAATTATTTGTCAAAAATTTATAAACAATAGAAATTATTTGTGAGATTTA